>CM059207.1:1965000-2027500 GCA_030347435.1 Clarias fuscus
ATGAACATATATACAGTAACTACTTTTAGCTAATGAGCACTCAGACTCACAGTATAAAGTTAGCTAAACAATCTGTAACATCCTAGCAAAAAAAAAAAAAATCAATGAAATAAATCTTGTTACCTTGAATTTAAAATGCTAAAAACACAATGAGGTCTTTTAAACAAATTAGCAAAGAAACATTCCTGTTAGGTCAACACTTCTGTCTCTCATAGATATGCTAGCGAAGCTGAAATGGATTGATTTCAAAGTACGTCGTCCTCAAAACAAATGAGGAAAAATAAAATACTACAACAAAAAGGTGTAAATATGTGCTACAGAAATGTGTTCAGTAGCTAGATAATAACCTTTTATTAACATACCTAACTAACATACCTTATCATTCCATTAAACTGAAAAGTCACCAATAGTAATTATTATTATTATTATTATTATTATTATTATTTATATTTATATTGACCCATTTACATAACACAAAACCAGCACTGGTGCATTAGCATAACTAGCAAAGCATAGCGTTTGCAAACGATAAATGTTAAACCTTTCTGTTTCTGTTCAACCCATATATTTTTTCTTTCCGTAAGACAAGTTTCAGAAGAAGACTAGCAAGGAAACATGCTAGCAGAACTAGCGCGGGTCAGACATTGTAGGTCATGAAGAAATTCACACCTTCAAAACAAAGCAACATCGTCAAATAGAGTGAACTCACTCGCTAAAGCCTCTGTTTTCTATGGTACAAAAACTAGCAACAGTGCACTAGCAAAACTAGCAAAAAAAAGGCTAGCATAAATGTGAAACCCTTACAATTCTTCCGATAAACTGCCTGATATTTCTCTTTCTGAGAGATCAGTTTCAGAAGACGACTAGCAAAAAAAAAAACAAAAAAAACATGCTAACAGAACTAGCGGAGGTCAGACATTGTAGGTCATTGTGAATTGAAATGCAGTGACACTCCTCAAAAAAAAAAAGAAATGAAATGGATTGAACCAAGGCGGCATTACAAATTCCAGACACTTCGGCGTCCAACCTGTGTTCTGTCTCTTTTTATCGGCTCAGCTTGGTGCGCGAGGGCCTTCGGGAGAGAATATAGGGTTGCGAAAATGCCCTGTATTAGTTTACATGTTCTTTGAACACGGCAAACATTTGCTTTGAACTTTAGCTTTGAATCCCAAAATGTAGTGAGGAATGCCGTAGAGGATACACTTGTGAGTGTGTATGTGTGTGTGTGTGTGTGTGTGTGTAGGCAGTTTTCACTTCTATCCCTTCAGCAGATCTACAGAAGAAAAAACAAAGAGAGAGAGAGCGAGAGAGAAAAAACCAAATCTATTCCAAATCAGGTTCTTCTAATAACTGAAGGAACAATTCAATGCAAAATGACATTCAGCCCAATTTCTTTCCTCATCAATGAATCAAGACTTTGGAATTTTTATAAAATTTTTCGATCTTTGTGAACGAAACTGTGACGGTAACTTCGCTAACAAACATTAGTCTTCTATCTCACACAAAACTCGGATCCACATTAATGATGTAAAACCTTTTCAACATCGATGACAGCCAGATGTGACAGATGTGTTGTGACTCTATGACTATATATTAGTGATTTAAAAATATTTGGAGGGTCTTAAGTTCTAAATTAGCCTAGCAGCTAGTGACAAACTTAGAAACAAATTTTCTGGGTTTTTTATTAGTGTTCAGAGCTTTTCTACAAATTGATTCACATAAGATATATATATATATATATATATATATATATATATATATATATATATATATATATATATATCTATATATATATATATCTATATATATATATATATATATATAAAATGTTCCTCTTTCTGACAATTTAACATCTTAATTTTAAAGATTTAAAACAAAAACTGTTTTACCGTTTATACACAAAAAAATTATCAATTGAGTCAAATGAAAGTGAATTTAAAAGTGAATCAGACAAATCTGACTTTTAGCCTAGATTAAACAAACATGATTCAAAAGCTGAATTGAAAAATTACTGTATATAATTTGAATCTAAATATAAACCTAAACTGTGATCCAAATGAATGGGAATCTACAGTATATGAACCAAATGAGCATGAGTATAAATGGGAGTTTAAAAAATGAGTCTAATATTTAAGTCTAACGTCATGCACAAGCAAATATGAATCGAATAAATGCTACTAGAATAAATGTGAATCTCCAAATGAATCAAACCCAATGAGAATTCGTCTAACGTGAATCTAAATATAAGTATTTTTAAACAAATGTGACTCACATGGAAATGCTTTTCCAATGAAGGTGAAGATAAAATGTGAATCACAGAAACAGGAATCTACGTGCAATGCAATCTTAATATGAATCACAATGTGAATCATAAGAATATGAAAACAAATTTTTGAGTGTGAACCAATGTGACTCTAAAGGTGAATTAAAAAAAATTTCAAATCTCAAAGTCAGACAAATGAATCTGATCTAAATGCCAGTGAAACAAGGATAAATCTAAACGTGAATCTCATGGTGAATCAAAAACAAAGTGAATCACAATGTAAATTCAACAGACATGAATTTAAATGTGAAAGAAATGATTAGGAATTACTGAATCTAAAAGCAAATTAATGTGAATCCAAATGTCAAGGAAAAATAATGAATCTAAATGTGAATTAAAGCAATGTTAACCTAAACGTGAATCAAATAAAGGTGTTTCTCAAGCCGAATTTAAACAATGTGATCCACATTGTGAATCAAACCAGCTTGAATCTAAACGACAATGAAACAAACACAACTTCAGCGATCATCAAACCAACGTGAATCTAAATATTAATCAAATAAACGTGTTTCTCAAAACGAATCAAAAACAATGGGATCCAAGATGTGAATCAAAATGATCAGTTACTTACAATCATAATGGAATGAGTGTGAATAAAATGATTCCGAATCTGAACTGCGAATTAGATCGATGTAAATCTATACGAGTATCCGATAAACATAAAGGTGAATCCAAACAATGTGAACCAGAACGATCGGTTACTTTCAATAATAGTGAAACAAATGTGAATCAAATGAACATGAATCTAAACCTGAGTCTTATCAAACAATGTGGATCGAAACCAACCCTCACCCAGATTGATTTTTTTTTATTATTTTTTTTTTATTGAACCTTGTACTTCAAACATGTAGTATCACCATTTCGCTTGTGATCGGTTTGGGACTGCAGATAAACACGAGACACATTTCCAGTTTAGTCAGTGTGTTAATTTGTGGATTTTCTGAGATCCCGGTGCAGTGTGGAGATAGGGCTGCGTGGTTCGAGGCGATCTGATGCGTTTTCTCTGGGAAAGAAAATGTCTTTTGGTTCTTTCGTTTCTCAGTAGCAAGCCCTGCGGAAAAAAAAGGAGTGCCAGTGTGTGTAATCAGCAGGCGTCCATGCGCTTGGCAGCCGAGGGGGTTTCCAATCGGTCCCTCTGGGCGTGTGTGTGCGTGTGTGTGTGTGTGTGCGTGTGTGTGTGTGTGTGTGTGTGTGTGTGTTTGTGTGAGAGAGAGGAAAGCAAGGAAAGGAACTCAAAGGCAGCGGTTTTGCATTGAGTGGAGTCACCAGTACACTGTTCCAATTTCGCCAAACACACCGCAGATAGCGATGCATGGTTTTTTTTTTTCTTTTTTTTTTTTTTCCTGATATTCTGCAGCTGCTTCCTTTCTCATTAGCATGAAATATTAACAGAAGTGAATTTGGACATCCTTTGTATATCTTTCAACAGCCACGTTACACACGATACACTGACACAGATGTGTGTAATGCAGTTTAATAGACGTCCCCACCCACCTCATCCCTATATATTTAGCTACCCGAGCTCCTGAGCTAATCATTTCCACCTGCGCTTTACCTTAGCAGGCGCTAAAATGTTTAGATTGGAAGGCTCGTCCCCGCTGCCCCCGAAAGAAAGGAATAATAATTTTAAAAAAGCACAGTGACAACTGAGAATAATTATTTTCAAATATTTACCAGGATTCACGGCTATGCTAGACTTGCTGACGTACTACATTTTAATGATTTAAAACGATCCGCTAGCGCTGGCCTTTCTGCATGCTTAATTTGACACTGAGGTAAAAGTGAGGTTATGAAAACCATATGACTTTGCCTGCTAAGTAGCACAGTTCGAATAAGGACTAGCAAACCGCGCTAGTGTGTAGCAGGAAGCCAAAGCTGTGAATCGTCCCCACGTGCCGTCTGAACTGTGAAGTCGACTTAAAATAGGCGAAAAACAGCTGTCAGTTATCACTGATCAGACACTAGCTCAGCACTAATCAACCCCCTTACATGCTAAACCTGGGGCTTACGCTAAACCTTGCTAATCCGAGCAGCTGGGTTTTTTGCTCTGACACACCTGAGCTCATTCATTAAACGCCTCACTTAGGACTTGATGGACTAAACCAGGTGTTCCTGAGACGACAGTGCTTACTGTTAGCAATCCGGGCTTAGGATGAGATAAACAAAACGCGCATTAAAACAAAGTCTTAATAAGCTTTCGAGCAGACGTGGCGCTCAGAAAAGTCAGAGGTTTTTCCTCTAGTACACCACTGCTGACATTCACGCCCAAGTTCATGTCATTTCATCAAGGTACATTATATGGCAATAATGTCAAGCACGAACAAATCACCGTCATTCTCCAAGAATTAAATTGCAAGCGCATACGAATGAGTTTTTCCTGTTCAGCTACACAAAAAAAAAAAAAAAAACAATAACGCAAAGGAATAAATTTCTTTCTTATTTCCTCACTAAATGAATCAAACCATAAGAATAAGAGAATCAAACCCTTTCCCCCCCCTTAATAACACAATTAGAGTCAAATGACAAGTGAATAAAATTATATTGTTTATACACTAAACAAATCACATCATAAGCACAAATGAATTGAATGTTTTTTCCTCCTCAAAAAAAAAAAAAAAAAAAACAACCCATGAATGGAAAATAAATCATTCTTTTTTCTTTTTTTTTTTTTTTTAAATCAAATGATTCAAAAGAATCAGACTACCATGACAAGTGAGTCAAATTTTTGAAAGACTCCAACTAGCATAACAAGTGCATCAAAAAGAATCAAAATACAAGCCCATATGTATGAAATAATTTTAAAGAAAAAAAAAATCACAAGCACAATTAATCAAATTATTATTATTATTTTTTTTTTTACTCAAATTACCATCACAGGTCAATCAAATGAACCCCCCATCCCTCACCCCCCATCGACACACTAAACGAATCAAATCACGAGCACAAGCACTTCAGATCTGTGTCATGTAAGCTGCTTTTGTTTGCGCGACTACAAAGAACAAAGTAGACAAGGACAAAAGCAACCACAAATTATAGGAATCATGTACTCGCTGGATGGATCTCCTCGGTGCAGACGGTCATGAGTGACGAGCAAAATGAGTCACCTGAAATCAAAGGAGTCACAATGAGAGCCAATTTGAAATGGCTACCCCTGCTTTCAGCCCGCCCAGTAACCGAGAGGTCAAGGGCAGATCGAGTTCGCCTGCAAAGAGCCCGTCGACAGCTAGTGTCAGTCGACTTTGTAGGCATTGTGCAGGAGCTGATAGGGTTACTAGCGGCTAATCCACGCTGACCTCAAACTAGGATGCTTTTGTATACAATGTGGACAAGTGGGGGGAAAAAAAGCTACAGCGATCCCGACACATCGCTGTGTTTCAGGCTGAGTTATCAGGTTGCGTGTCTGGGACTGGAAATAAACAGGGTTTGAGCTCGAGCAAGGTGACATTTAAAGTGGCTCGGGAAAAGGTGCGTTTGTAGCGCGGGGTTCAAAAGGTCAGCCGGCGGAGTGGGGAGCATTTCGCCGACTTGAAAGAAAATCCTGGTGTGATGAAATGTAAGGGCGGCAGACGCGAAAATGCCACGAGTGTCGGTATGCGGTTTTGTCGCATTCGAAACAAACTTTGAAGCTGAGAAAGCTGGGGCATATCGCAGAAGATGCAGAGACGGCAGAGGACCAATCAAAGCCTCACGTTTTACTGAATCAAAATGGAAATGTGTAGCTTTGGGTTTCTGGTCCTGATAAACGCTTTTCCCTTTAACTGATGAAATGTGTCGTTTCCACAGTCACATCCTCAAAGGAGACAACTGACGCTTTATTTCTGCTTTATTTATTTCACCACCGCCAGCCTCTCAGCTCTTGGAAATTTCGACTGTGAATATTAAAAAAAAAAAAAAGTAAAAAGACATCATCACGTTTGGAAATAAACACAAAGTTGCATCTTTTCTTTAAACACGTAAACTCGTCAAATCACTTTAACGATACATTTTAAAACTTAAGTCATACCCTAAGACATGCCAGTTTGTTGCAACTTTAGTAACCCTGTGACCCCAAACGTACAGCTTGGGATTTCCGAGCCTCTGCAATACAGATTCTGGGAAGATAGGGTCCTGTGAGCTTAGCACCCTGGGAATGTGAGACCCTTGATATTAGTGACTGGGTCGTTCATGAACGACGATTCATTCTTTTTAAACGGATCTTTAATGTGACTCAGAAGAACGAGTAGTCTCGGAGAGTGATTCGTTCATTCTCTACTGGGCGCGCATGCGCAAAGCATGGCGAAACAGAAATGAGTCGTTATCTTTGAGTCTTTGGTCCAAGTCGTTCGTTCTTTTGTCACGTGAATCCTATAGACGCTATGCAGTGCAGTACACGGGAAACAGAATCGAGGGATTCCCCTCAATGAGTCTTTTAGTCCCGAGTCGTTCGTTCTTTTGTCACGTGACTCCCATAGACGCTATGAAGTGCAATAGATTCAAAAGAACGAACGACTTGACGGACTAGAAGATACTGCATGATGGTGAGCTGCTCATTCTGTTTATAATATGTCCTTAGCTGCACTGTAATATTTTCATTACTGGAACTATAGACAAAATTCATGTACGTAGACGTGTTGGGGGTCTGTTTATTGAAAATGTAACATTTTATTCTATTTCTGGTCCAAAGAACGAAATGAACTAACTAAATAACTCAAAAACGATTCGTTCATTTTGATGAATGAGATTCAAAGAACCGAGTCACTAAAATGATTCAAACTTCCCATCACTACTTGATACACAGGGCTACTCTAATCTTAAGTCTCAGGAATGTCCCAGAAAAATATCGGTCCTTTGAAAGATCTTGGCCTGCAGGGTTTACAAACACACTGATCAGCTATAACATTATGACCGCCTGCCTAATATTGACTAGGTCCCCCCCCCCCTCCCCCCCCCCTCCCCCCCCTTTGTCACCATAGCAGTGACCTACTGTAACAGCACTGTGTCTTCCAGCTCCTTTCTTTGATAGCCAGCATGAACCTTGTCAGCAATTTGAGCTACAGGAGCTGACACGCATCAGTGAGGCTTGTGAGTAACATCACTGGTTCACCGGTTTTCTGTCCTTGGAGCACTTTTGGTAACTGTATGTCCTAGTCACTGCAAACCCGGGAACATCCCACAAGAGCTGCGGTTTTGAAGTTGACCTAGACCCCTGACCCGAGTTGACCCTGACCCAAACGTCTAGACATCACAGTTTTGTCCTTGTCAAAGTTGCTCAAAGCTTTACATTTGCCCATTCTTTTTCTTTTCTGAAGTTGATGCTTCTAACGGGGACAAAATGTTCACTTTCTGCCTAATATACAGTACCCCACCCACTTCCAGGTGCCTTTGTAACAAGATATTGTAACTATTGTAATATTGTGATGGGTCAGAGCAACACCGAAACTGCAGATCTTGTGGGATGTTCCCGAGCTGCAGTGGTCAGGAGATACCATAAGTGCTCCAAGGAGGGAAAAACCGGTGAATTGTTGAGAGGGCCATGGACAAGACTCACTGATGCACATGGGGTGTAAAAATAGAAAACATATTGTTGCTCAGTCTGCTGAAAATGTTCATTCTGGTTCCCATAGAGAGGAGTCAGAACACACAATGCATCACTGTTCTGGTAGCAAAAGGAGAGACCTACTGGGTAGTCATAATGGTATGGCAGACTGGTGTATATGCATTTCATAGTAATATGGCTATATACAGCTATGGTCCTTTGAAGTGAATCTGGAAATATACAGTAAGGTTCTGGGATGATGAAGGTTCGCTTTGGGAAGAGATGTGAGAATTTAGGAATCTCATTCTATAAGTAGAAGATCCGAGGTTCATGTACGTACCTCTTGAGGCTCATTGGAACATAAGGTCTTCGGGATATCTACTGTATGAAAATATACAGTAGGAACATATGAATATCTGTCCCTTATAGCGGCATATGAATGTCAGGCTCTGGCAATATAAGATCACTGGTATTTGGTGGTGCTAGGAATAGAGCACTGGGAGACATATAGGAACCATAGGGCCCTGGTAATGTGGAACTTTTGGAATAAAGGACTATATGAATATATGGATCCAGGGATATTTCTGGAAATATAGGGATGTAGAGCAAGGAATATATCAGGTCCTTGGAATGTAAGACACTGAGATTTAAGGCTCTTGGCAGATAGGATCCTGTAGAGAAAGATAATAATGGGAATATGAAGCTCTGATAATCTTTTCTGTGTCTTTTGAACAATTCTGATGACGATGATGATGATGATGATGATGATTCACCTTGAAACAAGAAAATCCCTTTGATGACTTCTAAAGCTTGCCGCTTTTTAAATTCGATCTTTTTGGTGTCAGTCCAACCAACGGATAAAAACTAAAGACGGCAGTCAAGTGGCAGTCGAACCCTCGGCCACTACAAAGTGCCCTTTGAATGGAGAGTGGGATTGTGGAGGCCAGGCCTCGCTGGCAGGACTTTACACACATTCCGCTTCTTGCTCCTGGGCACAAATTGGCAGGAAGCTCAAGGTCTTTGGCAGGATCTTTGTGGATGATATGTGCAGCAGGAGCCAAAATCCAGGCACACAGAGCATTTTATTATCGCGCACATTGTACACATCTTCCGGTCACTTGCAGGGAAGCAGGAGCAGCAGCGTTACGCAGCGCATGTGAGCTGTAATTATACCGCACACCCTTTTTCCACCTCAGTTATCCCCATGCGCGGTGAGGTTAGCCACTCAATATTACACTGTTAATTCGGTGTTTGTCCTGGTAGACGACAAGCCTCGGCGATGCTAAATGTCAAGAGCGAGCGCTCATTGATCCGCGATCCAGGTCTGGATAGAGGCCATTTACACACTCTGAGGCATTTACGGGTCACGCCGCGAGGCACGAGGGGTGATAAATTCCTCTCAGTGGCAGTACATCGAGGTATCGACTCCTCGTGTGGAAATAAATAGCACTTGTGTTTTTGTCAGAAACACATTTCTATGTTTGTGTGTTTTGTGTTGGAAGTGAACAGAGCGTATCCCAGACGGCGGGAAACGTGTCGTGATAAATAAGTAAGATGTCATTAAAAGAAAAAATAATGTTAATAAATAAGTAAATAAAACCAAGATGAACAGAGAGAGAGAGAGAGAGAGATCAGATTATATGAAATCTGGATTCTGATTGTACAGAAAGTCTCAGGTGTACAGTATATTACATCATGGGGTTAGTTTTAAAACGCTATTTTATTACTGTTCTCTAGTGACAGCTAATCCATGCTGTAATGGGTGATATGGTGATTTTTTTCACGAATCTTTCGTTAATGCTAATGGAAGGAGTCTCCAGTGTCAGAAGTAAAGCTATAACGTTTTTGAGTGTTATTAATATTAAAAGACAGGAATAGAACAGAGTTTAGTGACTCTTTATAGCTATGATAACCAGTGTTGGGTGTAACGCGTTACAAAGTAACGTGTTAGAGTAACTCGGATTACTTTTTTGATGTAACGAGTAATCCTTTCAACTCCGCCTTTCAACTACTCAGTTACTCAGTTACTTTTTCAAAAATGTAATCGGTTGCTCAGACAATTTATGTAATCCGTGAGCCAGATAGCAGTCATTCCCAATCCATTAGCGTGTGCGCGTGTGTGTGAGAGGAGTCCGCCCTCAATAACCCGCCCCCCTCTGTTATTCCTGCTGTTACACCCCTATCTCACCTATGCGGTTTGACTTCGTGAGGACCGACGCGCGGAAAGATGGAAACCTAATCACAGCGCCGAAACTCGCGGTGAATCATGATGAACCGTACTTACAGCCACCGCGCGAAACCGCGTAGGTGAGATAGGAGTGTTAGCAGTTAACAGATTATGGGCCAAACTTCACTGAGTGATGATGGTAGAATAATTATAAAGGTCTCGACTAAAACAACATGCATGAGGAAGCACAAAGGAGTTTTCATTTTCTGCAATGGAAAAGTACTCGAACTAGTGACTTTCTCAGAAAGTAACGCAGTGATGTAACGGATTAATCTTAAATGACAGTAATTTTATTGTAATTGTAATTGTAATTGTAATTAGTTACTTTAAAAAGTACCGTCCCTCAACACTGATGATAACACTAAATGTAACTCTCAATGGATAAAAATCAACCGTCAACAAAGACTTACCGATCCGCTGTAACCGTAACAGAAACGCTTCATGATGTAACGCTAGCAACCTCTGCGGCCTGGCTAAGAGCAGCTATAAAGTGTTAGAGGTATATTTGACTCCAAACTTCCCCTTAGTTATTTCATCCAGACCACAGTGTGTGTGTTTGTGTGTGTGTGTGTGAACATGCAGTATGAGTCAGAGGTCCGCCATGTTTTCATCAGCGTATTATTCGATAGTGTGACCTCACAGGGAAACGGATGGAGCAAGAGCCCTGTTGCTCTGGACACATGACCTTGACTGTTGCCATGGCAGCACACTTTGACCTCTACGGAAGATACGATCAGGTGATGACACTAACTCAGATTAATATCATCCGCTCCGGGATGATCGTGTCCTGATGGGAATGTAGCAAAATGAATATAATAACAGAAAGATGATGTATTTGAAAATATAATAATAAACAAAAGACTGATCAGTGATCAGTTGTGGCTCAACAAGGCCGAAAGAAGAGGTACAGCAGGACAGAGAGGAAGGCATAAGTTAAATGTTCAAGAATTCAAAGCTCAAACTCAAGAAGTTCAAACTCATGCAGGCACCTGGAGGAGATACATGTGTGATTAAATGGACAAACGAAGAAGAAGAAGAAGAAGAATAAGTGTTCACCACTCAAAGTATAAATAATTAATTATTGGGGTCCATACACTACAGGATACACTTCTTTAAAATTATATAAATAAAAGAAGGATAAAATATGCACAAACGAAGACACTTAATTATTTAAGTCTCACTACACTTGAGAAAAAGGAACCAACATGGCGGCTCGGACTGCGAGTTGCTAACACAATGTACATCATGAATGCGGCTTTGTCGGAGATGCAGGTGTCGAGATTTGAGCACTTACACACTGCAAAAATGTGACTTTGGCTTGCTCTGAAAGCATGCCTGTGTGTGCGTTGTCGTGTCTGGTGCCCAAACAGATGCCAACATGGCGGCCGGAGCCCAGCTGGCAGCTTGATTTAGGAAAAAGCCCCTGGATCTCTGCTGAACAATCCTCTTAACGAACCCAGAGGCCTGTTTTATTGGACTTGTTTTTTTTATCAGCTGCAGCAGAAGCGAAATAATTCGGCTTTTCCTCTCGTCGCTCAGGCGAGGCGATCCATTTCGGACCGCGTTCCGGCTTTGGGAAAAATAAGATGGCGCCTCACGGCTATCGTCTGTCTGCGAGTCGTGTTTTGTGCCGGTGAATTAGGCAGAACCGCGCTAGTCGCTCAATGGTGCTGGGGAAGACGGCGGGGCTGGTCGGAAGAAAATTGCAGAAAGTAAAAGCTTTATATGTCTGCATGTTTAGAGTTTATAATGTTGAATTTGTATGAATTTGGCAACGCTTAAATGGCGAAGAACCACAAGTGCCAGTATCAGTACCATATTTGTAAAAACATACATTGATGTTGAAATAAATGTGTAGCCTTTTACTTTATCCGTGTTTTTTTTTTTACACTTTTCTTTTGCAAAAATTATTATCCTAGACAGGAGATGAATCAGACATATATGGTAACTTTACTAGGCAGCATATGAAACATTTTGAATAAATAAAAAAATAAATAAATGGGAAAAAAAGTCTTGAAATTTTTTTTATTCTGAAATTATGAATTTCCAAATATTTCAATAAGTGCCATATAAAGGATTAAGCCACATGTTTTTAATGGTACAAATTTATAAATCAGCTCTTGTATTTTTGTACGAAGAAAATTTTCCTACAAAGGATGTTTCAGTGAGTTTAAGCTAATGCTGCCCTGAAGTTGATTATATTGCTTAAACACATATTATTAACTTTTTTTTTTTTTAGGTAAAATTTAAATAACATGTTGTTTCTTTATTTTATTAATTTATTTTCTTTATCATTGTTATATAAACAACTATTTGGAAAAACAGTTTAAAAGATTTTTCTATTTGTAGAAAAAGTATTTTTCCACATTATATGCCTTTCTAGGGCACTACTGGAAAACGTATTGCCCTAGAAAGGCAAAGCAAAATAGAACCATATGCCTTTACAGACCTTGATTTGCACCATAAAAATGATGATAAAGAAACAAAAGTAATGAAAGTAACAAAAGTTAAAAAAAATAAAAAAAAGTTTAGTAAAAATCTTGCAATTTAGTGAGCACAATATAAAGAGTTAAGGTGAGATTTTATACGTTTATTTTCTAAATTAGCTCTTTCAATGATGCGTGTTTCCATGCTAGCATTATGAAGCTATGCTAATGCCACCGCGAACTTGGCTATTTTTCCTAAACATGTCTTATTAGGGGTTTTTTTATGTCAAATTTGAAAACTTACATCATGGCACAAAGTGTGAACTTATTTATAAAGAAAATACAGAAGTGACTTCTCACTTTAATACTTCAGAATCAAGCTAATGACCGATGGCCGAAAGTGTGCATTCCTCTTACAAAACAGCAGTTTGTTATAAAATGACACGTTTGTGTTATTCTTACAAAAAACAAAGGTTTTATTTGTTTTTTTTTATCTGTTCATGTTTTGTTTAGGGAAATTACTTTTCATTTACAAAAATATCTATTGAATAAAACAGACTCTTTATATATAAAGACTCTATATGTGGAAAGCAGAGTCCATCAACATAACCATAAACAGATAAAAACCTGGAAGCTGAAGAAGTATGTGTAATTGTGGAAAATGTTCAGTTTCACGGTTGTAACAGGACCTCCATAGTTGATTAGTTTCCTTTAAAAGCAACACACACCCACACACACTAAGAGTGTGTACATATCACATAACTGACTCTGACACCTATTTCCTTCACCCGGCAGATAATCACGTCTCTTTCTCTCTCCTCAGGAAACTCAGCGCTGGGACATTTTCTCTGGTTCTGGAGTCATAAACAGGAGCCGTGCCTCGCCCCGAGCTCTTTATTTAAGCCTGATGTATGCCGTTTTCGCAGCCGATCGATAAGAAAACGCCGACTCTCGCTGTGATATTCGTCTGTCACTGATGACGTGCCATCGCTCGTGGGAGATTTAGGCCAAAACACAGCTATTGATCCAGTCAGTGCTGATGGATACACCATTACTGAGGGGGAAAGTGAATAGGTGTGGGTGAGGGGGGGGGGGGGGGTAGTTGGGGGGAGCGGGGGTAGATGGTGGGGGCGGCCGTGACAGTGTGTATGTGAGGCTGATTCTCTGTTTTCTGGGCTTTATTTATATGCTACTGTTTATTCTTCTTCATTTCTGAAGTTGTCCCAACGTACAGTTGGCTCTTACAGCTTAATGAACATTAATAACATGTACATTGTTTAATAGAAATAAAAATGAATCTACTACAACAATAGCTACATGAACATGACCAGACAAAAGTTATATTATCAGTTTTAATATGGTTTCTATATTTTTTTTTGGTAAGCTTTATATTCTCATTTAAATTGATTTACTACAGGATTTCATTACATTTCATTTTGTTTCCTAAATTCTCAATAATTAATTTAAATAAAAAACAGTTTTTGTTTTCCTAGTAAAAAAAAAAAAAATGAAATATTGAAATGTAATTATTTTTCGAAATTTGTCATGACTTATGTTAATTACATTTCTCTGTATGAACTAGTTTTAATTAATTACCAATTAATTATTATATTTATATTAAAGTATATTTTCAAATACAAAATAATTGTAATAAATTTTCATATTTTTTGCCATAAATAGTCCATTTATGTACATATTCAACAGGACCAAAGATACAAACGTGCTAAAATAAAATTTAATTATTTTTTGTTGTTAATATTATTAACAGTATTTTTGTCATTACAATAGTAGATTGGATTGTCATAGTGCTTGAAAAACAAGTTATTATTATTATTATTATTATTATTATTATTATTATTATTATTGTTAACTTCTTGTTTTTTGAAACAAGCGCCATACAACGAGTGCGTATTCGAGACATCACCTTCCCAGATTGAATTAAGAGACTTCATTTAACTAACTTACTGATAAACTAATTAACTAACTAACTAACTAATTAAATAAATACATGAATACATAGAAGCTATTAGTGGCTCAGTGTGTATTATTATTATAATGTAATGTTTCACACAACAGGAGATATATTGGTGCAGATGTCGAATGCAGAAGCCTCATGGATGGAGCGCTCACTGGAGTTCTTCAACAACATTTATTCAGGTGATAAAACACGTTGGATTGACAGACACAGGCATCGGAACCACAGCAGCATCGTTTAAAGGCCCATCGAGAAAGAAAATATGGCCTCCGTCATCACCTTTAACAGTCTTGGGAAACGAGTTCCATTTAACCCAGTTCCATTTAATAGGAGAATCAGATTCATGACAGAGGAAGGAGGATCACGAGACTGATGATATCTTCACAAAGAGGTAAAGGATATACCAGCTAGTAGGCCTAATGCCTTTTTCTTCTTCTTCTTCTTCTTCTTCTTCTTCTTCTCCTACTGTCCATGAAATAGGACGGACCCTGATAAGAACTTTCTTATCAAACACTTACGTTCAGCAAAAAAAGCCATAGAAAAAAAACAAAGAAAAAAAGAGGGCGTGTGATTAACGAGGAGAGAAAACAGGAGCGGCGCAACGAATCAATGCCATTGATTTGTGTTCAAACTCTTGGCAGCAAAACAATAAAGTCGTTTTTATGGTCTTTCATGAAATGGCCTCTTTGGCAAGAAATAAATCATTTTGTTTAAATTTCTCATTTAGTTTATTTTTAAGTGTTCACCTTTGTATGATTTATTTACTCAACTGCAATTCTTCATTTATGTCTATTTATTGCATTTATAATAGTTGTATACTTTTAATGTTTATTCATATTACACTTTTGTTATAGTAGTGGTAGTTGGTAGTTGCTTGATGTATGTTAATTAATTCACAAATAAATTATTAATACATTAATAATGTTTTTAATTTTCATTGAACTGTAAATTTGCATTGAGGATATATATATATATATATATATATATATATATATATATATATATATATATATATATATATATATATTTTTTTTTCCAATTTCTCAAATGGATTTAAAAACACACAACCTCTGAAAAGAATGAAATTATTTGTTTACATTTTTAATTGTCTTTTTTGCTTTTTATTCATATTATACATTTATCACAATCAGTTAGCTGATGTTTTATATTAATTAATTTCATTTTCATTTGATGACATTTTTATTACATTTTTTATTTTAATTGGATATTTTATTAGGGTGAATTATTCCATTATTCAAAATATTTTAGTGATATTTTTATTAGTAATATTCTATATTATATATTTAATGTTAAATGTAATCTTTTTTTCCCCATAATTAAAACATTTTGACACTATGTTTGACCACAATTTCCCAAATATTATAAAAACAAACTATGCAGGTTGTGCTATAACAGGAAAATCATCGATGTAGAGTTGAGAAACTGATAAAGTTACTGTAATCAGCCTGATGTTTGTGGTTTCTATTGATTTAATAATAAAACATTACATGCTTTTTGTCCATGTATAGTTGTGTGTGATGTTTAGAACATCTCCATAAGTCATTCCCTCACCAGGGCTGTGATTCAAAGTCTAGCACACTTACGTATATTAATCATTTATATCTAAATCAGAGTGTTTAAAAAAAAAAAAAAAAAACACACACACACACACACACACACACACACACACACAAATAAAGTTATACAGGAAAATTGTGTAGGGTGAAAATCTTCCATCAAACCTCTTCACTTTCGAGCGACACGGATATGACATTTGTTTCCCTGAAATGTCACGCTAAGCTTCAACGCTGCTTCTATGGGAACGCTAAAAAAGCTCTAGGAGTCAGAATCGGGTTTGAAGAGTGTAGAAAAGTGAGAGGGGAGGGAAAAGAAATAAAAAATGCTAAGCTCTGAGGCATTGCTTTAATTACATGAAAGTAGGTTGTGTAACTTTTATACTTTTCCCCCTCACTATCATGATGATGTGTGACGTTCCAATTGGCACTGAGGCGTAAAACGAGTCCTTTTATTTCCACGCTCTTTCTCTTTTGGACTTACACAATGGCATAATCTGTCAGAGAGCTTAAGCACTCAAAGTTGCCAGATTAAAAATTTCGGCGTCACAAAAAGTGTGCACTTCTTTTAAACAAATCCATTGCTGGAACGCTTTCCCCGGACTACTTGCCTCCTCGCAGGATGTCTCACAATCTCCTTGTATTCACACCTTTTATTTCACAGGCTCTAACTCGTGTGGTCAGGGTTGTGGGGAGCCAAACTATAACAAGATCATATCCCAGTTCCCCCCACCTCCTTTCGCCTGTCAGAGTTTTTACAAACTTTTTGAGTCGCTGCTTTCAGGAAGTTCGAGCGCGAAAAGAAATCTACGGCTACGTGGCTGTGCGTTCGGCGGCAACAGCTCACTTCTATGGTGTTTACGACTTCAGAAGTTCAAGCACCGAGTGAGGCATAACATGGCGCTTCTCAGGCTTGGTTTGGTCAGGCTTTATTTGAGATACACTATATTTCACAAAAGTGATCGCTCGTCTGCCTTCACAAGCATACAAACTTGAGTAACATCCAATTTGTAATCCATAGGGTTTATAATATGATATTGGCCCACCCACTGCAGCTACAATAGCTTCAACTCTTCTGGGAAGGCTTTCCACAAGGGTTAGGAGTGTGTTTATGGGACCATTTTTTGACCATTCTTCCAGAAGCGCATTTGTGAGGTCAGACACTTGGATGAGAAGGCCTGGCTCCATAAAGGTTCTCTATCGGGTTGAGATCAGGACTCTGTGCAGGCCGGTCAAGTTCCACACCAAACTCACTCATCCATGTCTTTATAGACCTTGCTTTGTGCACTAGTGTGCAGTCATGTTGCGATAGGAAGGGGTCGTCCCCAAACTGTGCCCACAAAGTAGCATGAAATTGTCCAAAATGTCTTGGTATGCTGAAGCATTAAGAGTTCTTTTCACTGGAGCTACGAGGCTAAGTCCAATTCCTGAAAAACAACCCCAAATCATAATCCCCCCTCCATCAAAATTTAAACTTAGCACAATGCACTCAGACACGTACCTTTATCCTGGCAACTGCCAAATCCAGACATGTCTATCGGATTGCCAGACAGAGAAGCGTGAGTCCAGTGCTCTAGAGTCCAGTAGCGGTGTGCTCCACATCACTGCTAAGTGCGCTACATTGCATTGCTCTTGGTGATATAAGGCTTGAATGCAGCTGCTTGGCCATGGAAAACCATCCCATGAAGCTCTCTACGCAATGTTCTTGAGCTAATCTGAAGGCCACATGAAGTTTCGAGCTCCATAGCTTTCTGAGAGAAGTTCGAGACCACGGTGCACTATGTGTTATATATATAATATATATATATATATATATAATATATAATGAACAATTATCATGGTAGCATACAATTTGTCATATTAAATTACAGTATTTTTTAAATTTCTTATTAATCCCACAGTTAAAGAAGCTGACTTTTCATTACGGTCCATTTTAATTTGTTCCTTTCTTGTTTTGAAATTTTTTTTTATATATATATATATATAATAATAAGCTGCTTTAAATGAACAGCATTTTAGTTTTTAGAAAGTTAGCATAGTATTTTAACATAGGATTGAAATCTAATGTGACTTGAAAATCAGATGGCAAAGGTGCAAGATGACAGGTTTGCCCAGACTACAATCAGCTATGCTACTGTGATCTATGCTATGTATCTAGCTAACAATGTATCTAGCTACATTAGGTTATGAACAGGAATGGATGTTTCTCAGTTTAAGCAAGCATGCTTAGTTAAGCAATTGTTTCTGTGAATATAACAGACGCTGCTAATCTGGAAAACAGATCTTCATCACACATTCTCTTTTTGACTATGATTAGCAGGAAATTCTAGAAGGGAAAAAAAATTCTCAGACCTGACCTCCTGACTTGACATTTCCACATGTGTGTATTTCTTTGTCGATTTCTGCACCATGGTGATGATTTATTGATCGTAGAGTCACTTTACACTATGTCATCGCCTAGTGTTGAAATCACAGATAAATGATGCTACACATTTTTACTAAAAAAAGACCACAGAGCAAGTGACGAAAGCACAACTGGAAAATAGCTAACAGGGAATTCAGGCCGAGTTAAAAAATGCATGACGAATGCTGCACGTTTTCTTGCTCTGGGTTAGTTTTTTTTTCTTACTGTTAAGGGAAAAGTTGGTTCAAATCGCATGAGAGCGGGTTTGCAGATCAGATGGAAGAGAGAAAGAAAGCTCAGCTTGCAGTTTGAGCCTGCGAGGCAATTCTTCCTCTCGTCCCAGGTGAGGGAGCTTCAAAAAAAGAGGGATGAACCTCGGGAACCAATTTGCTGAGTTTTGTTCGGAGACAGAAAGCCTGGAGTCTTTCACGAGGAGGGAAAAAAAGTAAGAGAGGAAGAAAAAGAGAAGAAAGCCCAGAGTTAGCAAAGAACTGGAGGAGGAATAGCGCTAAGGTCACGTAAAAGCCGTCGTGACTCAGGCGAGAAATCGGCACGAGCTGGGAAATCACAAAGGAAGAGCTTTATTAGCATTAGCATTAATTATAAAAGTTTAAAAGTAACGAAATGTTTTGTAAAACCTCATCCACATAATTAGGGAACAAAAATATCATCGCTAACATCATTTTATTTTTTTAAAGCAAAGTTCATTCTTCTTGTAATAACTTTTGCCACAGAACCTAGCCAACATGCTAAACCCTGATCTGTATCTAGCATTAGCATTGTTCATGTAGCCATGTTTTAAAAAATACATACATACTATCGTTAGGTTTTTAAAGAAAACTTGGACTAGCAATCATTCTTTGTCCAAAGTATTTTTTTTTTTTTTTTACACAAAACCTAGCTAACACGCTAAAAATCCTCTAGTCTCTAGCATTACCATTAAGTTCTTTTAAGAAATGCTCGCTCACACACACAAATGTTAACGAAAAGGAACGTACATAGGGGTTAAATCTTTTATACTTTGCAATTATTACCACAGAATCGCTAGCATGATGATCTGTCCTGTCGCTTAGCATTAGCATTAACTTTTATAAAGGTGAAAGGATTATGGACGGTTTCTTTCAACATTTGCTAAGGACGATTTTTTTGACAAGGGCTTGTTCTGAGCTATTGCTCATCAATATAAGTGGCTTCTGTGACTGAGACACGCACGCACACACACACATACAGTCTCAACGGTTGCTCCAAGGCTAATCGACAGCCATTCAATTATTCCTGAGCTCATAACCATAATACAGTGGAATGACAGGCTATATATCCAGAGCAATATTTATTTGTGGTAACGCCAAGTGTTTAGAGCGAAAGCGGCTAACTGAAGGTCGTGTGATTTATTAGAGCTCAGCTTCATATCGCTCACGTGGCTGCTGTCCAAACCCTGAGACAGTTTTGGGCTGCAAAATATATTTGCCGTCCTTTCAAATGCAAAATGGCCTCCTTTTAAGGTTCATTCAGTCGAAACACAGCTTTAAACGACTGCTAGCGCAGCGGAACCGAGTCCGCTCGAGTACAAACGTGATGAAGCGCTCGTGCTACGAACCATCCGCGTTCTCCTGAATAACTGTGGAGGGGGAAAAAAACGAGATAGATAATAAGTCTGCTTCTGAGAATTGCTCCGGAGTATCCTGATGTACAGTAACAGATGGCTAACAGTGCAGAAATCAAATAAATATTACGTTTCTCTCTTTTCCTTTGATTTGAGAAGCGGAAATGGTAAACGCACAAGCCGTAAACCTACAGGATGAAAGCTCCCGAGACTACGCTCTCTTTCACTCGTCTCCTGCTTCGTTTTCATTTCTTTCATTTCCAAGACGGCGAGGAGAGCAGCCGCATATGTTTCGGTAGAGGAAATAATAATAATTTTTTAAAAAAGTTTCAGGAAGAGATCACTCCGTTTTGTTCTTTCCAGAGCATTCCATCACACTTCCAAACGTAACTTAACGTAAACTTTTTCCTTCTTTATCTTTCCGGCTAATATGCAAATTTGGCTAAATGGAGCCCCTCTTCAAATAACTCTTAGAAGGATCTCTAAAGCCTTTTAATCAGTCTATATCATATTTCTGGACATGAATTTCTTATTCATGATTTGCACGAGATGTTTACTCGTGTGTCTAAGCTAGCTCATTTGCTTACAGTTCTTTAAAGTGCACGTTATAAATAATAGCATTCACAGATTTTCAATCAAACTTTAGATTTTAATAAATGTAAGTGAACACTATAGCCAGCGTTCAAGCCTGAACGTTTAGCCAGCTGGTTTAGCTACTCACTTGTCAGAACACATTTGCTTAAAGTGAATTTATTATGAAAGATGGGAGTTAACGTAACAAAATGTTCAGGTTTTGCCGATTTCTTTGCTAGCCTTTTGGCCCGACAGTCAATTTTGCTATCCAGCATCAACTGCATCATGTAACAAAGTGAGGAAAACTATCAAATTCTACATCGCAAATTACATCAACATTAATATTAGTGTAACAGTATATCAATATAGCCACTGAAGCTACTCTTCTGTAGCCAGCAAAGATTAGAATACATTAGAATACATTAGTTTAAAGTAAATTTACATTGTTGTGAAGGAATTTAAGAAAATTGTTAGCTTTTCAACAAAATGGCGCTAACATGACAATTTTTTTTCTTGTGTGTAGTTGATTAAAAATGACGCTAAACATTCATGCATTATAGTCTCACGCAGTAAAATTAAAAATAAATCTCACTTTTTTAAAACAATAAATAAATTAATTAATCTATTCGTTCATTTATTTATTTATATAAGCAGCAATGTTTTTAAACACTCTAGACAGCTAGCTAATACCTAAATGAACAAAAATGCAACAAACAATACAAATGCAGACTAATATTTTATTATATAGTCACGTATTTGGCTTTGCAAAGATCCGGACTGTTACACCTTATTTGCTGTTTTAAGCCTCGATCATTAACAATGAAACAGAAAATGTCTCACATACAGTACGCACACACTCTCCCTCCTGACCTCCTTGCGACCTCATCAGATGAAATGAACTTGTTTAGTGAGCCGAGGAAGATGAAGAGCCACTCACGAGACCATATTGGAAAGAAAAGGAATCATTTTGGACTCGTCGCACCCAGTGATATTTGAATTTTATTATTATTTTTTAAAAATAAATAAACCAAGCAGTTTGTTTCATTTGCTGCAACACATTTGTCTGTCGAAGGAACATGGTGGGCTGCAAGTTACCATGTAGCACTTAGCATCTGCGTCCTTAACACTGTCTTAGGAGAGCATAGGCTGCTTTTAAATAATAATAATAATAATAATAATAATCAATAAATAATAATAAATAAATCATTACAGCATGTAAAATATAACACTACGTAAGGCAACAAACTTGAGAATTGACTAAGTTAGTCTTTTATGTTTTGGTGTTTAGTACATTTCGGAATCAACCATATATAACATATATAACATTAACTGCGCTTTTGTTAAAGAGAGCTGTCGAGTACAGTAAGCAATTTTTTCCTGATAGGCCAGAAGGCTACTAGCATATTGTTCAATCATTCGATCGTTTTCCTGATAATTGCTTTTCTCTTAAAATAAACTGAAAAAAATAAAATGAGAATAAAATAAAGTGAGAAAACCTAGCAATACTATCTTATTCATTCATTCTGTATAGAGCTTATCATGTACAGTGTCAAGGGAAGCCGACCTGAAGCCAGGAGACTTTGGGCTCAAGGCAGGGCATACCCTGGACTGGGGTGCCAATCCATCGCAGGACGCATACGTATACACACACACACACACACACACACACACACTTGCACACTCATATCCGCAATTTGGCAAATTAGCCTACGTTACATGTTTTTGGATGGTGAGAGGAAACCCTTGGACATTGAAGGTGCGAGGCCACAGTGCTAACCACTACTAACTCACATTTAACACATTAAAATAAATGTGTTAACAGTTACATTGTTTGATTGTGGTGTTAAAAACTAAAAAATCTTTTTATCATTATTATATAAAAATTATTATATAATACTTTTTACATTATTATATAATATTAATATTTACTTTATTTTATTTTACTTAATATTACGTTTTTATATTAATATTACTTTTATATCAGTAAATATGTTAAATAAATTTTAAAGTGCATCTTTTTTAATAAATGTAAGGAGGGTCATTTATTTTACAAAATTAGCCATACATCTATAAATCTACCCGATCTACACAGAACAGTAGTATTTATCATAATAAAATTAATAAATGCTGCAACTAAAGGTTTCAATTTTGTTGTTTTTGTTATTCAACATTATTTCGACGGCTTTTTGTCAACATCATTCAAAAACAACTCGATAGTGAATGTCATCACAAGATCATTACAACTCTATTACAATGCTCATACAATGTTAGGATTCCTGTGGGTTACAGTGTTTCTTGATTTAAAATATTTTACTTTTTAAGTAAGGGAAAATGCTATAATGTAATTTGTAAGTATATTCTATAAGGTATCAAACGATCTGCTAGTTACATCATGCCACACTTACTGCCTTTATGCAACCAACATTTCTGCTAGACCATTATTATTATTATTATTATTTGCTAAAAATATAGTTTATAAACACTCAAGCTAAAGTTCCATCCTAATAGTATATTCATTTACGTTTTTACAGCAAAAGTATTGTAGCTAGCAATATAGCAATTTTTGGCATTCAACCTATTGGTTAAAAAGCAAATGCTATGAGGGGGAAAAACTAAATCACCAACACAACAAGCACATCCCGGTGTTCAAACAGCACTCGGCAGAAAGAGCTGAAGTTTCCAAGATAAACAGAAATGACGGATGCTTTATTGTCTAAAGGTGTGTGTGTGTGTGTGTGTGTGTGTGTGTGTGTGTGTGTGTGTGTGAGTGTTTGCCGTGAGCTAAACCGGAGGCAGACTTGTGGAGTATGAAACACCTCACACCTGGAAGTAGTACTTATTGGGTTGAAACACACATACACACACTTTTGTTAAGCGTTCTTCTGACAGCAGTGTGTAAACAGTGCTGGTGGCGCCACAACTAAAAATGAAGGACGTGTAATACGTCTCTCTTTCTGACAATGTACCCTTACAGATTTGCTACAGTGTATAAAAGCCCAAAACAAAAATAAAAGCAGAAAAGCATTTTACAAGTGAAGCATATTACCGTACAAGCCATATTACAAGTGAAAATTCTCACACGTCAACCACATGGAACAGTGATGAAAGCTGTCTCTCTAACCCTAGCATTCAAGACCAGCTAGCATTAAGTGAACATCAACCATTTCCAAAGAGAGTCTTAATAGTCATCTTTGGCGCCATGGGACAATATATTTCCAGTTTTACCCACAATACACCATCAAACCATTTTAATTTGGAAGTATGCTATGCAAAGCAGCCCCAGAACATAACAGAGCCTCCTCCATGTTTCACAGTAGGGACAGTGTTCTTTTCTTCATATACTTCATTTTTCCGTCTGTGAACATAGAGCTGATGTGCCTTGGCAAAAAGTTCCATTTTTGTCTCATCTGTCCATAGGACATTCTCCCAGAAGCTTTGTGCCTTGTCAACATGTAGTTTGGCATATTCCAGTCTGGCTTTTTTATGATTTGTTTTCAACAATGGTGTCCTCCTTGGTCGTCTCCCATGTAGTCCACTTTGGCTCAAACAACGACGGATGGTGCGATCTGACACCGATGTTCCTTGAGCATGAAGTTCACCTTGGATCTCTTTAGAAGTCTTTCTGGGCTCTTTTGTTACCATTCGGATTATCCGCCTCTTTGAATTGTCATCAATTGTCCTCCTGCGGCCACGTCCAGGGAGGTCGGCTACAGTCCCATGGATCTTAAATTTCTGAATAATATGTGCAACTGTAGTCACAGGAACATCTAGCTGCTTGGAAATGGTCGTATAGCCTTTACCTTTAACATGCTTGTCTATAATTTTCTTTCGAATCTCCTGAGACAACTCTTTCCTTCGCTTCCTCTGGTCCATGTTGAGTGTGATACACACCATGTCAACAAACAACACAGTGACTACCTGGAGCCCTATATATAGGCCCACTGACTGATTACAAGATTGTAGACACCTGTGATGCTAATTAGTGGACACACCTTGAATTAACATGTCCCTTTGGTCACGTTATTTTCAGTATTTTCTAGGGGTACCATCATTTTTGTCCAGGCCTGTTCCATGAGTTTATTTTTTTAAATAATTCTGTTGACGCATGGTTGAAAAGCAATGTCTGACTTTCATTGGTTAACATTCATAGAATTTTTTTTAAAATTATTACTTTTGTCAGATTAAAGTTATTTATGTGACCATTATGAGTTTTTCTTTCATTGACCGAAGGGTACCAACAATTTTGTCCACGTGTGTATTAACATTAACATTTACCTCAGATTTGTTTGAAAAATGAAAAAGGATAAGAAAGATTATACAACCAACATTAACATAGCCTCCTAGTATGAGGAGAAAGACACAGCAAGCATGGAAACAAAACAAAACTATTGTAAATGTCAACTGTCAAATGTCAACATTTACCTCAGTTCTCGTGAAAACGAGAAAGAACAATCAGGATCATCAGCATTTACCTCAGAGTGACAATGAACGTCTGGTTAACTATTGACAAAGATCAAAATTTACCTCAGATAACTCAGGTAAACCTGAAAAAATCAAAGATGAAGACTAAAGACTTCTAAATATGTTGAGATGAAATCCCTTATACAAAGAGTTTAAAGACACGGTGAGTGAAGACAAGACAGAACCAGTGGAAATATCAACATTTATCTTAGCTGTCTCAGTTAAAGACATCTGACAAAAACTATATACAGTAGGTAAAACTTCAGTTTGGCTAACTAGAATGTAGCCATTAAGTCTCAAGTGTATACAGATATGAGGTTTATGGAAGCTAAACAGAAATATATATATATATAGGAGGCCGCTTTGACTTGTGTTAAGAAAACACTTCACAAGTAAAGCTACATTTTAGCTAGCTATCATATACTGTAGCTCTTAACGTTCCTCTACAGACAGTATGAAGCCACAGTGAAACTGCAAACATGTCAAAACTATTGGGAACATTAACAATTATGTCAGATGTGATGAAAAGTATTAATAAAAAGCTCAGCAGGACTAAGCTGGAAAAACAACAACACTACATCACCGTATCCCTTTGTTTGTTACATCACATGAGTTTGGATTCGTCTACTGACGTTTGACGGTGGTATTGGAAAACTTCATCAATAACATTGTGATTCTGCAAATGCAAGGACTTACGTGTTAGAATATCGGCTTATCAAATTGAATAAGCAAAAAGTGTAGATTCTTACAGCACTATATATTCAAAAAATATATCAAGCACATGGAGCAGCGACTATTAGGATGTAGCGTTATGATTTGGACATGTAGCATCATGGTGTAGTACAGTATCGTGCTATTGGGTTTTGTGTGATGGCTGTAAACCATATATGGGATGCTGGGGGTTACTAAACTCTATTTATTTGTTGGCTCCCCACACACACACACACACACACACATACACACACACACACACACACACACAAATACACATATATCCCGAGGCGGGGATGAGGGAAAAGACGAGACGCACCTGCTGTTCTTAAAGCCAGATGAGTGGAAGTCCTATTTCCCTAAAGGAAAGGCAGTACACCTGACAGCCTCACACACACACACACACACACACACACACACACACACACACACACACACACACACACACACACATACATTTCTATGAGTAAACATTCCATTATTCCATAATACCAAGAATAAAGATTGTGCACATGATGCTGGGTGATGAGTTTCAAAAATATTGGAGTGTGAAAAATCCTCAGTGTTTTTTTGTTGTTGTTGTTGTTGTTGTTATTAAGATGACATGTATTTACTTATAATGTACTTTTTACTCACTATACCGTAAAAAAAAAAAGCAGTGTAAAAAATAAATCACAGGTTTGTTATATGTAGCGATCTAACTGCATTGTATAAAAAAACTATTTAAAGCTTTATATTTATATAAAAAAATACATAGGTAAATATTCAAGGACAATATTCAAAATTTTAGGAACAGTATGGGGGAAAGTAGCTTTGCTCCACCATTCGTTAGTATTTCATTAAGCAAAGTGAATATTTTGCGCTAAAGACAATGCTAAAGCAGATTAGCGCTTGAGAAAGACAGAGAGAGAGAGAGAGAGAGAGAGAGAGAGAGAAAACAGACAGGAAATTATTATGCTAAGTAGCATCTTTTCATCGTCTGTTTCTCATTACGAAAAACAAAGCCACATAATGCGTTATTAAGAGACGTGGCACATTCACGGGTCCTTTGTAATTCACCGTTTGACGGTTACACTTACAGCAATTACGGTGTTTAATTTACGGATTTAGCGCTGCATGTGGCTAAAGTTTAGTCGAGCGTGAACGCTAGCGTGTGTTTGAGAGAGAGAGGCAAAGAGAAAGAGAGAGAGAGTGTTGATGTGACTCTTCTTGAAGTCTCTGGGGGACCGAGGATGTGGAGTGTTGATCGTTGCGGCTCGCTGATAAGCTAAAATGTTTTCAGAGCGTAAAGAATCGTGCGGTGCGCGAGAGGGATAAGGCGTAATCTGGCGCCGCACGCCGAACTGCTCGCTAATATTTGCATTGGAAATCAGGTGGAAGTTATGCTAAGCTCACCATTATAGCCTCCTCTGTGTCTGCGTCTGTGTGTTTGTGTGTGTGTGTGTGAAAATAGGTTCCTTCATTTAAATGTGGCCTCTTCTCCATGCAGGAAAAAACGAATAATAGCTAATCAAATAGCCGCTTTCTTTTCGGTCTACTGCTAATAATCAAATAATATAAAGTATGCAGAATATTGTAAGTGAAGTGAATGTTATGAAGATGTACAGTATTTTTGGTTGAAAAAGCCAAAGAATCTTGAAAGGAGGCTCTGTGTGAAGTGTTATCGCTGAAATGAAAGCACCAGGCTAAAGAGCTTCATATAGGATTATATTAATAATGATGATGTCATAACGAGATCAAAAGAAGGCAGTGTCAATAATCTCGCCAGACATGTATTTACTGGTGCATATTTACACTTGATCTTGAATCATTCAGGAGTTTGCTCTGCTAGTTGTGACATCCCAAATATTAACCATCGCCATCAGTTTCTTCATATTATATATTCTCTATATATGAGACACCTCTTGCAGGTTACACCTCTGATTGTTGCTGTGAACAGACACTGGAGACTCCTTCCAAAAAAAGTGTTATGTTATAAACTTAAAAAAAAATAAATAAATAAAAAATCTCAGACATGTTTAGGTGAATCCTGAGAATGTGTTCTTGCCATAGAAGCAAAAATGCTTTAGGACATCAATTACAGAAAATTAATCAACACCTTCTGACCAATCAGAATTGGGAACTCAGCGGTGCTGTTGCGTACGACTCGTCACCGGGGACAGTATCCTCACCGGGGACAGTGCTGGAGCGCAAGGACACCGTACGGAATGTTGCACCAATGCCGGAAACAGAAATGAGGAGGTCCTGCCACGTTCTCTCTCTTCCTCTCTCTCTCTCTTCCTCGCTCTCTTTTTTTAACGAAGCAGAACTGAAAAGTGATTGAAGCCTGCTTTCCTGAAGTGGAGTTTCTCAAAACCGTGTGAAATTGTGCGGTTAATCGGCTAAATCTCTCAACACAAAGAGATAATTGCTCCCCAAATTAGCGTACCTGAGACCCGTTGCGTTCGGTCACGCCTAGTTTCGTGCGTAGCGATAATGGTGATATTAGGACTTAATTAAGATGGGGCCGGAGTTGCTGAAGGTCGACCATTAGCAGCAGGATCATTGAAATGCTAATTATGAGCAGATTAGAAAGTTACGCTCCTTTACAGGGGGTTATTAGATAATTACTCACGGTGTAATAATGATTATAGGCCACACAGACTGAGTGTATATGTGTGTGTGTGTGTGTGTGTGTGTGTGTGAGAGAGAGAGAGAGGTGCTAGGGAAAGCCTTTCGCTCAAAGATAGTGAAACTAAGCAGTTTTTACATTGCATGTGTGATCTCCTCACTCTTATGTTTGCTTATGGAGCTTCTGCCCAGCAGGAGAGCATGTTCAGTGGAAGACTTAGATTACAGAGTGGCTCTACTGTCAGACTCAGGAGATCTCCAGAGCCATACATTGTTGTAACACCTCTTTACAGTGCCAAGGGACGCATTCTCTAAGACATGTCATATTGTCGCAACTGTAGCGACCCATACAGCTTGGCATCTCTGAACACACAGAGTGCGGGAATATAGGGTCCTGTGCGCTTCATTTAAATAAATTACGTTTTACGTATACATTTGACTTATAATGGTCTTCGCCGCAAAGCAGCTGTACAGAATCGAAAGAAACGTAGGGAAAATGAGTATGAAATTTGTGAGAAAGTATGTATAAATCCAAAAGATCAGTTTGTCCCCGATGAACAAGCAATTTTGGTGACGGTGCTGAAGGGAAAACTCCCTGGGATGGCAATAGGAAGGCACCTTGAGAGGAACCAGACTCAACAGGGAACCCATCCTCATTTGGGTGCTAACGGATAGCAGGGATTGATCAGCAGTCATGCTGTGTGTTAGGAGGCTGGAAGTTCAGTATAACAAGAGAGGTTTTCAAGATCAACCGTAGCACCCTGTGTTAAGCTTCGCACCCTGGGAATGTGGGACCCTTGAGATACAGAGCGAAGAACGTGGCTGAAAAATATCGGCCTCGCTAAGAATTAGCGCTCTTGGACTGTAGGGTTGAGGAATACACTTATCAGCCATAACGTTATAACCATGTGACTAGTATTGAGTAGGTCCCACCTTTTGCCACCAAAAGGGTGATGTGCAGTGTTCTGACACCTTCCTATAACAACCAGCATTGATGTTTTCCAAAGTTTGAGCTACAAAGCCCTTCTATTGGATCGGACCACACAGGCCAGCATCAGTGATCTTTGGCCACCCATGACTCTGTAGCCGGTTTTCTGGTTTTCCCTTCCTTGGACTATTTTGGTTGCTCCTGACTGCTGCACAGCGGGAACATCCAACACACGATGCAGAGTTGCCCTGACCTACAGTACAAACTCTTGAAACACATGGCCTGATGAAAATCAGGCTGGAGCCAAACCTTGTGGTCAACGGCAGGGGTTGAGATCTCCATCCATGAAGGGAGTGTCTGAGGATGGATTGCTTGTTCTTGCTCATACCTGCAGTCACTGATGCATGCAGAGGATGCAACTAAGTCTCACACAGAGGCAGGGATATGTGAATGTTATTCTTTACTTGCCAGTTATTGGTCCCTGCTTGAACTATGCACAAGACCCTACCTACTGTAACTGTTATTTCTCTTCTCCCTGTCTCTTTCTGTCGTGCTCCTGGCCTGCCAGTGATCCAGACCCTCCGGACGTCTCCGACTCATCCTGGTGCCCCACTTCTGGTTGGAGATCTCGTCTCATGGAGGCCCTGTGTGGTCTGCTTGTGATGTGTGTGGTGACTACTAGAGACAGGTCCACGTTACCATGAAGACGGGCTCTCTCAGGGCTTGTGATTGCAGACACTCAATAGTTCAAGCCTTAAATTCCAAACAGTTTTGTACGTGAGCCTCTAATAACGAAAGTGAACTATTAATTTAAACACCTCTCCTGTTATATTGAACGTCCAGCCTCCTAACACACAGGATGAATGCAAATCAATCCCTGCTATCCGTTATCACCCAAATGAGGATGGGTTCCCTGTTCAGTCTGGTTCCTCTCAAGGTTTCTTCCTGTTGCCATCTCAAGGAGGTTTTCCTTGCCACTGCCACTTTTAAAAAAATTCCACATTTTTCTTTGATTCTGTAAAGCTGCTTTGGGACAATGACTATTGTTAAATAATTATATGAATAAATATAATTTAATTATGTTGAATTAAGAAAGCCAACCACTTTATCATGTTTCATTACAGTTAGTAATTTTAATTGAACATTATATATGATATGTTTTTTTTTTAGGTGTACTGGATGGTTTTGATTATTGGTGGGGTTACAACCCACCCCCCCAATCCCCTGTAAATTACAGCTACGCATGGCTCCAAGACTGAACACATTGAGCTTCATAAAGATTGGATTTAGGAAAACTGTGAGTATACAGTATATGGTCAAGGAATTTGAATCCCTGGGGAAAATCGGTATCTGGCATGCATAGCCCTCTAGTGTTAAGAAAATTTAAACCGGGAAATTTGTATCCATTGGTAACATAGAGAACTGGGTTTTATAGTATACTGGGAATGTGTAGGAAGATAGAGATCTTTATAGGTATAGCTTTTGGAACATACAGATCCAGGAAAATATGGCCTTGAAATCATATGCCTTTGGGAATTTATGGCCTTGTCATTGTAATGCTCTAGGAACACAGTACCATGGAATAATAGGGCTTTGGAAAGCTATGTCTTTGGAAATATGGAGTCCAGGGACCATATTGGCCGTCAACAAAAACATACCCTTAAGAGCATAATGGTGTAGAATGGGTGTGAAACATAGTGCCCCTGGAGCACAGTCTCTTGAGATTAAGGTCATGGGTTCCTAGGGATTGGGCTTGGGGGATATTAGCTCCTGGGAATACAAGTTTGAGGAAACATAAGGCCTGCCAAATAAATAAATAAATAAATAAATAAATCAGATCCAAATAAACTAGGTACAGGGAGATAATAGAGTCGGCAAGCAACTCAGATGTTACCCGCTGTAGGTGAAAACATGACGTCACGCTGTTCTGCCCATTTCGTCTGCCCATTCAAAATTATGTGAAAGGAAGAAATGCATAGAGCAGATTGTGCTAAATTTGGCATCATCCCCGTCGTTAGGCTCTCAAAAGGAGCAGGGGGATCCATGCATCAGCGTTCTTTAATCATCTTCAATCGTCTGCTCTCCTCCTCCTCTGAGAGTGAGCGAGAGAGACTGCGTGACCCCCCCAGTTCCCACCGGAGTGCTCCAGCCACTCCGCCACTGCAAACATTATTGCACCGTCATTAGCATAATGATTTCCCTCATCTCATCTTTCCTCCTTCCTCATCTCTCTCTCTCTCTCTCTCTCTCTCTCATGCTGCGGGTTGTTACCCCGAAAAGCTCCCTGAGGTCCTCAAGTGTTTTAAGCTTGTTAATAATCATTATGGATGTGCAGCCGAGTGGGTGAAGAGAATAATTAACTCACCTGAGGCGCTTGCGACGATTCTGTTAGGACGTTTTCATTTCGTCCATCAGGGACTCATTAGAGACAGTTAATAAATGCCAGGATTAAAAAAAAAAATGTCCCGGTTGAGTGTAAACTTCTGACTCAGGGTCCAAAACCGCATCAGTTACAAAAAAAAAGCATTGTAGCTAGGATCATTTTCATATTCTTCACACAGGGTTAACATAAAAACAATAATGATTATTGTGCAACGCTAATCTATTTGTCATGCTAGCTGTTTGGTCTAGCTTAGTCTTTTCATACATTTTCCAGTTCTGGTTGAAAAAGAATTTCAGGGTGTGAAAACTGCTTTAAAGGAATAATAACTTAATGTATTTATTAAAAGTCTAGAAACACCTTTCCAAATATCGAATGGCACTTTTAATACCGAACCACATTCCCGGTTTAGAAAGGAAGGACTGTTTACTGTTAGCGGCACCTCAACAATGCTAATTTTGACAGATATGTTGACACTGTCTTAAATATGGTATAAAAAATAATAATAATAATCTTGCTACATTTTTGGCTCGCCCCGTTTTAGTGCCGAAACGTGGAACAAACCCACTTCTGAACAAGAACAAACTGCTCCTGCTTGCACAGCCATCTTTTCCCATCGAGGATTTGTTCACATCATACACACATTAATGCCGAGATGAAACGCACGTGCTCCTTGATGGACGTCCAGGTCTAATCTCCGGCTCGACTTGGAGCTATGCGCGGGCTTCACGTCTTCACAAACAGTCATTAAAGAGTCTTGAGGTGTATTTAAGGCTAAAGGTGGATTAGCGTCTTGGTGTGATTCTGAGAAGTGCACTCATGTCACTACAGGAACAGTCAGAGGGGAAAACGTGGGAGGTACGACGGACGCTTTTCATCTCCGCTCACGTCTCACGCTGGGAATCATTTATCTAAACAAAACTGTGCTTTAACATAGGAACAAGAGCTATTGCTAGTTCAAAATGGCATGCTAGCAGTATTCACAATCGTGGAATTAATGCGAAAATATCGCACAACTGAGCTGCTGCGTTCCGATCCTCTGTTTCAGAAAATTTCACACCATATTGGATAAATCCTTTTTTTAAGTAAAAGAGTGGTGCTGTGCTGCCTAGTTTCTATAGACACTCTTCTGCTACATTGGCGATTCTTTTTTTTTTTTTTTTAAATACTAGCAAACTATAAAGCTAGCTACTAGCTAAACATATAGCTAGCTTGCTTAATTCAAGCAGGCTACTTAAAACGCTGTTGTTGTTTAGCTAAAATACTTTCGCTTTTCGAGACTAACTATGACGCTGATGCTAAGAGCTAGCCTGCATGTCATGCTAGGCCACAATTCTCATACCACATGCACTTCAGATGTTGAATCCCCCTCTGTTTTTGGATTCTTTCTTATTAACAATTAAATCCAGAAGATGCAAAATTTCATCTTGATGTAGCTAGCAAAAATTAAGCACTCAGTGAACAGTCTCGAATCCTCTAATCGTTTCATCCTCGATATTGATGTGCACTACATTGTTGGTGTAAGAGTTTAGCCTCCCTACACTACACGTTGAGGCAAAATACAATCACCCGGATTAGTTAGCTAGCGCTACGTTGGTTGGGAATCATTGCCTCATCGCCCAATGTCACTATGTAATTGTGAGGCCCCACGTGAGGGTGAGATTCCTAGCAGGACTATTGTGGTGTTTAGATAAATGTTGCTAATTCTTGATTAAGGTAAAGTAGCAATTTGAGAAATTTGGGACAGTTTTGATCCATTCCAAAGAGGTTCAAACTACCCAAAGAACTGCTAAAATCCACCTACAAATAATGTACGGTCCTTTTTTTTTTTTTTTAGTCGCTGATTACATTTGAACGATTTGAGAATGCTCTTCTCTTTTAATTTTTGGTTTCCGCGAGTGATGCTGAGCCACGATGATCTCCCTACGATTTCCTCCGATCTCACATTCAGGAAACTAGGTAAGGCCTCTCAGTATGGCAAAGCTTTCAGAAAAGAAAAAAAAAAAAAACAGCATGCACTGATTAGCATGCAATACTGCAGATGTTTATTCTTTACTTTATCTTTTTTTTTTTTTTTTAATTTTGCTTGTTCTGATTCTACGGCTAATCTCTGTTACCCAGCATTCATTCAAAAGCAACGGAATTAGCGAGCATTGGCGCTTGAGCATCATTTCCTTTAGCTGTTTTAAACAGTCAGTGATTTAGCGTATGGGGACATAGCTGTCAGTAAATAAACAAATAGAATTTGTTGATTAGCATGTAGCGCTCCGGGGTGATGTCGCCCCTCTCTCTCTCTCTTGCGCTCTCTTTCTCTTTGACTTCATTTTTCACCCTGCCAAAATGTCTTATTGCTTATTTTTTTGCACTTAATTGCAAACAGGGAGGTCAATTAATTTCGCTTTCCCTCTCTATCTTTTTTTTGCCGCACAGCCAAATAAAAACCTCGTTTGTCGTTCCCTCTTTGTCTTTTTTTTTTTTTTTTTTTTGTATTCGAATTCCATGTCACTTCAAACGGATTAATTGAGCGCCTTTGTTGTTAATCTCAGCGGCACAGAGAGGAGGGAGAGCGAGACTCGCCTATCTCTCGCTCGCTCTCTCTCTTTCTCGCTCTCTCTCTCCAGCGAGCCTCTGAAATCGCTCATTAGCAGGAGGAGACGCTTTCTGTAGTCTTTTGTGGAGCAACCAATAGATCTCCTTCTCCAAATAAAGTAGCTTTAACACATCACAGAGTCCATAACTGCACGGATAAGGCATATACTTTTACCAGTCTTTTTTTTTTATTTTTTTTATTTGGTTTATTTCAGAGAACCAACTGAACAAATACTGTAGGACAAATTCTCACACAATAAAATAGAAAATGAATTGTCCATGGAACAGAAAATTACCAGAACCATGACAAAAAAAAGGAAGAGCAGAAGTATCTTTTGGCCTGCTGGAGGAGAAGTTATTTCTCGGACATCTGTTCCTGTGAGCTGAATGCCCGTCAGTGCCAATGTCCCAGCGGACGAAGAGTGAAAGATTTGCATTGAGCCTGTTAATGGAAATTACGCGAGGGCTCTCATGGGGGCCGCTATTGAGGAACCTGGCCTGAGCCTGCGTTCCTCATGATAAATAAATGAACATCACATACGTTTACAGATGGCAGAAAACGTTGTTGTCCCTTATTAAAGGTAATTTTTACTCCAAATCTATAACAATATATATATATATATATATATGATTTGTAGAATTTGCTTGGTAGTTTCCTTATTTAAAGCATCTCTCTGCAGTTTCCTAGTCCAGAAAACAGAACCCAGTGTTTAGGCAGACACACGCCACACCTTTTAAACTGGGATTAACAAAAGCCACTCCTCCTTTATTGGAATTTAAAGCAATAAGAGCATGTCCTCTTTACTGGGACAACAAGGCAAAGTGGCCACACCCACTCCAGGATGAGTGATGGAAACAAGCCAAACCAGGATTGATGGAAATAAGCCACACCCCTTTTCACTGGGATTGATGGACACAAGCCACATAGCTTTATGGAAAAAAGCCGCACCTCCTTTACTGGGATTGATGGAAATGAGTCACTTCTTCACTGGGATTGATGAACACAAGCCATACTTCCTTCACTGGAACTGATGGAAACAAAAATTCTAATCAAGTAAAAATTCTAATTCTCTCCTATCCTACCACCAAAGTGCGTGATACTACAAGCAATACAATCTGATCTGCATACTTGGCACAGATTTATATATTTATTATATATATATATATATATATATATATATATATATATATATATATATATATATATATTTTTTTTTTTCTTCTGCTGTAGACAAGGGTTTTCAGAAATCCTGGATGTAAAGAAGGTGTCTTCAGGCGTCTGGCACTACCTTCTCATGTCTGCATGAACCTCACGCCGGATCGGGTTACCGCTTTAAACAATTACAGATGGCAGAGGTGCGACTGACGGCAATATCGAGGCGTCTGGAGGAATCTTGACAGGCTTCACAGCACAATGATTAATTACCGCCGGGCTTCTCCGGGCATTTCAATTTCCTTCAGCTTTCAGTGCCGGGCTGCAGGTGATAGCAATACAGTAGCTCCTGTTACACCACAGAGAGAAGAACGGGCCCCCACCGCTCTCTCTCTCTCTCCTTCTCCCTTTTATTTTTTTTCTTTTCCTCTCTATCCTGTGGCTAATCAGAACAGAAGAGGTCAGCCAAACACGACCTAGCATGATACGTCTATACGTAGCACCTCCACCTGCCGCCAATGCTAACACTAACCAGCGCTCTGACTCGAGATTATCTCATCCAAAGAAAAAACAAAAAAGGAATTACCATCCTCTCCTTTTTCTCGGATGCAACGTTCGCAATTTATTATTTGAAAGACTTTTTATCAGGAAGTTTGCTATCCGAGCTATCCCGCTTTCATTAATCACGCCGGGCTTCCAGATAGTAGCCGCTCCCTGGCGCTGATGCAAATATGGAGTCTGTTTATCATCAGTCAAAGGGATAATAAAGTTTTTTTTTTTTTCTTCTGCTTGAGATTTACAGCTAGGAAGATAACTTCAGCTCGTTTTTGGAGTGCTAAGAAAATGTTTATCAGCGTGACTGTTTTTTTATTAAAAATGTAGAAGATGAACTAGCTGGCACTTGATGTGCAATTGACGTGAAGATTTGGGGAGCATCAGGACATGTTGACTCATCTGTGCAGATGCATACATCACGTTTTCATAATAACAAGGAAAGTGTAATTATATAAACCAAACTCATTGTACATAGAAAAATTCAATAAGGTGTCATTGTCAGTCATTTAAATTTCACGTTAAAATATTAAAAAAATTCTATAATAAAATACTTTTATATTGTATGAATTATAAATATTCACAAAAATAGAATAAAAAAATTATTTATTATATTTATTTAGATTTATATTATATATATTTATTTTATTTTAAAAGATTTTTTCCACTTGAGCTCGAATTTTTTGACAGGTGAAATAAAAGGTATATGGCCGAACCAACGAAATTGATGTTAGTATTCAATCTTAAGTTTACTAACATTTAGGCATTTGGCAGATGCTCTTACCCAGAGCGACTTAAGGGCCTTACTCAAGGGCCCAACAGGGACAACTTGATGGCTGTGGGACTTTCAGAACCGTAGTCCAATGCCTCCATCGCTTTGATATCATTTTGACTTGATTTTATGCTGTCGCTCTGTTTTTACTTAGCTAGTTATAGTGTTTTTTTTTTCAGTTAGCTTGTGCTTGAAGTGTGTTTCCTATTAGATTAGCAATAGTGTTCACCTTACATGACCTACTGTAACACGAGAGTTAGCTGCTACAAAGGTAAATGTCATAATTTTATGTTAATAATGAAATAGTTTTGTAGCTAATCGTTTTATTAAGATGAAATTAACTGTTATCACGACTCTAATTAGCTTGTTTGCAAGTACAAGTTGAGATAGTCGCTAAATCTATCCTTTTTCCATCAGTTATTTTACACGTGATGCTTTTATTTTTCACATATAATTTTTCCTGAACTATTCATTTTATCTCATTTTACCTGTGATTCTTTTTAGGTGATTTCTTGTATGAGACATTTCTGGATTTTTTTTTTATTCTCATATGTGCGGTCCCCAATTGATTGACACATGATTCTTTCAATCTTCACATCCTGTCTCCCAGGGAATCATTTTACGGGTGATTAAAGGATTCATTTTTCACTTGATTCTTTGATTCTTACATCCATTTTACACATGATTCATTGTTCATGATTCATTTATTCTCATCTGATTCTCCACAAAGATACAATGATTGGTTTCCCAATGAATTGTTTTACACTTGATAAATTTTTGATGATTTATTAATTCTCATGTAATTTCCCCCAAATGATTCATTTAGGCAGGACTAGGTTTTTTTTTTTTTTTACATAAATTTTCCTTTGATTAATCTTTTAGAACATTTGATTAATATGTCATTTGTCATTTCTTACATTGTTTGTTTATTTTCATGTGTTTTATAATTATTTTGCTTCTTATTAAGCTACATTTACCAATTACTCTGTAAGACCAATAGTTTATCAAACATAAATCATAAAATAGTATAATTTTGGGTATAATCGCTGGCACACAGCCTGCTAGCTAATCACTGTATTAGAAATTATTATCTGAGTTGGATGCGACAATAGTAGATATTATAATTTAGTTGAACCAGCTAGCTAGTAGTGTAACACCATTAGCAATTAACATCTGATATAGCTACCAGGATAGATGTCTTAACTTAAAATAAATAAATAAATATATTTTTTAATAATAATAATAATAAATTAATAATTGTCTGACAAACTAGCAGCATCCAGACAACATTTCTATATGGTCAGTTTTATAGGTATACATATATATAAAACAGTGAATGTTGTTCAATTGTCTCTACCTTTATACACTTCACACTATATTCATTTCATCCTTTGTGCTCCAGCGGAATTAAATCATACGCTTTATGGCTCCAGTCTGGCTAATTGGCGGGTTGGATGAAGACCACACGGTCGAGACGAGCAGCAGATGACCGAGGCTGTGAATATCCGCTGACCCGTGAGGAATTGGCAGCCATATTGGAGATCATCTTAAGGAGATAATCCGGTTTTGGTGCTCCCTCGCTGGGCCTCCACATACGGCCTTCTCCAATTAACGCCTTCCGCCAAACTGGCGAGAGCACGACTGAGAATCGTTGAGATTTCTTCAGTTACTGAAAAATAACATCATCAGGAGAATGACTATTTCATTTAGCAAGCGTCCATTATTCTTCAGCATTACAACAACTGTGCTCTAGTTTAACAGGTTTCAATAAATATCATGGTTCCTTTATTTCATATGAGTTTTTCTCAAATGATTCCTTTATAATTGTGCTTAATCAATCGCATAATTTTTCATGCAATTGTTTTATGCGATTCCTCCCTAATGATTCATTTTACAATTGATTATACGATTCTTATGTTGCCAAATGATTCATTTTACACCCGTTTTAATTTTTACACATTTCTTTTATTCTCATGGCATTTTCCCCCTCAAATGAATCATTTTACATTTGATTCTTTAATTCTTACAAACAAGCTCTTCACATGATTCATTTTTACACATGTTTCATTTTACCGAAACGATTCATTTTACACTTGATTCTTTGATTATAACATAGGCAGTTTGCCCTGATTCATTTTTATATAAGATTCATTTTACACAGTGATTCTTTTATTTTGCAACATAATTATTTTACACATAAGTCTTGTATTTTGACATATTTTCTTTTCTTATGTACCATGATTTATTTTTATCATGACAAAATTATCACACAATTCTTTTATTTATAGTTGTTATTTGTTTTCTCACATTGTTTTCTTGATACATGTGGTTGTACATTTTTTTTCACCTTATTCCATGATTACTTTTCCACACTTTATTTAATCTCATTGCATTTATTTTTTACCCATGATGCAAAATAAATGCACTTTATATGCCTCTATGTTAATTCTGTTTTACTTTGGTAACCTTGAAAATATTGTTTTTTTTTTGTTTGTTTGTTTGTTTTTTTGCTTAAAATTCTATATATTTTAAAGAATTTTTTTAATTCATATTCATTACTTTATTTGAATATTCTGTTCTTAATTTAATTGTCCTCTGTTACAGAGAAAAACCTCTTTTTAGGTCACGGGCAGTTGTATAAGCATTTCACTGTATATCATACTGTGTATGGCTGTGTAAGAATTTGAATTTTAATGTCTTATTATTAGTTTTTTGTTACTCATAATTTTATTTGCAGTGTTTTATGATTCACCTGATTTATACAAAAGAACTCTAGATGTTTATATTTTATTAATGGTTATGGACATTATTTGATTTGCTTTTATGTTATGGTTATATCAAAAGGAGAGCACATTAAATTCTACTTTTTGTTATTAGATTACACCATAAAATATATATAATAAAAAAAAAAGAAATGTTAAAAGTGCAATACAAGCAGCAAAAATTTTCATTCTCCATGTGCAACGTTTAGGCCACAACTCCCCCATCCTGGCTCATAAGATGTTGTAAATCTTTTTATAACAACAGCTCACACTAAAACTTTACGGTTGCTATAGTTACAGTAAATCATTGTTTAAGGAGAAGTGTACAGTATATAAAATTTTTGGAAGGAGTCTCCAGTGTCAGTGCTTAATAACAGTCCAAGGTAAAGCTGTAACATGTCCTTCAACGTCATTACAGACCTCTCTGTGTAACGTAACGTGATCTTACTGCGTTCTTTGTGTGTCGTCAGCATTTAATGAAACTATCTATGAATAAAATATACATTTTGATTTGTGAAAAAAAAATTGATTTATGAAATAAATACTCCATTCTTGGTTGTTGATATGTTTTATTATGATTGTCGTGCCAACTTGAGTTGATTCAGGACATCCTTTAGTCCATGTTTATTGATAAGGACAAGAACAAGCGAACCTGGAATCCGTGAGCTTGCATTACTTGTTAGCTACATTAGAATTGTAGCTCCAGCCAAGAACCTGAAGGCTTGCATTAGTGTGTCTCCTGAACAGTGTGTGCAAATGGTTGTTTTTGTATTTTTACTTAGTGAACACTCATCCATCCCTCCGAGAAGGTGAGATGCAGACTTGCCAAACAATCTGAGAGAATTATTAAAATATCCCACGCAAGAGATGTAGAGAGCGAAAGAGCAACAGTGACAGAGAGAGACAGAGAGAGAGAGAGAGAGAGAGGGAGAGAGAGGGAGAGGGCCAATGCAAAAAAGGCGATATATTTCCAACAGCGTAATGCAACATGACAGGTTTATAAAACTTGCCACTTGCGGTTGAAGGGCTGGAAATTGACTCGGGCGGCAGTAAGCGATAACATATTCAACTTTAAACAATGGCCATAATGACTGGGATTATTGCGTTACTGAGATGGAAATAAAACTTTAATTCCCCGGGCGCAGGACGATCTGCATGCTTCAGTGTGCACACGCTCCGATGGGGATTTCGTCTCGCTTTCCCATGGCCTCCTTACCATTTACAAACTCTCTCTCTCTCTCTCTCTCTCTCTGTCTACTGCTCTCTCTAACTCTCTCTCTCTCTCTCTCTCTGTCTACTGCTCTCTCTAACTCTCTCTCTCTCTCTCTCACTCTGTCTCCCGCATACGTTTCACAGAAGGTAATGAGAAGCTAATGAAGCTTGACTTGAATTTTTTCGGGCGAGCCGCTCCGCTCGCGTTCCCAGAGGGACAGAGGGAGACGTTTGGCTCTATAGAGGCAGCGCTGACGGATGGATGGATTCAGACTTCTTTTCAGCACATATGGAGGGAATAAGGACACTGGGGAAAGGAGAGAAGGAGAACTCGAATGAAATAGCCTACTCCTGATTACTTTCACTCTGGTGCCTCTTGTACAAAGACCCTCCATGATTTGAACTGACTACAGTAACAGACCACTGATGAAATTTCTCCAACAGTTAACAAGCTAACTAGCATTGCCGTAAACATAGTGTCTCAACTAAAGGCTAACTAGCATTGCCGTAAACATAGTGTCTCAACTAAAGGCTAACTAGCATTGCAGAAAAATAATTATACACCAAAAAATAGCTTTACTACTAAACAGCCTAGCATAATAACAAACTCAATATCTCATAAACCTAATACTAGTATCATAGCAAACTATTCAACACCATAATTAGCACAACTAGTAACCTTTCCAACCCACAAACTTGTAGTGGTAAGTTATCTAACAACAAAACTTACAAGTACTAATAGCAACAATAGCAAGCCTAATCTACAAACTAGAATAACAGAATCTTAGAAGCAGACTAATCTTCTAACTAGTAATAATAAACTACAGCATGGGGGGAAAGTAACTAGGTAATATTTAATGGCTATAGAACCCAATGTGGTGCACCACTCTATTTAGCTTTTACTGTGCGTGTGTGGTTAGACCAGCAATATCCAGGATGTTGGCTGGGACGACACGAACACCATGGATGGCCTCAAAGAAGACCAGATCAGACTCCATGTGATTTTTTTTTTTTCCTACACAAAGGAGGTGTTCAGGACAAAGCCATCACATACTGTACTGGAGGACATGGTGGCATGGATTCAGAAGGTTCTCAACAATATCTCATATGACTTCCTTCAGAAGACGTTCCATCCCTGGGAGGAATTTGAAGAAAATGCTTGACAGCAGCAGTGTCTACATTGAAATTGAAAGATTTGCTTTTATCTTCTTATGTAATAAAGTACATGTTCAATTTGTTTCAATAAATTTCTATTAGAAATATGGACTTTATTACCGTTTTTCTGATGCCTATACTTACTTTTCACCCACACTGTAGCTAACACATTACCTAGCACTAAGAGAAAAAAGCCCAAACCACAAACTAGCTAAGCCTAAACCAGCTAAGCCTACATACCTTACTATAATCTGGCTAGCAACATAAATAGCTTAATCTACAAATTGCCATTAGATTAAACAATATACATAAAGTACAGAGCAAAAGTTTGGACACCCCTTCTCATTCAGCGAGTTTTCTTTCTTGTGTTCTTTAGCCCAAACGCGTCTCTTCTGCTTGTTGTCTGTCCTTAGCAGTGGTTTTCTAGCAGATATTCTAGCATGAAGGCCTGATTCACACAGTCTCCTCTTAACAGTTGTTCTAGAGATGTGTCTGCTGCTAGAACTCTGTGTGGCATTGACCTGCTCTCTGATCTGAGCTGCTGTTAACCTGCGATTTCTGAGGCCGGTGACTCGGATGAACTTATCCTCCGCAGCAGAGGCGACTCTCGGTCTTCCTTTCCTGCGGCGTTCCGCATGTCAGCCAGTTTCTTTGTAGCGCTTGATGGTTTACAAATTCAACCTCTTTGAATGAGAAGGTGTGTCCAAACTTTTGCTCTGTACTGTATATGAGTCATAAAAACTGAAATTCCTTTAAATATTATGGTAGATAACCCAAACCACAAACTAGTACTATGGTAAAATAAGAGTATCTTGAAAAATGCTAATGCTCCTTTAGCATTGTAGGAAATTCCCCATAACTAGCATTATATTAAAAGAGAAAACTCAAAAGCTCTCTTTGTGTAACAAAGACTAGCTCATTATTTAGGGCTATATAGAAATAAATTAAACATACTTAAGAATATAAAACTCATCTTTAAATTAAATAACATGTTACTAACTAGACAGATTAAAAAAATAAATAAATATTTTTTTCCTCCTGAAGTTTCTTGTTCCTGATCTCAGGCCACGTGACAAAAATAGAGCTTTTAGCCAGGTTAGGAGGAAATTTTGTCATGAAATGTTTTCAGATTAAATCAGATCGGTAGTGTAATTTAAGCCAGGAAAGGGTTTTCTTTCCCAGAAAAGAAATCTCTGACTTTCTGGAAAGTGCGTTTCGATGCTGAACTGAAATTAATTTGCATGTAAACCCATCTTTCTTCCCAAATCAATTTTTACAACCTGGTCATAATTATGCAGCTGTGGAATTAACATGAAAAATGCTATTTTAATCCTTCACGTATCACCCCCTCCTCCCCCAGGTTTAACTCCACCCCCCAATTTTCAGAGGTAAAAAAAAAAAAAAAAAAATGTAACTTGCATTTTAGGACTTAAAAAGTACCTTATCATTGCTTCTTATCATTTATTTTCTCAAGTTCTTTCTCAACATTTCCTCCTCAAAATAATCTGCTTCAATTTAGAAGGTATAATCCTTATTTACTACATACTAGGGCCAGGGTCAGCGAGCACTGTTCAGATTCAGTGTAGTGGTGTGGCTGTGTGGCTGTGTGGTGCTCAGCTTGCTAGTTATGTGGTGTGGTTGTAATCTTGATAACTTTAGCTATATTATTTTCAATTAAATAATCAGGTAATATTGTCGATCATAGGTAGTATTAGCATTTTAGTGACATTACAATTCTTTGCTAGCTAACTAGCAGATTAGCAGAAAATGTGTTTTGTAAAAGATGACCTAGTTAGTTAATCAGCACACAAAACTGAGAAAAAAATGTAAAGGCAATTATGCTAGTCTGACTTTGACACCAGTAGCATTTTTTTTTACACCTTCACCTGTAGCTTTTATTTAAAATTATTTGACAACATTAGTGCTTACCTAGCAATGTCGCCCACTGAGGACGGATGCTAGCTCTTGGTTTAATGGGTTTCGTGTCACATTAGCATTTCTACGAAGCACTTCATCTTCGAACGAAAAAAGCAGATTGAGAAACAACAACAACAAGTGCAAGAGTTTTTCTGTCGGCTCACAAAAGAAACTTATCTGTCTCCGAAGATTTCTTAAAACAAACCAAGCTTTTTTGTCTTAGCAAACTCGCACAGTTTCTATTAGGAGGCTTATGTTCACTTTTTGTTACTCATAATTCTTCCTGATACATTATTCACTTTGTGCGCGTTTTGTCCCAACAGTTCTCCCTGTCGGACTGCCGTGAATAATCACATTTGAATATGCAAATGCTGTAAATAATTAACGACTGTTTTCTTTTTTTATTTGATATTTTTGTCCCACGCCGAGTGCCTGAAGTGATTTGTTTGGATTTTGTACCAGTTTTGTTTTCCGGTTGTTTATCTGCATTGGGGTTTTTTTTTTTTTTTTTTAGTTTTTTCTCCTTTAATGCAGAATTAGATTTTATTTTCAGATTTTATTTGTCAGATGAGAATTGAGTGTGTTACCCACAATGCACAGCAATGCTGTTTACATTTAAATTATTTACACATGTCACGTCTTGAAGTTTAAGGTTATAGAATCTTTGTATTTAAAAAGTTTATTAAAGCATTAACATTCATAATAATTAACTCCACATAATTTATAATAATTGACTTATAAACAAGAAAACAGTAGCTGTTATGTTTCTTTCAGTCAGATTGTGAGGTCATGCTAATTATGGTCATTGAATAATTAGCAAATAAACAACAATCTATTTAAGTAGTTAACCTTATTGATTATTAGAATGTAAACATCTCTCTAGGTTGGTAGTTAACTAACTGATTACTAGCAAAACAAACAACCTTCTAGCTAGATGGTTAAGCTCGCTCATTATTAAATGTTTAAGCTAAATTATTATTATTTAATTATATGTGTCAGGTGTACAACAGTCGTTAATTAACTATTTATTTAATTGATTTACTGTGGGTCGCAGCATGGGTAAGAGTAGGTCTGTAAGCTCTGCAGTACTGAGGAGAGAGCAGTTTCCTGCCAAAACCCACATTCACAACCAGTCACAGAAGCACTTTCAGCCAGAACACACATCTGATAATTAAATTCAATTTTATTTGTATAGCGCTTTTAACAATTATCATTGTCGCAAAGCAGCTTTGCACCGCCAGGGTCCGGGTTCGATCCCCGGCCAGGCTCGATTCCCGTCTCTGTGTGCATGGAGTTTGCATGTTCTCCCCGTGCTTGGTGGGTTTCCTTCCAGGTTAGGCTAATTGGCGTTCCCAAATTGCCCGTAGTGTGTGAATGAGTGAGTGTATGTATGTGTGACTGTGCCCTGCGATGGATTGGCACCATGTCCTGGGTGTACCCTGCCATGTGCCCTAAGTCTCCTGGGATAGGCTCCAGGCCCCCGTGACCCTGAATACAGGATTAAGCGGTATAGATGATGAGTGAGTGAGTGTATGGAATGTAAATGTGTATGAATTAAAATGGTCAGATAGTCCCTGATGAGCAAGACGAGGGCGACAGCGGCAAGGAAAAACTCCCTGAGATGGCAGTAGGATGAAACCTTAAGAGGAACCAGACTCAACAGGGAATCCATCGTCATTTGGGTAAAACAGAAAGCAGGAATTGATCTGCATTCATACTGTGTGTCAGATGGCAGGCAGTTCAGCATAACAGTTGATGTTAATATGGAGTCTAGGTAGTTATTGGATGCACAGGTAGACTTGTAGGAAATTCCAGTCCTGAACTATCGAGTGACTGCAGCTAAGTCCTCAGAGAAACAGCTGTCAACATCAGTCGAGGCCAGAACCGTCTTCATAGTAGAGTGAAACCGTCCCCAGACACCAGACGCATCCCAAAGAGACACACGGGACATCCATGTGACGAGATCTCCAACCAGAAGCAGGGCACCAAGATGAGTCAGGCAGGTCCAGAGGGCAGAAGGGAATCTGGATCATTGGCAGCTCAGGAACGACATGTGTAGCTTGACAGAGAGAGGGGGGGGAGAGAACAGTTAGATATGGTCACAGTCATATAATGTATAAGGTGAATGTATATTTAGTGTAGAGTGCAGTATAGTTCTAGTGAGGACTCTCACTGCTGCATTCTGAACTAAGTGAAGCTTGTTTATACACCTAGTTGAACAACCAGACAGTAAGGCATTACAATAGTCCAGCCTAGAGGTGATAAAAGCATGAACTAGTTTTTCTGCACCGTTTAGTGACAATATATTCCTTAACTGGCCAATATTTCTGAGGTGAAAGAATGCTATCCTGGTGATATTGTCTTCATGAGCTTCAAATGAAAGACTGGAATATATCATCACAACGAGGTCTTTTACTGTTGCACTAGATGGAACAGAAAGGTGATGTAAAGTTATAGTGTGATCTAAAATCTTGCTTCTAGCTGCATGCAGTCCTATGACTAGAACTTCTGTCTTATCAAGATTAAGCAGAAGGAAGTTAATTAGCATCCGGTCTCTTATATCCTTTACGCATTGTTCAACTTTAGCAAACTGTTTTTTCTCATCTTGTTTTGCTGCGACTTACATGTATAACTGTGTGGTGTCAGCATAACAATGAAAACTAATACCATGCTTACGGATTATGTTGCCCAAAGGAAGCATGTAAAGGGAAAAAAAAGTATTGGGCCTAAAACCGAACCCTGTGGAACACCAAACTCCACTAAAGAACATGCAGAATAATCACCATTTAAATCTACATACTGATAACGATCAGTCAAATAGGATCTGAGCCAGGAGAGGGCTGTCCCCTTAATTCCTACTACATTTTCTAGTCTGTGAAGGAGAATACTATGACCAACGGTGTCAAAAGCTGCACTGATGTCGAGTAACTCAAGCATAGTGACGCAAACCTGATCAGAGGCTAATTGGAGGTCATTTACTACTTTAACGAGTGCTGTCTCTGTGTTGTGACTGATACAGTTTGTGATAATGTCTGAACATGCTTCTAAAACACGTTGTCTTCTTAGTAACAGCTTCTAAGTCATTCTGAATCTCCCCTGATCCGTCCGTGTTCTTTTATTTATGGCTACAGAGCTAACTACAGTAGTTTCTAGAAACACAAGACTGAATCCCAAATCCCTGTAACTACTTGGTGTGTTGAACAAGGGATTTGTAGGGATAAACACCCTACAGAGCGCACTAGCTTTCCATTTAATGCTATTTGGGATTTAACCCTGTAACCCGGAAGTTAATTTCGTATGTTTCTCAGGACTGGCCACCACCTCCATGATTTATTCTCCTCAACTTTTGGCTACACAGTACTGGTAACAATTTAAAACTACTTTCTCCCCGTTCCTGGTGCCCCGCTTCTGGTTGAAGATCTCATCACATGGAAGCCCTGTGTGGTCTGCTTGGTATGCGTGTGGTGACTGGGAATGGTTCCACTTTACCATGAAGACGATTCTGGTATCGGCTGATGCAGACGATACATCATGCAGAACTGTTCTCTGAGGACTGAAATGTCCTACAATTTTCTAACTGAGCCTCCAATAATGAAACTGGACTCCCTATTAACTTAAACACATTTCCTGTTATACTGAACTTTAATCTGCTTAACACATAGTATGACGCATTGATTGTGACTCCAAAACAATTCCTGCTATTCGTTGTGCATCACAAATGAGTATGGGTTCCCTGTTGAGTCTGGTTCCTCTCAAGGTTTCTTCCTATTGCCATCTTAGGGACCTTTTCCTTGCCACCTTCACCCTCGTCTTGCTCACCGGGGACAATCTGATAATTTTTTAATTGAATTGTTAATTGCTAACTGTTGGTCGCCAGCTCTGCCAGTGATGGTTAGTTAGTTCCGCCAGACGAGGAAGTATATGTGTTGGCGGAGCAAAATAACTGGTTAAATAAAGATGCAAATCATAATCCATTTATAATAAATAGTGTTTGTGGAACTGTTGTACAAAAGCAATGTCACACTTGAAGTCGTGCTGTTGAACTGAATATCAGCACAACGTTCATGAAGTTCAGCACAAGAGCACGACCTCATGTGTAATATTCCATAATTATATTTTTGTTATGTGAAAAATGACAGAATCTGGAACACTGATCAACTGCACAAGTGCGTTTATCCCTTAAGCAAACATATCTCATATGCTAACTGCTAATTGGCCAGTCAGCTTTAGGCTGTAACCCTGTTTTTAGCATTCGATTTTGTTTCAAATATTTATAGCTAATATGACTAAAGTGAGATTTTTAGGGTAACGATTTCCAAATGGTGATGGTTACAAACTCCCTTTTATTTTGCCTCAGACGAGAGAGGGCAGAGGTCACCTGGTCAACCTTCTGAACCATCCAGGGGAAAAGATGGACATTCCAAAAAAAAAAACGTCAACAAAAAAGGTCAACTCATGGATCTTCAGTTGTTTTAAAAAATGATAATAATAGTAAAAACTGTTGTCCAGTGATTGACACCCGCCGGGGCAAGAATTAGCCACTAACAGGAGGAGCAATGTTTCTATGTGAACCATAAAAAATCCAACACAGCAGACAGAAAGAGAGAGAGAGAGAGAGAGAAAGAGAGGAAAATGAGAGGGAAAGAGAGAAAAAGAGAAGGGGAAAAAAGAAAAAGGGTGATGTGCTTAATCTTTCCTCTTATCTCGCCACCAGTGCGACTTCTTCCAGGCAATTCTCCATTCAGCCTATTGATTTTTATCACCTCGGCTAAACCCTCGGAGACAGATTATTTTTCAAAGAGCCGAGCTACACTTTTCGCCGCGACAGCGACCCACATTTTCCTCCAAATGAATGATAAATAGCGAAATCAACTTAGCGCCTATTACCCAGCTTACGGTGAGGAACAGCTCGCTCTGTTTGGCCGACAATTCGAAGGAAAATCTGCTACGTAACCTGACGTCCCTGTGGATGGAAATAACACGTCAAAAACCTCAAACAAATATTACATTATATTGTTTTAGCTTGGATCATCTAGTCATTGAGAGTCGTTTAGCTGAAGCTGTAGACACGCGGTGGCCCACACGCCTCCCTCCACAGGCACTGCTCATTTTATGAAATATATGGTTTTTATTTCAGACATAAAGAAGGATCAGAACCCAGATGTAACATCACTAGAGTTTTGTCTGTGTAGTCTGTGTTCTTCATCAGTCCTGAGACATTAGGGAAAATAATCAACGGTATTAAATCCAGTGTATATGCAAGCGCTTGCAGGTCAGATGAGGTCAATATTTCGTTTTAATGCTTACTATTAATTTTTTTTTTAATTGCTTAAGGATCCTGCAAAGTATCTACTAGCAAACTGTAGCAGAAAATTGGAGTCTAATGTGATTTTCTCCAGGAGATATAAAATCTTGACATGGATTGACATCTGAACAAAGGGCTGTTAGTGCCGAAAAGGTTCTGTTAATTAGCAAACAAAATTAAGGAAAAACTTACATTTTAGAAATGATAATGCTTGTTTTCAAGTAAACTTTAAAATAAATAAATAAAAAGAATCTATGACAAAGTTTGCATTAAAATCACAGGGTGCCTGTGACTTTTTAAAAATATAAAAAATATATAAATAAAAAGTTTATTTATTTATTTTCCCCATTTCATATATTTAAAAAATTATTTATATGGAACATCCCCAAAAGTATTTTTTGTAAATCTTTTAAATCTTTTACATTTTGATTTTTTTTTTTTTTTGGTTAAAATAGAAATTGTTGAATTAAACATTACTGTATTTCTGTGCCCATGTGATTGGGATGATTTCCCTTTGATGCCAGGGCCAGGATGAAATGAAATAAAGCGATCATACAGATGATCTTTATTAGCCTCTTACACACGCGCACGCACGCATGTACGCACAAAGCTTTATGAGCCATCCTCGACCCATTGAAATAGAAATGCAATTATTAATAAAAAGGCTTTAACACTCAGTCATGCAGATCTTATAGCCTCCTGTTCTGTCTGATGATGATGATGTTGATGTAATATTACAATACTGCATTGTAGAACAAGGTACATTACGGTGCTGCATGAGCGCACGCACTAAAGCACTCCGGTGTGCATTTTATTTTTAATAAAATCTCCATTCTGAGTTCGGAGAACATGATCCTGCTCCGCCATATGAGATTACTCTCCACGACACCATGAGCATAAATTCCCGCTACGTCCCGTCACGTTCCGATCTCCTGCACGTGCTAGCGAAAGCTCTTGGAACGCTAATACAATTTCACTTGGCTAACACTTATTGTTCATTGAGGCTGTGCGTAATTTACAGCCCACCGTGCAGATCTGAATCTCCTGCTTGCTTTATTACTTCGGTATTTAAACTTTAGCATACTCCCATAATTTATTTTTATCCTATCACAAGTGTTAGCATTTATGTTTGATGTTTTTTTTTTTACATGATGTTAATTCATTTCATTCATTATTAGCAAAAAGAGGTGCCGCCTCAGGCATGTGCCCTTCATTTCAGTTAATACAGTGCTGTGAAAAAAGTATTTGCCCATTACTGTTTTTTTTTTTTTTTTTTTGCATATCACAGAGCTAACACGAGTAAATACAAAATGCAGTTTTTAAATGATGATTTCAATGGATGCCATTTTTTCCCAGGCTCTTTCTTATTGTTGAATCAAGACCTTAACTGAGGCAAGTGAGATCGGCAGTGTCTTTGTTAAACAGGTTCTATATAAGTGATTTCTTGATTCAACAGATCTGGCAGTTGTCAAGACAGGGTGTGGCAAGTGTCATTTAACTCAGCTTCCCAAAAATCACAAGCAGGGGGCAATTACTTTTTTTTTTACAAAGGGCCTGTTAGATTTGTAAAGCTTTTTTTTTTTACTTAATAAATGAAATCACCATTTAAAAACTATGTTGTAGTCACTCAGGTTATCTACAAAAAAACAAAAAAAAAACATAAAAACAAGAAGCGGGCAAATACTTTTTCATGGCACTATATTTTTCTAGAGTTAGCAAGTTTATACATGGCATAATTCTGGGAACTTCCTAATTATTAGCAGAATTAGGTACATGTTCACTTCATTTCCTTTGTTATTAGCTTTATTACATAAATTTCCTTGAGTAGTAGCAAAGTCATGTGTTAACGCTGACGTATTGTTTTAATTTCACTCATTATTAGTGTAGTTAGCATTTCAACATGGCGTATTGTCTTAATATCACTTGTAATTACCGTAGTTAGCATTTAAGCATAGTGTATTCTTTTAACTTTACTCATATTAGCATAGTTAGCATTTACACATGGTGTATTATCTTGTTGTTTTTTTTATTTTTCCCTGATGTTCTCCCTAATTTAGTCGTGTCCAATTCCTCCCCGTCACTAGGGGGCTCCAACATTAAGGCTACTACTACGACTCAGCCGGGAGGGCCGAAGACTATCAGGTGTTTTCTCCGAACCACGTGACGCCAGCTGACCGCATCTTTTCGAACTGCTCGCTCTCGCACCGTTGGGGGCGGCGTAACACACTCGGAGGACAGCGCTATCCGCTCCTTCCGCTCGCGTGAGCTCACAAACGCCCCTGATTGGCTGTAGAGCCGTGATTAATGTGGGAGCACTAAGTACCTCTCATCCCTCCCCTCTGAGAGAGCTCGGCCAATCAGCTCTCTCTAGACCTCCGGCTGCGAGAGGTTACAGCATCACTGGAACTGGCGATCTCCGGATGATAGGGCGAGCACTTTACCACTGGGCCACTCGGAGGCCCCTGGTGTATTATCTTAATCGCACCCATTATTAGTATAGTTAGTGTTTAAGCCTGTTCTCTTAATTTTATTAATTATAAGTTAGTTATAATCAATGCTAGTGTTTATGATTGAAAAGTTAAGAAAATGATCTCAGTGAGCAGTTGTAAGGTTTAAATCAGACAGGGACTTCTACTGTACCCATTCAGCCGAGATGTATTATCAGACCGTAAAGCACACAGTGTTAGCCTGGACGCTGTATGTTCTCTACACACTTTCTGCATGTTTTCTCTCCATGTTGAGAATGTTATCAGAGCGACGGCGTACACCGGCCGTGCTGTATTTTGCCCCACTCTGGCCGAGAAGCCGCGGCCTGCAGCAAAAGCAGTCGTGTTCCAGAGAATTCTTTTTAAATGGATTTGAGGAAAGGAGCGACGCTCAAGGCCAAAAGAGGGATTTGGACTATCTATCAATTTGCAAGAAGCCACCTCTACACGAGCCAGCGAAAAAAATAAGTAAATACATGATCTGCTTACACTTCACACTCAGGATCTAATTTCAATCTCTCTGTGAGCTCCCTCTTTCTTCCAGCACATCATTCTCTCCATCGGTGAGAGAGTCCAACTGTGACGTGGGGTGGAGTGGAGTGAGGTGGTGCTGGTGGGGGATAAAACTGCCCACTCGTCCTCCTGGGTAGAAATTTAGAAAAGCCTCTCCCTCATCTTTATCGTTCAGATTTCAGATTTTTTTAAAGAGCTAAATGTTGAAAGCACTGCAGGATGGTCACGGTTTAAACCTACTAGAAGGAGGAGGAAGAGGAGAAAAAAATGAAAAAGAAGAAGAGGAAAAAAAAAGTTAAGCTTCCACATTGGCTAGCTGAGATACCGGCCATAAGCTGACAAGTAATTAAACCAGCATATCTATAACAACTGTCATCTCTTATTTCTGCTCAGGCTGGACTCCAACCAAAGGCGACAGAAAAAAGAAAAGAAAAAAAAAACAAGGTGGAGAAGAAAATACAGGAAAAAGAGAGAACGAGAGGGAAAATTCACGCTCGCAGGAATACTTCTTCAAATCGCATTACAAAATAGTGAAATAAGGTTTCGATTTAAACAAACAAAAAAAAGAATACATCAATAAATTATTATTAATAGATTTAATCAAAAAATATTATTTTAAAATAAAAATCTGAGGATAAAAATGTCATATTTTTTTAAATTAGGTAAGGAATAAAGCAATTAACAAAATGTATAAAGGTAAAGAAATAAATTCAATATAATAAAAAAAAATACAAAACTCAAAGTAAAACAGTTAATTTGTAATTTGTCAAATATATATATTTTTATTTTTATGTTTCTTGTTCTTGCACCTTCATAGTTCATAGGGTTTTTTTTTTTCAGTTGTACAGAAAAATGTTCTTTTGAGAAATATGTCTATAGAGCAAGTCTTTTACTTCATACATTTTATGTTTTTTTACTGAAAGTTTGTAAAATAATAATTTAATAGTTAAAACACTCTTGATTAACTTATTCAAACAGTATTGTTAAACATGTTGGATCAAACAACCCATGCTAGCATGAGTGCTAAAACATTAAACCTAGCAGTGTTATGTTCTACCGAACGAACAAAACACAGTATTGGTGCTGATTTAGTTTTTTTTAATTATATATATATATATATATATATATATATATATATATATATATATAATGTAGAGAATGTATGTATTGATAACTTCAGTCATTTAGGAAAGATGATTTTATACAGTATGTGCCTCAATAATTGACATATACACAGTGCTATGAAAAGTGTCTGCTCGCAGTGAACACCTTCCGCGGGATGAGAAATTATCGTTTCTAATAATTCATAGGAACCATCCCGTCTCACTTAGGCGCTCAGAGGGGCTGTGGGAAAGAGACAAAGAGCTCTTTATTCACGTTTTCATGAGTATTGATGATTGATACTAAACTTGGTGTAAGTTTCTGAAAGCATATAAGCTTTAAAATTATTTTTTTGGTAAAAGCTTAAAAAGCAAAAAATCTGTAGTGTCCATATCTTAACAATTTTGCATTATCAGGTTTATGACTTTTTATGTGAAATCTAAATTAGCCAAGTTTCATCTGAATAATAATTAAGATCACTGAAAGATTTGAGTTCAAAAAATTTATGGACACTACATAGTCACTGACACTACATAAAAAGGCATTTTATTCAGCAAATGTGTTTTTTTATCGAAAAAAAAAATGTGCATGCATGTTTACAAAAAAAAAAAATGAAGCATGAATCAGGAGATAAAACTCATTAAGTATTATGAAAAATGTTGTTACATGATCATACACCTTTTAGCACCAATACCATGTTTTGAACGAAAGTTAGCTTTATTTAAACATCTTTTAAAAGACGACTTTTCATCGACGTCTGTTCGTCACGTTCCCTCCCATGGATAGCAAAAGGGACGTTACTAAGCAGATGGCATTGCCAAAACCAACATTCCAAACCAGGCACGTGAGCACTTTCAACAGGAAAACACATCCGATAACATTACTTCATCTTAAACACCATGCTGTCTCCTTAGTAACACTCTGAATTGCCACTGAACTGTTCATGTTGTTTTTCGAGCTACACCTTTAACTTGCTTCTAACACAAGGCAGAATCCCAAATCCCTCTCTAACCCCTAATCCAGGGCACTACTTGGGGTGGGGAATATGGGACTGTACTCCATAGCATCATCACATTTGAATGAGCTAACGCTAGCAACTAGCTAATACTAAGCCCTTAACACAACTAAATTTCCACAACTAAATGAAGATTCTCATTACCTTCTTTATCCATCTTTACATGCTTGTGAAGTCCACCACAACATACCGATCTGACACACACCTCGAGTGTAATTATATATTTTTAAGAAAAATACACAGTAGCCTCATGTCAGTTTAAGGTATATAGAAAAAGCTTCAATGTAGCTAATTAGCAAATAACCAACAAATCAAAGTAAGCAGTAAAAGGCTAACGTTGTAAATTCTGCTAACACGTACAATCTGAGGTATGAGAAGGAAACACCTTGTTGATTTCAACATTTTACATGTTTCTTTCATTTGCCTTCCATGTTTATGCAGCAGCATACTATATTTATTTTTAATGTTTCTTCTTAATATTTTATTTCATTCTTTGCAGTATATTTTGTTAGTATTATAATTGCTAGATCTTATTGTTTAATCGCAATGTTAGCATGTGTAAGTTTATTAGCATGCAGAATATTTAGCAAATTAGCATTTCTACCTCGACATTTCATGTATAAAATATATTTGTTTTATTTAATTGATTATATTGATTACTAAATTTATAAGCAAAATTGAGTGTTTAATATTTCTTCGTTGCCTTGCTACTGAAACACGTAGCGTAGCTTGATTTGACTTGACATGCGCTTCATTTATTACCTCACATTACTGCTCTATGAATGTTCCCATCCCCTTAAACACTTCCCCTGAAGAGAGACTTGAGAAAAAGAGGAAGCGTGTGGACGGATGAAGCCGTAAGTGACACCGACGTAGCGAGACAACGTGCGGAGAGAGAGTGTGAACAGGAATCTCCGACACTGGACGTAAAAGGCGGTTAATTAGAAAAGAGATGAAGCTGAGGGGACGGGAGAGCCGCAGCATGAATAACAACCAGGCCTTGAGGGCTTTCACCTGCTCACCCGCAGGCCAAACACACACACACTCTCACGCACACACACACACACATGCACACACACACACTACGCAAACGTGTGTACACAACAGCTTACAGGATTATAAAGGTTTCTTTTGAAGTAAAGTATAAAAAAAGTGTGATTTTTCTAAAAATTATTTAATCACTAGTAATTATTACGTTCTAAGCATTTTTTAACCTTTATTTGTATTCTTAATTACCAAGAGTATTTATGGTATTCATCCATGCTATTCCAGGAGTTGCAGTAAATTTATGGCATGTTACACTACACTACTGCTAGCACTGTATATAAAAGCCGGATCGAACCCAGATCCTGGAGGTGCAAGGCGACAGCGTTAGCCACCAAGCCATCGTGCCACCGTTTCTAAAATATAAGAATATAAAAGACTCCAGAGCCAGCCCAGCGAAAACTGCTCTCTAAAATTCCTTGGATGACAGAGTGAAGCGTTCTTTGAAAGGATTAAGTTAACCATGTGACCTTGACCCGATTCCAAATGAATGCGAGGAGGTAAAACTTCACAACTATCGACACCGACCCCAAACCAACAGAGCCCTCTGCACCCCTTTCCGAGACTGTCAGTTCTTGCCACAATTAATATACACAGTGCTAAGAAAAGCGTCTGCTCACACTGAACACCTTCCGCGGGACGAGAAATTATCGTTTCTAATAATTCATAGGAGCCATCCCGTCTCATTTAGGCGCTCAGAGGGGCCGAGGGAAGGAGACAAAGAGCTCATTATTCACGTTTTAAAACAATTTGCAATTCAAAGGCAGCGATGACCTCGTGACCTGTTTCTGGGGTCAGGACCCCGACCAAGACTGTCGAGACCCAATTAAGTGAAATTTGAAAACAATCCAACTGCTTCCACAGCACAGGTTTAAGACATCGCACCACAGGGGTTCGTGTGTGTGTGTGTGTGTGTGTGTGTGTGTGTGTGTGCATGCATATACATACAGTATAGAGGTGTGCTCACACCAAAACACTGTCAAATATTAAATTAAATACATTAAAGAAATGCTTTCCATTTTGAGATGAGATTCGTGCTACTCCAGGAGTTACTAGTTATTGCACTACTCCAGCAAAATTACATTAATGTACACTACAGTTAATTTGAGTCAGATTATAAATTTCTAAATCTTCCAGCCACCTAACACACAGTATGACAGCAAAACAATCCCTGCTCTCCGTTATCACCCAGATGAGGATGGGTTCGGTGTTGAGTCTGGTTCCTCTCAAGGTTTCTTCCTATTACCATCTCAGGGAGTTTTTCCGTCAGCACTGTCGGCCTCGGCTTGTTCATCAGGGACCATCTGATCATTTTCATTTATGCACATTTTTCACATTTTATAAAAATTTCCATCATTTTCTTTTGATTCTGTAAATCTGCTTTGCAACAATGACAATTGTTAAAAACGCTATACAAATAAAACTGCATTTAATTAAATAAATTTAACATTGTCAATCCTAGCTACTGTAGCAAATACTTTCTGTTGTAGATTAAACTAGCTACAGCTTTCCAGGGGATCTTAGCCGGATTGGCAAGGTCCATCTCCTGTAGTAAATTTAGCAAGCTGGCAATCACCTTTTGCTGGTAGGTTTAACTAGATTGTAGTTGCTAATTAGGAAGTTTAGATAGCAATAACGTTTTTCTGGTAACTTTAACTACACAGAATTTACTAGTATTCACAGTAAGTTTCTCTGGTAGAATATTTACTAAGTAGTAACTTTAACTAGCTGGCAATAGGTTTAAGTCGACTAAATTTGCTGATTAGTACGTTTAGCTAGCAATATCATTTTTCTGATAACTTTAAATAAATTATGTTTACTATGTTTAGTAAGTTTAGCTAGCAAATACTTTTCCCTGTTAACTGTAACTAAACAGCAATTACTAAGTTGCCAGTTTAGCTAGAAAGCAATAGCTTTTCTCTAGTAGCCTTTTTACTAAGTAGTCATTTTAGCTAGCTAGCAAAAGTTTGTCTGTGGTAACATTAATTAGATTAATTGTATTTGCTATGTAGTAAGTTTAGATAGTGATAGCATTTCCCCGTTTACTTGAACTAGTTGGAAGTTCAGATACTGTGGCTGGCAAAAACGTTTTTTTTTCTAGTACCTTTTACTATATAGTCTTAAATACTTTTTCTTGCTAACCGTAACTAAATTGTATTTAGTTTTTAAGAGCTAATTGTCCATCTGTATTATATTTTATTGGATGGGTTTAGCTATATAGTAAATTTAGTAGTAATATTTAAGCTACAAATTTCTGTACAAATTTCTTCAGTTGGATAGCATAAATTTACCATAATCATTTTAGCAAGCAAGAATAAACATGTATTTTGATAACTTTGATAAGATTTAGATTTTGTTTCACAAAACCTTTACATTAGAAGTTTACCAAGACAGTGTTAGCTGTCTGAGGTTACTTTAACTAACTAGCTAGAACATTTCTGTGTTAAGTTAAAATAGACAGTTTGAGCATTTTGTAGGAACTTTAGTGAGCTGAGTTCTCTCTTATCCAGAATCAAAACAACGTTTTTCCAAAGGTCACGCATCTGTTTATATACATATAGAATAAAAGGTTTATTTTAGAAAGTTGCTGTTATTCCACAAACTAACCATGAACATTAGTATAAGATATTTAAACATTTCCCAGAGTCGCTGTGGAAACTTCGAGCCTCAATGACCACGGCTGACTCAAAACTAGTCTGTGTAAAATCGCTAATTGCTAGTTGTTGTCGTAGCCGTGCTCACTTTGTGCTCCTCAATCTGCAGCATGTTGTGATGTGGCCTGTGGAGTCCCGACATTTTATATTTATAAAATCAAACGCAGTGTGTGAATTCTCCACGGTCAAAAGGTTAGGCGTTTGATCTGACCAACCAGACAAGAAAAAATAATAATAAAATGTGTGTTTTGTGTTTTTTTTTTTTATTTTTTTATTTTAGTCATGGATTAGAGCTTTGAATGTGTTTTTGCTTTGGTTTCGACCTAAAAAAAAAAAAAAGAAAGATGCCAGTTTAATCTGAGGAATGTGTACAGAGATGCTAAAAACATTAGCCAAATACAAATCAATTGTTTATTAGCTAAATATTTTTTTTAAACTATAATATAAAGGCCTTAAAATAAATAAGAAAATGACTAATTTGCAGTCAGAGTGTAAGATTAGCTCATCCTCTTTGGCGCTATATTACAGAGAAACGCTAAATGCTAAAACAGAATTAGAAATTCTGCTTGATCTGTAGGGAAAGTGAAGAGGGAAGAAAGAGTTTAGGTTCTTACAGGTGGGAGAAGCGAGGAAGATCCCGCCATCTTTCGAAGTGTGTGTGTGTGTGTGTGTGTGTGTGTGAGAGAGAGAGAGAGAGACGGCCCAGTGATAAATGAGGCAGCTCTGTTTGCTTAAACCTCTCGTTTCTGACATCGTCCTGCTCCAATTCGTCCCGGGATTCGCTGTTAAAACATGTCCGCTATTAAAACATAACCTGAACTGAGAACTCTCTCTCTCTCTCTCTCTCTCTCTTTCTCTCGGGAAACAAAATCCGGCTTTCCAGTACATTAGGCCTCCATAACAGAGCCAAAGGCTGCACACATGTTTAAGCACTTGTTCTCTACCTGCAGAACGACCTCCACTTTTATTTGTCTAAGCAGATTTGGAATACATAATAAGAAGTAACAACTTCCTGGAACTCCATGTTAAAGTACAGGGATATTCATCGATCTATTGGATCTAATCACTTAGAACATTGTGTCCTGAGTGTGTTTTATTCCTCTTATTTCTCATCAAATTAACCATTGGATTACAATATCTATTGATTAAGAAATGCGGTAAGAAGGAACATGGATTTTTTTTTTCCTATCCATTTAACATTACTTTTACTGAACGACAGTGTATTTATTTAGTTTTATTGATTTGTTTGTTTGTTCATTATTATACAGTACACATGTTATAGATTTTATAGACAAGCAACAACCACAACAAATCATCGATAATAAGTTTTTTTTTTTCTCTCGGGAGCCATCTTTGCTTATTCCAGGCGTCTGTATGCGTGGATCAAAACGCTAATCACAAAGCTTACTCAATAGATTTCCGTGTACATTGTTTTCGTCCTGTAAAACATCTCTGAGATCCCGAGGAAACGAGGGACGTGAGGAGGATGGGATGTTTTTTTTTATTTTATTCCTTTTCAGTAGATGGGGATTCAGCAGTTGTTCTGCGCAGTTGAACGCTTTGATCCCGAAAGCGGAACGGAGAGAAAATCCAGTGCCGGCGGGACGTCTGCGCAACCCGAGAAGCTTCTCAGGCCGTTTTATGTTTTCACACGTGTTCAGAGGGATGATGGCATCAGAGATAAAGCACTTGTGGAGGAGGAGAACGCGAGAACGTGAGGGACCACTATTCTGAGTGCTAGCATCTGTTCCACCTTTAAAATCCGTACAGTTCGGTTAAGTAATGTACTCATTCTCATATTGTTTCCATAGTAACCGCTCATACACACACAGCACATGACTGAAGTTTATGCAATTATCAAATCGCTGTGGTGTAAGAAGAATGATACTTGACAACTTGGCCATCCTCTACAATGACGACCTACAAATAAAGATAAAGATGCGAAAAAGAAGAAAGGATAGGTGATGAGAAGAAAAAGAGAAGACAAGAGGAGGACAGAACGAAGATAAAACACTAGAAAAGGTTTACGGACCCAAGACGCACAGGAGATGAAAAGAATGAAGGTAAATGAAAAGAATGAAAGGCGAAGAAAGAAAGAAAGAAAGAAAGAAAGAAAGAAAGGAAAGAAGACAGAGGCAAAGAGGAGGAAAGAGCTGGCCCGGGCAGATGGAGCTGTCACTTTGACTCCTCACACATCTGGCGCCTGTGACACTCTCATGTATTATCGATGGGGCTAAAACATCTGTAAACATGGCAGATCGTACCGTCAGGACAGGAAATGATGTCACCTGACAGCCCGAGTGGGAGGAGGAGGGATTCGTCTTTCACGAGACACTTGATGTGATCGCTAAAAGATGAGAGATGGAAAGGGGGGGACTGAGATCGAGAGGTAGAGAGAGAGAGCGGCTGAGTTAAAGAGAAGAGGAGACAGGAAGACAGACATGGCGTGAAAAACAAAAAGACAAATGGAGACAAAAAAAGAGACCTAAAGAGATGTAGGGAGAAAGAGCATGACGGAGAGAAAGAGGAGACAGTGAGAGACAGAGACTGTTAGAGCTGAAGAGGCCCGGGACAGACAAAAAGACAGAGAGATACAGTAAATAGAGTGATAGAAGGATAAAGGTGTTGTAATGACCTTCTCCATTTTTTGGAAGCCACAGTTTAAGGAGACTTTGGATTGAGGACTGCTTGGCCTGGGAATAAAATGGATGAACGTGGTTTTGGTTTTAGATTACAACTGGGTGTGCAGGTTTGAAGATGCTTTGGCTTGAAGAGATGCTGGTTTGAGGAAACCTTGGTTTGAAGATAATTAGGTTTGAGGACAATCTGGAAAGAGAATACTCTGCCCTGGGGACGCTCTGATTTAATAAGGTTCTTGTTTAATGACATGATGGTTTGAGGATATCCAGATTTGAGGATGATTTGGTTAGGATGTTCTGGTTTGAAGATCATATGTCTTGAGGACACTTAATTTAAGCTAGCTAAGAATGCTTTGGTCTGGGGACATTTCAGATGGAGGACACTCATTTGAAGGCACTCTTGCACACTCATTTGAGGACACTTTGGATTGAGCGCTCTCATTTGAGGACACTTTGGAATGAGGATCTGAATTGAGTATACATTGGTTTGAGGACACTTTGGTTAAAGGACACTGGTTTGAGGATTTCCTGTTTTGAAGACACTTTGGTTTGAGGACACTTTGGATTGAGGATGCTCTGGCATGAGGACACATAGAATTAAGTTTGAGGACACTTTGGTGTGAGGACACTCTGGCTTGAGGGCAACTTGTTTTTTACAGATGTGCTAGACTGGCAGAGCTAGATACTCAGATTTGAGAACACTCTTGTTTGCCGATATCTTTGTGTCGATTGGGGACACACAATGGGATCTGCATTGGGGACAGTGGGGATTGAGTGCTTTGTTTTGACACTGCTCTGGTTTGAGGACATGGAGTTTTGAGGACACTGTGGCTTCTCTGGTTTAAAGATGTCTTGAGAAGATGCTGCTTTGAGGATATTTATCTTTAAGGGCGCTTTGGTTCAAGGTCAAGCTGGTTTGCAGGTACTCTGGTTTGAAGTTGTGGTAGTTGGGGACATTTTGGAAGGAATGCACCTTTGTTTTGAGGACACATACTGTTGGTCTCAGGTTTGAAGATGCCCTTGTTTGAGGAGATCAGGTTCGAATTTGCTCTGTTTTGAGATTTCCTGATTTCCAGATGTTTTATGTTAATACATTCTTGTTTGAGGACTAACAGGTTAATTTAAATGCAGCTGCGTTTGCTTTGACTTGAGGACATCCTTGATTGAGGATGCTCGGTATTAGGGACACTTTTGTTCGAAGCCCATCTGCATTTTGAGGATGCCCTGTTTGTCAAGGATGTGCTGGTTTGTAAGATTCAGTTAATGGCAACCTTGCTTACATTTTAGAGTTGCTGCTGTTAGCTTGTTAGCGCATGGAGATGGACAGAAGGCTAAATAAAAATGACGGTAATGGAGCAGTCGATGGGTGCATTAGGGGCTGGAGACGTATCGATCAGGTGTGTCAATAATTCAAAATACGACACAGTCTTTGGCTCATGTCTCGTGTGAGTGTGTGTGTGTGTGTGTGTGTGTGTGTGTGTGTGTGTGTGTGTGTGTGTGTGTGTGTGTGCGCTTCATTTCCTTTAAATCCCAGAATACTCCCTGATACCCAAATTGTAAAACACTGTCCCCTTATTGTGTCCATTTCCCAAGGATCCACTCTCACTTCTCATTAGTGTGTTTATTTTCATCCGCGTCAGATAAAGGACCCGGGGTTTTATTTTTAACGTGAAGCGACAGCTGCTGTGTCCGAAAAGTTATTTCCGGAGCAAAAGGGAATGTGGAGCATGCTGGATGTGGACAAGCAGGCTGAGACCTCGACCTGAGAGAGATGGACAGAGAGAGAGCGAGAGAGAGAGCGAGAGAGCGAAAGAGAGAGAAGAAAAAAGGAAGGAAGAAGGGATTGGCCTAGTAAAGTGCCCCCTCCCTTGGCTGTGTAGTGTGTAGGGAGCATCATTCATTATTCATGCTCATTAAAGCA
>CM059207.1:2032500-2110000 GCA_030347435.1 Clarias fuscus
TGGATGGATGGATGGATGGATGGATGGAAATTTCTGCATAAGGCTTTAGGAGAGTCACATTGAACTACAAGTATGTTAAAATGGTTCCAGGCTTTGGTGCTTACAGTGTAGGGTCTAGGGGATTCATCTTGATATACAGTATAAGACTAGTAACACATGTGCATCTTCCAGTAGATTGTGTAGGGTACACAGGACTCATCTCCATCTATATGATTGCTGAACCATATTATATGTCTGCCAAGGGCTTTAGGAGCAATTTGGGAGCTGATCATGAGCTATGGGACAACGGATTAGGATTTCCTACAAATTGTCAAACAGTGGAACCTACTGTAGCCCAGTAGAACTATTTGGGGGATTTTACATGAGCTAATTAATAGTTAAGCAATCATCTACCTTTCTGTGTTTCTGTGAAAGGGTGTAAGTGTATTTTTTGTAGATTAGGGGGTTTAATCAAGGGTTACAGTCTTGTTACAGTGTATTGGTCTTTTAAGCAGGATTTAGGGTGTAAGACAGACTGTTTAAGGGTCTTGGCATGAGCTGTGGGATTGGTAGAATGGCGCTCCCTTTGCAGAAGTGTTTAAAGGACTCAACAGTAGACACAGGAAAAGTTTCCAATTAGAAATAGTATCATTTCTAAAAATGAGCATGATGTATGATGTATAGAAGGGTTTGGGGGAACCACTAGGAGGTACACAATTGGGAAAAAGTAGTTTAGGGTGCAGTGGTAGGGGACCTGCTAGGACTTACAGCGTTTCCCACAATGGACTACATTATTTTAGAAGGAGGAGAGAAGGGTGTAATGAACGCACCACGTGAGCACGAGTGTGTCTAAGATGTGTAATCATGCTATCATTAGTGGTTTGTCATGCTAATTTAACATAAGCTATCATCTAATCGTTTACATAGAATCTTCTCTGTTTGTGGCTGTGTGCATGCGTGTCTGATGTCACCTAATCTTTTCCCGTCCCCGATCTCGACGTTATCTCCAGCACCGCGTCGTATCCTGAGCTTCCTCCGCACCTGGAGGGCAAGATGGCCGTCTCGAAGAGATAACCGAGCCCGCGTCTCGTCTTTCAGGACGGTCAGAGGTCAAGCTGTGAGGAACCCGAGCCTGCTGAGATGTTGAGTAACATATTGAGTGAGATGATGGCTCATCAGGGAGCCTTAAACTTCAGCTTCATCCTCCGTGTGCTACTGTCAGGATTTTACGATTGTCATTACGGATAGCATAAACATCACAGCTGTTAGGATGCAACAAGGATCAGTACTTAATCATATAACGAGATATAAAGGTCGACGTAGGGGCTTTATAATTAAATAATTTAATGTAAAAATCAATAAACAAAATTACTGAAACAGTAATGATCCTGTCAGGAGTGTTGTTTAGGCTAATTTGTTATAGATGATTACGCATCTACAAGTAGATCTGTTTAAAAAAATAATAATAAAAAAAACATTTTTTAACTGTTTTTTAACCCAAGTTGTTAATTTCATTGTTTTTTCATCTGTGTTAGCTAATCAGATGAATGTTCACCTGTTTTAAATTAGAATTTTTATGTGATTTTTTTTTTTTATGCTAGTTAATATAGTTAATACTTACACCAATGTTTAAGAAATATACAGGTACATTTTATAAAAAATAAATACATTTCTGAATTTCTGCTAGCTAATCAGATATGCTTATATGCTCAATTGAGGTGACTTTTGTTTTAATCAAACTGATAATGTACATATTTATTTGTAAAGCAATCCATGACTGTCAGAAGTGTTTTTATTTCATGCCAAAATTTTGTGTAGCTACTGCTGCACTCTTCTCAGTTCCAACACGGTGGCCATTTTGGATCTCAGTGAGCTCCAGAGTCCGTCTGTTGTGCAGCGGGAGTTCAGCAGCCTCTGATCCCCAGCCGGATTTGCTCCCCCCCCCCAGCCGTTAAAAGCTGCCCCTCAGTGCAAATCCAAGATTCATTGCAAGAGCAAAAGACATCCTCTGTATTCCCTCAAGTACTTAGCACGCACACAACATATTGCTAACATCGCTAGCATAAAAGAACATCTGCTTTTCCATCTAAAGCATCCATTTCCCCTGGAAATCTGCTTTGCAGCAGCGGTACTGTTTGTTCTTCAACAGTTTAGAGGAAGAATTAAGAAATATTTATTAGCATTTTCAAAGTTTATTAACATAAAGCAAGTAGCGATTAAACACTGTCATGCTGTGGTGGAAAATTTATCAATTTATCAAATTGATCAAGGACACGTTGGTGTGATGAAAAGGCGGTGCTGATGGTAATTATATTCCTATAACTAAGTGTTTAATTCCTCTTCTACCACAGCAGTTTGCTAACAACTACAACTAATCATTGTTCATTGTAGCTTCATGGCGGTGTTAGCACACACTAGCGATAGCATAGCCTACATTTTCTGCCATTAATGAAATTCATTAAAACTTCATTCTTCGTGCACTGGTACGTTAGGAAAAGCTAGCAGCTATCCTGCAAACCGTCAGCGGTTTATATTTTGACAGTAAATCCTTTTTACGCGGTCTGACCCAGACAGCTTTTGTTTAATGTTTTTTTAATGAGTTTGATATTAAACCTTTAGAGAAACACTGCACGTGAGGACGTCGTCTTACGCCGACATCAGTCGCTAGGTGTTAATTAAGCCGGTGTCATGCATGCGCGTGTTTGTACAGCTGTATGTCACCCAGAAACCCGGTAAAGCAGGGCCACCGTACCTAATTAAACCTAGTGAGGTATTCATACACACTTCACACCTAATCTTTTGCTCGTGCGTTATTATTTTAGCTCGCGACCGCGGTTATTCGGTGTCATCCGTCTTCGTCGATATACGCCACCGATGGTTTGACAGGCAGGAATTAATTCTCTAACGTGTAATTATGGAGGCAAAATGTTGACTGGCTTTGCAGAAAGTGCGCCGTGACACTTTTTTTTTTCTTGTGTCTCCGCAGTTCCTGGGAGACATGGCAGCGACATTAGCATCGGTCATTAGCGGCAGGCGGCTAGTGACTCATTGCATGGACCTATTTGGTTCGCCTGCGTTGACAGGCTTGTTCAGGACAGCAGAAACAGCTGTCTTGGCCTGTGTGAGCCGAAATAATTAGGCCTGTCATCTTTCCCCGACTCTGATTCCCTACGCCAGCCCAAGCCCCCCGCCACCCTCCTCCCCCTCGCCCCCCACTCGCCCACCCAAACACCCACCCGCCCCTTTCAGCCTCGCTCTTCAGGCAGAGAGGAAAAAAAAATGCAAATATTTTGCTTTCATTGTCACGTTCACCTTGACACGGATATTGCCTGGGCGCCTAACTGGATGAGATGACTTCCAAATTTGCATTGTTGGTTCTAATAAATTTGCTCGGTTTCCCCGAGCGGCCGGCCGTGGCAGGGACCCGTCCGATAAAGTCGCCGCAAGTGTCATCAATCACGCCGAAGCCTGACGGACGGCTTTCGGGCCTTCGTTTGTAGCGCGCACCGACGCCCGGTTAATTATTTGTACTGTAATTAGTTGGGAAAATGTCAGGAAATGTCAGCTCTGGGTTGAAGAAGAGGGGACGCTGGGAAGTGGGAAGTGGCACAGAGGGGAAGGGGAAGGGGAGGAGGGAAGGAGGGAGGCCTGAAAAGTGACTGAAGTGTCATTAATGCCAGCGAACAAGATGAGGATCAGCTGGCGAGGACTGAGGGCTTCTTACAGCGTAATCAAGAGAGAGACGGAGAGCGGCAACAGTCGAGCTAGCATGATGGGCGTCTTATTAGTGAGCTGCAACATTTCCCCTCCATGTCCTCTCTCTCTCTCTCTCTCTCTCTCTCGCTCATCCCAGAGAAATAAAGGAGAAATAAAGTCGAGTAAACAACCACGGCTGCCCCCGCTGTCACACCGGCCGCGTTTTTACCACGTTTTTGCGCGCCCGCCTGTCACAAACAGACATTATGCATAAAGAAAATAGAAATAGGGGGAAGACACTCTGTCAGAATTTCTAAACTTGGGCTGTTTTCTAAAAGTAAACTGCAATAAATCCATGGCAGCGAGCAGAAAAAGTTGAACGCTGACATCCGTAAGACTTACAGCGCAGGAATCGGAGCGGATTAGAGAGGCCTGCATTGCTAATTAGGGACTGGCAGCGGTCAGAAAGAGAGAGACAGAGAGAGAGAGAAAGAGAGAGAGAGAAAGAGAGAGAGAGAGAAAGAGAGAGAGAGAAAGAGAGTGCTTAAAATCTGTCCAGAGAGACTGATTGTGAGGCGAAACCCAGTAGGAATGCTTTTTGTGAGTGAAGGGGACGAATTAGCGTCTCTCCGGAGGGGGTTTGCGTCTGCGCTCGTTTTTTTCGCGGAGGGTCGAGTGATCCAGCGCTCGGCTCCTTCGCGCACAAACGCCACTGATGCTCATCCAACAGCTCCTTAATTAGCGGGAGATCTGGCTGCCGTGTCCGCTCGGGCTCTGCACCAGATGCGCTCCAACCTTCCCTGTTTATTTGTTCGAGGTGTGACGGCAGACGCGGACATTACCTCGGACCTCCTCGACCTTGACCTGCGCAATGTATGATTTTAAATTGGAAATAAAATTTAAAGCTACAGCATCACCACTAACACTGGAGACTCCTTCCATATAAATGCTAAATAAATGTCTCTTCATGCAGATACACACGTTTACATACGATAAACATACGTTTACGCAGCGTGTCCGGCATACACATCCCTGTAAAACGTCTTTAAAATTGAATGATTAATCGTTACTTTCTAACCAATCAGAATCCAGTGCTCAGCAGAGCTTTATATAGGAAGCATTATCCGGCGCTTCTCGTGCTGCGAGTGCGAGCTGTCGAAACCGTCGATTCACTCGGTTGTTAAAGTTAAACGTGATAAATAAACAGGACTGGAATCTGTCAGATGGTAGACTTTCGGTGCGTTTTTTTTTTTTCTCCCCCTGAATTTTCCCGCCATTTCTCTCTGCCGACGATCTGTCTAAATGTCATGCGGGTTGTTACGAGTCTGTTCGGGATGGCGGTTCATTAGCCGAGGAGACGTCAGCCATCTTGGCAGCGATGAACATAAATATGACGCAAAATGAACAACAGACACTATCAATTATTTTCCCCTGACAAATTTAAAATAAAAAATTTAAAAAACGATACTACGATGCATAACAACGCTAATTAACTGTTTGATTCAGCGAAGTTTTAGGTGTAGAGTTAACACTTATAAGTGTCAGATGTTCAGTAAAACTCTGATTCCCTTCAGTTCCAAATGATTCGGCAGAGAAGTGAAGGCGTCATCGGCTGACAGGCTAATAAACCTGAGCAACATGCTACCGAATAAACACATCATGCCGTCTCAGTGCCTCGAGATCTCCCACAATGCATTGCTCTAGCCCCGGTAACTTCTCATTACATTCCAAAAAACAAAACAAAAAAAAAAACTCACAAAACTCCCATAATGCATTGCAACAAACGTCCCCAAAAAACTTATCTAATATTCTGTTTAACAGACACGCATCTTATTTACTTATATGATTCACACATACAACGTACGATTCCCATCGTAATGTTTAAAACATTATTATTATTATTATTATTATTATTATTATTATTATTATACAATAATAATTTCTATTAATATCACACACCCAAAAAATATCCAAAAGTGAACCAAACCTTAATTAGTGAAAGATCACCAGATCTTACACTACACTACCTTTCTCTTGCTATATGAATTACATTTGATTCCTGACATGCCTTAACATTATAATAATTATTGTACATGGCTCATATGTAGATTATAGATTATATATATTTTATTTTATTGTATATGCAGCATATGGTTAATACGTATAAATGAAACAAAATAATAATAATAAACACACACACACACACACACACACACACACACACACACACACAGCAACCTGACATTTCCCGCAATTCTTTGGGCTAAAACACACTCCTTTGCGCTTACTTTTTTTTTTTTTTCAAAGTTTCGTGTATACAATATACAATTAAAATACCATGAAAACTTTTTTCTTATTCCAAAGCTTTATACAACTTGCATTATCAAAATGCAATGTAGTTTATGCAACTGAATGTTTATGTATACAAATTATAAAACGATGCTAAAGTTTCCTATGTACCATATAATATATGAGAATTTAAATAACATGGAAACATTGTTTTTCATAATTCAACAGTGAAACTCTCGTATATTCTAGATTAATTACATCTAAAGGAATTTTTCAAATGATTTTTTTCTTTTCATGATCAGTGTCAAAAATCCAGAATGTCAAAATATAATAAATATAATTTTCCTGCAATCAATAAAAAAATATTTACAAAACAACAGTTCTGAGAGATTGTGTTTATTTATGCACTCAGTAATTGGTCAGGCCTCCTTCACTACAAATTTCTTCATCGATGCGACATGGCATGGAGGCGATGAGCCTGTGGCACTGCTGAGGCCCCACTGAAGACCAGGTTGCTTTGATAGTAGCCCTTAGCTCATCGGTAGTGTTGGGTCGAGTGTTTCTCATCTTCATCTTTACATTTACTCATAATTTCTCTATAGGGTTCAGCAATATCACAGTCAGCAAACCGGTGAGTGGTAGTTTTGGCACTGTGGGCAGTAAGCAGCTATAAAGCTTGTCAGCAGACAGAGGCATGAAGTGCTCTGAAATCATCTCCTGGCAGACAGCTACATACTGTATGTTGACTTTTGGACATAGAACGACAGCAGACGTCATGGTGCCCCAAATCATCACCGACTGTGGAAACTTCAAGCAACTTTGATTCTGAGCCTCTCCTCTCTTCCTCCAGACACCTTGACTTCCGATCAAAAAACAGGACTTTGAACAACAGTTTACTTCTTTTTGTCCAGGTAAGACACTTCTGATATTGCCTCTGATTCAGAAGTGGCCTGATACTAGGAATACAACAGTTGTGGCCCTTTTCCTGAAGTGTGTGGTGGCTCTTGATGCGCTGACTCCAGCCTCCTTGTGAAGCCCTTTCAAAGATCTTGACAATCTTCTTTAGACTGTAATAAGACTGTAATGTCCGTTGCTCTTTCACCTTTTCCTACCACACTTTTACCTTCCAGTCAGCCATTCATGAATATGTTATGATACGGCTCTCTGCGGACAGCCAGCCCTTTCAGCGATGACCGCCTGTGGTCGATGATCATCTTCCAGACAACTGTCAAGTCAGCAGTCTTCCCCATGCGTGTACTGAACTAAACCGAGAAATACACAGTATTTATTCTGCATGAATAGTGATTTACTCAAACTCGAAATGAAATATTCTAATATACTGAGATACTGGAGCTTTGACTTTCATGAGCTATAAGCCAACAGGACTGTTTTTTTTTTTTTTTGTTTTTTGCATGATTCATCACATTTGACTCCCTAATCATAATCATACAGTAGGTAGTTGTATAACACAGTCTAAAATCTCCCTCTATGCACTGAATAAATCAGGATGTTGTTTTTACGGACTTAGACACGCCTCTTAAGCAAACATTTTTTAATTCAGATATTTTTGTTATAACTCCTTAAAGAAAATCCTGATTTGATTCAATAACATAGTTCACATATACAAGTTATTAGATTCACACCTTATAAAACACTAATCTTTTGAAATACCTTTTTTTTTTTTTAGATACACATACACAAAAAAACTAAACAAAATCATTTCGCAAGATGCACTTCACCACTCCCTGAGTGCACAATATTGTTTTTATACTTTACAGATAGACAATTCTTATGCTAGTTTTATTTTGCTATACAATTACGTTTGATTCCTTATTTATTCATTTATAGTGCACATATTGTGTACATATGTATTTCACATAATGCATTGCACTGACGCTAATGCAACACTTTTTCATATTTTCAAAGAGCCAAAGAGTCTAAACCAGGTTCACATTTGAATCTTGAATCATATTCATAATTAGCTGTATAATGCAAGAAAAAAAAAACACACAAAAGAATTCCCAGAATGCAATGCAGTGAACCTTTTTTTTTTTTTTTTTTTTTTGCCCCTACACATGCTTTATCATTTTAAAAATTTTATGATCCCAACTTTTATTCTCATGTAACTCATTATCAAAGATCAAACATGATAATTACACACCATTCATAATTTTGGTAATACAATAAAATGCAGTTCACTACCTCCAAGGGATTTTTTTTTATTATTATTCAATTGAAAGAGATACAGTCTCTACACTCTGATTTTTTTTTTTTTTTTTTTTTTTTTGCTAAATGATTCAGAGTTGATTCTTGAATCACATCACAATGCAATGATTCATCTAGAAAAGAGAGTCTGCTGAGAGGAAGACTGTTTGTAGCTGCTGGAATATAAATGAGGACAGGAACCAAGTTTAAACAGATATATGACTACGGCACATCATACTTTTATTTGTACGATCAGTAAACGTTCCAGAATTTCCAGAATATTATGGAACGTAGAGCGCTTAAAAAGAAAAATCATCACCATAAGAATGAAAAGTAAGAAATAAATAATGAAGGCTTTGAAACATTGATAGCTTTTGAAAGGAGGGATGAATTTCACGCATTAGAGCTGAAGTTGTGTAAAAGAGGATTGCGTGTGTGTGGCACAAAGGAGATAATCTAATAAACGGCAGAAATAAACAAAAGAAGGATGCGAAATCAAACGCAAATGGTTTGAATAAAGCGCTGAAAGCCTCTTAGAGACGTCTCGCGCCTTTATTCGCTCTTATCACGTGACGGAGATTAGTGCGCGCGAATGCAGCACGTGGCATTGTGGGGGGCTTTATAATTACACCTTTAAGCCAGAACTGATTTCTTTCTTTTTTTTTTCTTTTTTTTTTTAACTACATATTCATAAAAAAAAAAAGGCTAGTTGTAATTCGATAAAAGGCGGCTTGGCACTTTGAAGTGGTGTGTGTGTGTGTGTGTGTGCGATTCAGCATGTGTGCATGTGTGTGTGTGCGTTAACGTGCATTCTGGGACGGCATTAATCTGCTCACGCCTGGTGTGACGTGCAGCCCGGAGATAAGTCTTTTAAACGGTGTGTGAGGAGGAAAAAAAAAAAAAAAACCGAACGAGACAACTCTATTATTGCGTTCATAATTGCTTAATTAAACTTTTGTCACTAATCATTATGAGGCGTGTGCATGCTAGGAAGGGGGTTAGCGCTGTTACGTGGGGGGAAGGAGGGGTAAAAAAAAAAAAAGAAAGAAAGAAAGAAAGAAAGAAAAATCAATAAACGGAGTTAATTTCACTGCCTTGCCTTTTTTTTTCTCAGCGCATACAAATGAAACGCATTGATGCGCGCGGGCTGAGCCGAGCTGATACGGCGTGCGCCATCACCATCTGAATTACCGCTTTATTCATCCGCGCGTGAATATGAACAAATGGCGAACATAAATCTCGCACATGAAGTACACCTTCTCTCTCTCTCTCTCTCTCTCTCTCTCTCCAAAACACCTCTGTATTAAGGAACAATTGACCCATCTGAAATGAATTCTAATGCCATTTAGATTTAAATTACACTGACCTGAAGTATGACGCCATAAAAAAGATTAATATGCTAATTATTTACCCCTTGGCCCATCCCCTCCCCTGTCCCCCCCCCTGTCCTCCCCCCCCTCCCCCTCCCCCGTCCGTTCGTCCCCGCCATTCTCTCTGTTCTCTTCGCTGTATTCCTCTTTTTGACATTTGCTCCAGGTTATTTTGTGCTGTGTAAATAATACGAAGACTTTTTTTTTCCCAGAGTAATGAATCTGTGAACTGATGTTATCTTCATTCTTTATGATGTTTTTATTGGTGCCTTTGAGAAAAGCGCTTGATAAAAGACGAAGGCGTCGTCGTAGTGCAGTAATTCTTTACAAATAATGACGCTAAATAACATATCAGATCTAAAAGGAAATAATGGATCAGATCGATTAGACTGACTGAGCTGCAGTTTCAGATGGAGGAAAAAAAATGCTGCTTTGGGAGACTTTGACAGAAGATTACCATCTTGCGAAATTATTATTTACACTAAAAAAATAGTTTTTTTACATAATAATAATAATAATAATAATAATAGGTTCCAACACTTTTGTATTATTATTAATAATATTATATTATTATTATTATTATTATTATTATTATTATTATTATTATTATTTACCTCCCTATAATGGATTATGTTGCATTTTAAGCATATTAAGCCAACTCTATTGTTTTTTTTTTGCTTGTATGAAAATAACGAAACTGAAAATTTCTAGATTAAAGAACTTTAATCATTAATTTAATATCTTTACAATTTTACCAGTGCTCCTTCATACAGTACATAAGTAAAAGAGTAAAATTTGCTTTGCTATATTTATGGTTGTGCGTGTGTGTGTGTGTGTGCAGATTTTTTTTTTCCCGTGTTGACAACACAGTGATCCATGAATCACTCATCATCACTCATCATCTATACCGTTTAATCCTGTATTCAGGGTCGCTGGGGGCGGAGCCTATCCCAGGAGACTTAGGACATGAGTTAGGGTACACTCTGGACAGGGTGCCAATCCATCGCAGGGCACACACACTCATACACTCACTCATTCACACACTACAGCCAATTTGGGAACACCAATTAACCTAACCTACATGTCTTTGGACTGTGGGAGGAAACTGGAGTACCCGGAGGAAACCCACCAAGCACGAGGAGAACATGCAAATCTGGAGGTGCAAGGAGACAGTGCTAACCACTACACCACCGTGCACCACCGTGCCGTGTAGATGATGTCAGGTGATCAGGCCAGTGATTAGTATACTCACTGGTATGGTTGGAACAGACAAGAGGGGAAATGAGGTCGCCGCTGAGGTCGTTACATAAACAACCAATTTTTTAATTGTATCTTTAGGCACTTTGCAGTCTGTCGCAGTAAAAAAAAAAATCTGTTTCTTTAATTTTATTGACATCAATTAATATAAAAAAGACTTTTTAATTTAATATAAAGAACAAGACTTTTGTACAGTATATATATATATATATATATATATATATATATATATATATATATATATATATATATATAGTATGCATGTTAAGGGTGCCAGAACTTATGCACAGGATCAGACGTTCCGTTGAGACGACTGTGGGGATTTTTTTCCCTCCACAGGGCAATGAATCTGAGTGCTGACGTTATCTTCGTTCTTTATTATGTTTTTATTGGTGGCTTTCACAAAAGCGCTTCATGAAGAATGAAAACGGCGTTATTATGGACGCATAATTCTTCTCTCACCCTCGCTGACCCGAGACAGAGAGACAGAGAGAGAGAGACTCTGTTTTATATTTGCCTGATTACCAACAGCCATTTGAGGACAGTCCACATCAACGTCTGTTAAAAAAAATAACACTTTATTAAATTCACTGTACATAAGGTGTGATTATTAGCGTTCTCCAAACCAGCACCTTATGGTGCTCCCAGGATCGGAGTTGTTTTTTGTCCTTTTCCAACTACATTTCACAGGCTGGTTGAGAAATGATGAAACAACACTCATTCAACACCGTTTACTTCTTTTAAAAAATTACTGATTGTGTTTTTAAAGACACACACACACACACACACACACACAACTCACATAAACACTCATTTCAGCTAAAGCCATTAAAAGCAGTTTAATTAGCCTGGCATGGAGATTAGCGCTCCACTTCCCATATGTAAGTACTTGGCGCAATCACAAAGGTGCAAACAGGAAGTCCATGTTTTTAGATGTTAAAATGCTGTCCAGGCTGAGGAGGAGCGTGAAAAATATCCAAAGTGTGTTTGTCATCCTCTAAAAAAAAAAAAAACATACTACATACTTTAAATACATAAATGCTAAATAACACTGAGGGTATTATGCTAATCCATGCTAGTAACAAGTCATAGCATTAATGTAAATTTTTGCTAAGTGTGAGTTTACTCACAACATTAAGAAGTACTCTGCTTTAAAAAAAAAAATTCATGAACTATTTATTGCTAATCGGTCTGGGACAGCATTACTTTAAAACAGGAACATTAGCTAGTTAGCGTTAGCTTTGATTGAACAGACTTGCAGTGGAGAAGAACTGGTTTGGCTTCACATTTCTACATGTGCGTTTTCATTTCCCTCAATGTCAACAACAGCGTTAGCGGCTAAATGTCCAGACCAGCGTTAGTGCATTAGCATGCGTTGCTTGGTTTACTGTCACCTCACACTGAGTTCTTTTTTCTTTGTTCAGATTGATATCATTTTGTTGTTGTCCGCTCACCAGGAAGTTGTAATACGCTAAAATGACGTCACGCAGGAAGACATGGTATTAGACTTTAGTAAGGAGTAATGTTTTTCTGTATATTAGTAAACAGGCAAGTTTTCAGCATCGTAGAGCAAAAAACTTAGAGCAGAACATGTTAAATCCAGTCAAGGTTGTAGCTTTGGTTTAGCAGCACATCGTGCTCATATTGCATAATGCATCACCAGGGGTGGGAGGTAACTGAGTATATGTATTTTGTTACTGTACTTAAGTATATATTTCATATACACACGTGGACAAAATTGTTGGTACCCTTCGGTCAATGAAAGAAAAACTCACAATGGTCACATAAATAACTTTAATCTGACAAAAGTAATAATTTTAAAAAATTATATGAATGTTAACCAATGAAAGTCAGACATTGCTTTTCAACCATGCTTCAACAGAATTATAAAAAAAAATGAACTCATTGAAGTTCATGGAACAGGCCTGGACAAAAATGATGGTACCCCTAGAAAATACTGAAAATTATGTGACCAAATGGACATGTTAATTCAAGGTGTGTCCACTAATTAGCATCACAGGTGTCTACAATCTTGTAATCAGTCAGTGGGCCTATATATAGGGCTCCAGGTAGTCACTGTGTTGTTTGGTGACATGGTATGTACCACACTCAACATGGACCAGAGGAAGCGAAGGAAAGAGTTGCCTCAGGAGATTCGAAAGAAAATTATAGACAAGCATGTTAAAGGTAAAGGCTATAAGACCATTTCCAAGCAGCTAGATGATCCTGTGACTACAGTTGCACATATTATTCAGAAATTTAAGATCCATGGGACTGTAGCCAACCTCCCTGGACATGGCCGGAAAGGTTGGCCGAGGAGGAAAATTGATGACAAATCAAACAGACGGATAATCCGAATGGTAACAAAAGAGCCCAGAAAGACTTCTAAAGAGATCCAAGGTGAACTTCATGCTCAAGGAACATCAGTGTCGGATCGCACCATCCGTCGTTGTTTGAGCCAAAGTGGACTACATGGGAGACGACCAAGGAGGACACCATTGTTGGAAACAAATCATAAAAAAGCCAGACTGGAATATGCCAAACTACATGTTGACAAGCCACAAAGCTTCTGGGAGAATGTCATATGGACAGATGAGACAAAAATGGAACTTTTGCCAAGGCACATAAGCTCTATGTTCACAGATGGAAAAATGAAGCATATGAAGAAAAGAACACTGTCCCTACTGTGAAACATGGAGGAGGCTCTGTTATGTTCTCGGGCTGCTTTGCTGCATCTGGCACAGGGTGTCTTGAATCTGTGCAGGGTACAATGAAATCTCAAGACTATGAAGGGATTCTAGAGAGAAATGTGCTGGCCAGTGTCAGAAAGCTGGGTCTCAGTCGCAGGTCATGGGTCTTGCAACAGGACAATGACCCAAAACACACAGCTAAAAACACCCAAGAATGGCTAAGAGGAAAACATTGGACTATTCTAAAGTGGCCTTCTATGAGCCCTGACCTCAATCCTATTGAGCATCTTTGGAAGGAGCTGAAACATGCTGTCTGGAAAAGGCGCCCTTCAAACCGGAAACAACTGGAGCAGCTTGCTCATGAGGAGTGGGCCAAAATACCTGCAGAGAGGTGCAGAAGTCTCAGTGACAGTCACAGGAATCGTTTGATTGCAGTGATTGCCTCAAAAGGTTGTGCAACAAACTATTAAGTTAGGGGTACCATCATTTTTGTCCAGGCCTGTTCCAAGAGTTCATTTTTTTTTTATAATTCTGTTGAAGCATGGTTGAAAAGCAATGCTTGACTTTCATTGGCTAACATTCATAGAATTCTTATTTATTATTACTTTTGTCAGATTAAAGTGATTTCTGTGACCATTGTGAGTTTTTCTTTGTTTGACTGAAGGGTACCAACAATTTTGTCCACGTGTGTATGTACTTTATTTTGGCAGTTTTATTAGGGGATACATTTTACTTTAACTCTGTTCAAAAGTCCAAGACATCTCCGTACTTGTACTGTACTTCACTACATTTCTGTTGCGTTATCTAACCACATTGGCATGTAATATTTAAAGTGTGAATATCACCACCTGCTGACTATTATGTGGCCTTTCCTTTGAGACAGGCCTAATGACATAACAGGTGTTTGTAATCAGAAGCGGACCTTTTTGCAGACAGCGACGAAAACAGCCCATTCATAATCGGGAAACGAATATAACATTTTTGAGAGAGAGAGAGAGAGAGAGTGAAAGAAAGCGCTTATATTTTGCTAATATTCTGTAGGCCCTATATTTTTCATACTTGAAGAGTACTACTTTTTGTACTTTTTGCAAGTACTGTACATAGGTAAATGGTGGACCTCTACTTTTACTTCAGTAATGTTTTCCCCCTTTGGGAATCTGATTTGTGTACGTCGGCCACCTCTGTGCATCAGGTTTTGATGACGTGATGCCAATCCATGGTATCATTGAGAAACATTAGTCATTGCTTAGTTTAAAGATTAACTACTGCTACAGTACATTCGTGGAACTTAAAAATCTGCCATAAACAAAGCTACTTGCTCATTCTCACTAATCCAGGTTCAAGTCTAAAAAAATACGCAGAACAAGACAAGATCAGGCAACGATGTATCAGAAGTTTTAAAGAACTCTGATCTGATCAGAGAGAATGAGACCTACAGTTAGCGGTAACGTAACCAACCCATATGCTGGCTTCCAACAGCCGGGAAACAACAAAGAAGAAGAAGACAAAGTGTGTGTTCAGTGCGCAAAAAACGCATTTTAATTGTTTTGTCTTCATCATTCATAACAGCGTTTATAAACGTGAGCTAAAGTCAGGTGCTAAAAATTTAAATAAGGAGTTAAAAAGTTAAAGCTAAAAACAATCTGCTGATTTGTAATGTAATCAGTGATATTATTATTATTATTATTATTATTATTATTTCAGTTTGAAGCCCACGTACATGTCTGTGTGTCTCTCTGTACGGCAGAACTCTCTGTCTAACTTATTAATACAAAAATCACATTCGAGTCTGGTCGGGTATCACTCAACTTACTTACTCGACCCAGTAAGTTCTAATCCATACCATCACATTTTGATTTCACTTATAGTGCAGGTTAAGCTTCAGGCAGAGATCTGTACTGTAAGTACTGAAAAAGTTTCAATCAGTTCTGTCCTGCAGTTGATTTGGGATGCACTCACAGTCAGACGCGTTATGTCCAAACCTTCTGTTTGTAATCTGGCAGCACATACAGTAACAGCTCATTACGTCACTTCTACTCAACATTTTGATTTAATTCATGGCACAGGTTTAACTTCAGGCAAATACCAAACTACTGCCAAAGTTTCATTAAAGTCTGTCATGCCGGTTTTGCGTGATGCCATGACAAAATCTGGTTGGACAGACACACAGACAGAAATGAGACTGGTTTCAGGTCCTCCAATGTATGAAATGTACAGATATTATTGAAATAGCGAGTTCTGACCGATGAACAGACAAAACCTGTCTTTTATTTATATACCCTACTTGTCAACGCTGGTGTTTCCAGATCCTGGAAGCTGGATGTAGCATCCGCACGCACCAGTGCAGGTCTTCTGGAAAACTTTAAGAACTGCTCAAATAAAAACTAAGATTTCTCTGAAAGCAATTATTAATAAGGGGAGACGAGTGGTGTTAACGGTTGATTTTTTTTTTTTTTTTTTTTTTGAGGGGAAAATTTATCTTTTTTACTTTTGAAATCATACTGAAACATTAATATAGAAGAATATGGGTAGCAAAACTTTTGCACATGACTGTTCAGTTCGGCTTTCTGAAGTTCATATCAACAATTTACATTCAGGAGTGCGGTTATTTATGTGATTGTGTTCATCATTAAGCAAGATACTACAGACCAAGACGTTTTTTGTCAGCACACACACACTTTTCTACAGCATTGTTCTCAGTGCTAGCTGCTAACAAGACAGCGATGATCACTGAAGTTTTTCGGTGGAGAACAAAGTTGGCGCATTTGCGGCGTCACGGCATGTAATTACCTCCTGTTTTTAACGCATTAAGCAGGAGTGTTGTGGAGTTAATGAATCGCGAAATCACGCGTGAAGACGGGGCTTAATTGCAAAAGCCGACTGTTTTAGCGCGGATCCCCAGCTGAATAGCGTCCCGCAGCTAGATAAACAAAATTTCACGGCAGCTTCGCTTTCTGGCCAAGCATTGATACCACTGTTTATTCTCGACGATTCGCAGAGCGTGGAGAGAATAAGAATGCGGCATTACAAAGACAGGAGCCTTTATTTTCATCTCATTAAATAAATAAATAAATAAATAAATAAATAAAAACCTGAGTGGAATTCAACTGGCAAATTAGGGGAGTGTGGTTTTCAGAGCTCTGATGTGATATGCCCCCTGGAGGTGGAACGATATACCGCTATGACAGCAGGAACCATACGATTATTACAGTAACATTGAAAAAGAGGAAATTTTAAGGTTATCAAAAAAGTTTTGAGGAACCGGGAAAAACAAAGACAAAGTTTAAGATGGAAACAATAAAAAATTATTGCAGAAGAAATGTCAAACTTACAAAAGGGAGAAAAGAAGATTAGGAAAAAATATATATTTTAAAGAAGAATTAAGAAAGATGTATGAACAATAAAAATGAAGAAAAAATAGGACTATAAAGAGAGAAAAGGAAAAGGAGGAAGAAAGGGGACAAATAAAGAACAGGAAGCACAAGAAGAACAAAATGACAAAGACCAAAATTATGGAAACCAGATGGAAAGTACTGTAGGAAGAGAGCTAAAATGATGTAAATAAGAAAAGAAAAAAGAAAAGAAAAAAGACATTTCTATTCCAGATAAATAATAATAACAAATATACTATATAATAAAAAAAAATGTGCACATGTGTATACAGTTCCAGGAAAAAGTATTCACCCCTTTCTGTTTTTTTTATTGTTATTATTATTTATTATCTTTGTCACACTTAAATGATTTAGACCATCAAACTAATTTAATATTACACAAAGATAACCCGGGTAATTACAAAATGCAATTATTTGATGATTTCATTTATTATGGGGAAAAAAGCTGTCCAACCCTAAATACTATGTGAAAAGTATTTGCCCCCTTGTTAAATCATGAATGAATTTTTGGAAAGCTGAATTAAATTTCACTTGCCACACCCAAAAAAATCACTTAAGAAATCACTTAAATAGAACCTGTCTGACAAAGTGAAGCACTGTAAAGGATCTAAAAATGCAACATTCAACAAGAAATTCAAGAACAGATGAGAAAAAATATATATCAGATATCAGTTCCAGCCAGCCTACCAAAATTACTCCAGGAACACAACAACGACTCATCCAGGAGCTCATAAAAGAACTCAGAACAACATCAAAAGAAATGCATATTACAATTAGTTTTATGATCTGAATCATTTAAGTTCGACAAATATACCACAAAAAGAATAATAAATCAGGCAGGAGGCAAACTGGAATATTCTGTTCAAAATGATTATATTCTGTAATTTTTTTTTTTCAATTATTTTGGTCATAATATTTAATAAACTTTTTTTCAAGGCTTAAAATCTTATCCCTTTTTTCCATTATAATTTTGTTTATACTTTTAAGTGTCCATAAGATTTTTGCCCATAATATTTTATCTTTAACAAGTTTTATCAGTAGTTTTTCCATAACATGATTTATCTGTATTTTTTTTCTCCGTAACATTATGCCTTTTTGTTGCTAACATGTTACCTCCATTTTAATCTACATCATAATTGCTGTATGTAGCTGAATACTACAGAGTCTAAAAGATTTTTTTTTTCCTGTTGGTTACCTGAATGATGATAATAAATCATGTTGTCCTGATTTGTGGAGATTTTGAGAATGTTAATATACACACCACGGTTGCGTTGCTGTACAGTCAAGGCTAAGTACGGCCCACGCCACACCATCAGGGGGTTAAGATGATTAACACAGACTCGTGTCTCTGCTGAAGCTTAAAGCCGCTTTGCTGGGGGCCATTTTGGCTTTAGGAGCATCCATTGTTTTTGGTGTTAGCTTGCGACACTAGACGCTAGTTCCACATTGTTGCATTAGCGCCTGGCGTCGGACTAACGGACAGCGCCAGGAAAACTCAGAGCCCACTGGTGACCACGCCAACTTTAGAAGGCCTTGGGTCCTTTGGAGAAATTTGAACAAATGTTTGCCAAATTTCGATACAGCGGCGCGGCATTTAGCAGATTAAAGCGGCCATGTTTGGTACACTGAGTCTCTGTGATATCACTCGAGTGTTTGTGGGATTTTGGTGGATCTTTTGTTTAAAAGCTATAAACAATTTTTTCCTTGAATCCCCCAATACACATAGTAGAAATGGCTAAAGCGAATGTTCTAAATCTCTGTTCTCCTTACTAGACTCCTGAGATGCTAGCTTGCTACACTGACCGTAGACATTAGCACTAACATTTAAATCACAATCCCATCTCAAGTCTGAGATCAGTGGATCACCAATTTGTCCTGTGGTAATTTAAATTTTTTTTTTTTAATAGTCAATTTTCTTTTTTTGGCTAAGACAGTAGATACATTTAACTGTTGCATACAGAATGCCATTTGTATTCGTATTTTCGTATATTCGTGTTTCGTATTATTGTCCATAATGTGCTTTAAATTGCTAGCTTACATAGTAACTCTTGAACTCTTAGCAATAACGGCTAATAAGCAACATTATCAAGCAAAAACAATTTTTGCATCCAAATTTCCCTGAGAATTTTACACTTAGCTTCAGGTTACTTTTACGAATCACGGTTCTAAAGTTAGCATCACAGAGATTTCATAGTGGACAAACCTCTTTTTTTTTATTTCGGATATTTTAATAGTTATTATTATTATTAATAATAATAATAATAATAATAATAATAATAATAATAATAATAATCCCACCTGGAAAAAATCAACAGCCAAATTTATTTTTAGCAACTTTTAATCCCAATCTGGATGTACTGTAGCATCATTGTACAGTAATCCCGCTAAGGTTGGCTTGAGTTAGCATGCTAGCTTTGTCTGTTTAGCTGAGGTACTTTGCTTTGTTGACAACCTTCAGATTTGCTAAATATGTTTCATAACAAATGCTATAATTATAATTTTTATAAGTGTTAGAACGTGTTGAATAAATAAATTAGATTAGCATCCTTTCTTGTTTCATTTACAGTTTTATTCATCAAGCTTTTGGTATTCAAAGAAGTAAAAAATAAATCCAGAATTGAAGCAGAATTAGCGAGTGGCTAAATGGCGTACATGGTCACCTCTGAGGCTGTTCCCAGCCCAGTGCCTTTTTTGTCAGAAAATGATACAACTCCCTTTTTTTCTGAGGTAAGAAATAAAGCTAACCACCCCCAAGTCTCCTCCCTCACTCTTTTCTCGCTCTTAGAGCCAAAAATGGGGGGAAACATTGGTTTTGATTGCCCAAAATATTAGCACGAGGGCTCATTTAGGCCTCTTGTGCTCAGCTGGTCTCGGTAATTAGCCGAGTCGTGGCGGCCGCCTTGCGCTCCTCTCCTTTCCCTGAGAGAGACACTTGACACAGGGAAACATCAGAGGGATTTTTTTTTTGCACGAGCCTCTTAATTAACCACTTAGGTATCCTCCTTCTTGCGCTCTCTCTCTCTCTCTCTCTCTCGCTTTCTCTCTCTTTTGCACTATCAAAAGATCTCTGGTAAATGAAGGCCTTGTGTAAATTATTTTTAATGATTCCCTCCTGGCCCGTCATTATGTTCATAAGCTACAGTATACACACTCACACTCACTTCTGAGACGCCTCTCAGTTTTTTCCCCCCTTTTTCCCGCACGCAGGGTCAGCGACCGTCAGCTAGTCGCAAGTCGCTAAGCGGCTAATTAATTAGCACTGGGTCCCCCCCCCCCCCCCCCCCCCCCACCACCACCATCACCACTGCCTCGCCTCACTCTCTGAGCTGTGATGATGTGCAGCTCTGGTCGTACTTGTACCGGATTGGCGAGGAGACGATAACCGATCTCGGCGGGTCTGGCGTTATGCAAATGGCCACATTAGAAAATCATTACCTATCCAAACACACGGCGGCACGAGCCGCATTACAATGATGGATTTTTATGATAATTGCGATTTAATTTTCTGCTGCCTGGCATTTTTTTTCCCTCCTTCTTAAAACAATTTGCCCGTTCTGAGTGCTATTAATTCTGAATTAGAGCTGGGAGGAAGGGGGAGGGTAATTGATTTCTTTTCTCGGTTGAGATGCAGAAGAAGATCGTGGGTGTGAAGCACTGTATACGATGACACTCTAGGACACTCGTCTTGCTAAACATCACGGAGTAAATGAGGTTCGTTACAGCACGAAAAGGTTAAATGTTGCTTTTCTTTGTTTTGTGCTACAAGATTTTTAGGGGGGGGGGGGGGTTTGTTTTTTTTTTTGGTTAGAGTAGAAAATCAGAGGAAAATCAAATTTCTCTGTTGCTGACTTTCTTCAGGGAAACGTAAAGCTAATTTATGCTCAAAATTTAACTAAACTCTAGAACCATACACTTGTGAAATTCTCTGTAATATTTGCATATCAAAAAAAGTTACATCAACAGGAAGGGAGATATTTCTTCCGAAGACACTGAATAAAATAGATGAGATTTTACAATGAAGGCCAAGCATGTGCGCAGTTGGAACAAATAATTGTGTTCAGTGTTTGGTTGTTGGGGAAATTTTGTTTTGTTTTGTTTTTTTGGTTGTTTCCTTTTTTAGCCTCCGTAGCTAGAAATTTCCATAAAAATAAATGTAAAAAAATGAATTTCTGTCACTTGTATGTGATATTCATGCAAAATTTATGAATGTTTGTATTACCATTTTTTTTTTTTTTTTTTTGGTGTTCAAGCCCCAATCTGTAAAATGGATTGTAAATTTTTGCAGATTGTATTGTAAATTAGTAAATAGCTACATTTATAAATTGTATTGTGTATGTGTTGTACAGTACATAGCTACATTGGTACATTTAAAAATGGCAACAAAAAAAATTATTGTATTGTAAATTTATAAAAACCTATGTATGTAAGTTGTATGGTAATGTACATAGCAACATGAGTACATTTTATTGTCAATTTATAGGCAGCTATATTTATACATTGCGGGGTAAATTTGAAATAACTCCACATGTAAACCTAATTATAAATTTGTACATAGCTAAATTTTTACACTGTAGTGTAAATTCAGGAACAGGTACAGTATGTTCGTAAGTTGAATGGTAAATGTGTTTGTGAACTGTATTGTAGATTCATAAGCAGCTATGTTTTTAAACTGCATGGTAAATTTTAAATAACTACATTTGTAAACGGAATTAGAAATTTGTACATAGCTACGTTTGCAGAGTTTATTGTAATGTTTGCATAGCTACACTTGGAAATAGTGTTATAAATTTGTAAATAGCTATTTTTGTAAATTGTCAATTATATTTTGTAATAAAAAAACATGAGCATTGTCACTTGTTTATATGTTTTGATTATTAACGATGATACTCATGAAGACTTGGGGTCAGTGTTGTAGCAGCAGAAATGCAGAAAATCAACCGGTATTTTTTTTTTTTTTTTCCTTGTGTGATTATCGTATGAGGGATTTATCGTAGCATTGCGCTGCTAGCCGTGAGGTTGGAGGAAATACACCGTTCTGCATGAGTGTTTTCCTTCACACACTGTTGGTGTTAAACATCACTATTTAATCTATTTAAGCATGATCCAGTTGCGCGCACATATTTTTATTTGCAGTTCAGTGTTAATAAACGACGAGGGATTAGATGATGTTTTCGGCTTCGAACTTGTTGCCTAATGTCTTTTACAGTTGAGATGAGAATGCTGATAACGTGTGTGTGTGTGTGTGTGTGTGTGTGTGTGTGTGTGTGTGTGTGTGTGTGTGTGTGTGTGTGCGCAATGTCTGGAGGATGTGCATCATTAACAGAAGAATAAACACTTCACTTTAGGAAAACACTACAGTATGTTCCAGCATGCAGAGAGAGAGAGAGAGAGAGATGGAAAAAGAGATTGAAATGTCTGTCTCAGTGTCTTAGATTGTTGTAATTCAGCACAGCTAATAATCACAGCAAGAGACAAACTGAAAACAGATGACTGAAACAGAGACACAGAGTGAAAGAGAAAGACAGAAATAACAACAAAAAAAAAACAATGCAAACTAATTATTTGAGACCAGAAAAGAGTGGAAGAGACAGTCAGAGAGATGGACAGAAAGACAGGTAAGAGAGAGAGAGGTGAAAGACGGGAAGGGACAGAGAGACAGAAAAGAGACACGGGGAAGTGAACAAGAGAGAAAAAGACAGGTAGAGAGACAGAGAGTGAGAGAGACATAAAAAAAAGATACAGGGAGGGGAGCAATAGAGAGACCTAGAGAGTCATGGAGAGGAGAGAGGGAGACAGAGAGACAGGAAGAGAGACAGATAAAGAGACAGTACAGTAACTAATACACTAAAGTTTGGCGTCTTTTTAAAATTCAGTAAAAGTTGAAATCCAGCTGTCAGCTGATTCGCTAATTCTGACTTCGCGTCGACTCGCACTTCAACACACACACACACACACACACACACACACACACACACACACACACACACACACACACACACACACACTTTTCTCTTTCTGTGTTTCTTCTTTTACTGTCATCTTTTCTTTCTTTTTTTTAAATACAATCCAAATTTGTTTATTGGTATATATATATATATATATATATATATATATATATATATATATATATGTGTGTGTGTGTGTGTGTGTGTGTGTGTGTAAGGATTGGTGTGTGCAGCTGTCTGCACAGCTGTTTATACAACATTGTTTTATTTACATCATAAAATGTCTGCATTATAGAATATGATATAGAGAACTACACTGTGTGTGTGTGTGTGTGTGTGTGTGTGTGCGTGTGTGTGTGCGTGTGTGTGTGTGGTAAGGCCTGTTATAATATTCAGACACGGTTAATGCAAGTGATAGCGTCATGCACCATACGGTCTGTGTTATACTTGGCTTAGAGAGAGAGAGAGAGAGAGAGAGAAGAAGGACAGATAGAGAGATGGGAACAAACAGGGAGGTTAAGACAGATAGAATAAAAGAAAGAGACAGATAAAAGAGACAGACTGAGATAAACAAAGACAAAAAAGATCACTGAAAGCAGAGAGGTAGAGAGACAAGCCAGTGAAATAGATGAAAGTGGACAGACAGAAAGTGGACAGGTAGAAGAAGAACATAAAGAGACAGATAGAGGGACAGATGTAGTCATGTGGCCTGAGACATCAACAGATAACCAGAAAGAAGACAGAGAGTGAGACAGACCACTTAAAGAGAGAGAGAGAAAACAAACAGATAGATAAAGAGACGAGAGAGACAGACGACTACTGAGACAGAGGGAACAGGTGGAGACAGAATGACAGAGTGAGACAGGCAAATAGAGGGACAGGGAAAGACAGATAGAAAACAAATAGATAGGCAGGTAGAGAGAAACTGATAGAGGAAGAGGCTGAGAGAAATACAGATACCAATCAAGAGGGGAAAAGAGACGGACAGACAGACGGACGGACGGACAGACAGATGGACAGACAGACAGCAGACAGACAGACGGACGGACAGACAGACAGACATAGAGAGAGAAGCTGCAGCAGCTGTTCAGTACTTGCAAGTGCGCACACACACACACACACACCTAAACACACACAAACACCTAAACACACACACACACACACACACACACACCTAAACACACACAAACACCTATGACAGAATTATGATTGATCATCCTCCTAAATCTCACAGTGTTTGATAGATGGGAATTAATGTACATGTTGAGTACTGTGTGCGTTTAGAGACCATGTGACCATAGAATGATAGGTCACACCTGAGCCACACAGAGATCGCTAGGCCATGTGAGGTTAGAGACCGTGTGAGGTTAGAGACTGTCTGTCCATGTATGGTTAGAGACGGTAAGAGACCATGTGAGGTTAGAGGCTGTGAGGATAGAGACGGCGTGTCCGTGTACTGTTAGAGACCACATGGCCGTGTGAGGGTAGAGACTGTGAGACTGTGAGGATAGAGACGGCGTGGCTGCATGCGGTTAGAGACCGCGTGTATGTTGGACATAGCGTCTCCATGTACTGTTAGAGACCAGGTGTCAGTGTACGGTTGGAGATCACATTTTGTTCTTTTTATATATTTATTCTTGTCATTTATATTGGATTTGTTGGTGTGATGAAAAGAGGTACCTCTCCCTTTTTTACTTCTTTTTTTTTTCCTTTTTTATTCTCATTAAATATTTGTTTGTTTGTTTGTTTGTTTGTTTGTCTTTCTTATTTGCTTTTGATTTCTTGTCTTCCTGCAGTTTACTTGCACTAGATTACGATTTTTTATTATGATTATATTTTCAGTTCATCAATCAATTATGATTATCATAATACAGGACACGCCTATTTTATTTCACATTTTTTAAAAATAATAAATAAATAACCTATTCTGTACATCCACCCTCTGAGCAACAGCAGAATTCGTTGTTTTTTCATCCGTCGTCTTTGTTTCCTTTTCATTTTTGTGAAGAAATAAAAAACAATAAATGAGTGAAGCTGCTGCAAGCGTGCGCGTGTTATTCACGCGCCCAGGTCCGAACAGCTGCTCAGCCTGGCGCTGCGACTCATCCCCTGTTTTTCCAGATAATAATTCCTGCATCTGCCACCCCTAAGCTCGTCACCCAGTCTACAACTCAGCAGTGGAATTTTTTATTCCAACCTCCTTTGAATTTTATTAATGCCATGCGAGGAAAAAAAAAAAAAAAAAAAACCACCGGCGAGCGGGATCGTTGATGTTATGCGAATCCGCGGCGGAATTGCAGATCCTCGTTAACATTATTTGCATGTTAATCTGCATCTTTTTAATTAGAGATATTATTTATGCACATAATTTTTCCTGTGCCAACTCGGAGGCGCGTTAATTAATCTACCGAGATGCCAAACTGTTTATTTATTTATTTATTTATTTATTTCATCCGTTTGTTTGTTTTCTGTTTATGCGCGCGCTGCTGTTCGGGACGTGGCCGTGAAATAATAACGGGTTAAACGAAGGAGAGTCAAAGTGTGAAAAACCTTCATCGTAATACACACTAGTGCTGAGATCACAATCAACAAATACACATCTATTCATCTTGCTATGTGTGTGTGTGCGTGTGCTGTGCGTGCGTGTGTGTGCGCGTGTGTGTGTGTGTGTGTGTGTTTGCTTTTTTTCTTTTCACCTTGATGCATTATTAAAATGTATAAATTAAAATATAAACTGAAAGGAAGGAAGACCATCAGACAGACAGACAGACAGACAGACAGATCAAGAGGGAGACATATAAACTGAGAGACAGGCAGGCAGACATACAGACAGGCAGCCAGCTAGAGAAGGAGTCAGACAGACAGACAGACAGACAGAGATGTGTTGTACCCTAAGAGATCAGTTACTCCACCTTGATGTATTATTAAACTGTATAATGGACTCTGGAGGCTTCCTTCACTTTATTTACACACTTGACTCAGTGTTATTTTAATCCGCCAACAACGACAGCATGCATAGGCAATGAGTCTCTCTCTCTCTGTCTCTCTCTCTGTCTCTCTCTCTCTCTCTCTGTCTCTCTCTCTCAGATGAATCTGTTCCAATAATCCGTTTTAACATTATTATCGATAGTGATGGGTGTGAATCACTCGCTTTGGTGATTCATTTGACTCACGTCTCAGATCCGCCTGAGTGGCAAGGTGGATCATTTTACAGTATGTACCTAAGAATCCACACACACTCACACACTCTGGGGAAGTTTGTAGTGCTCAGAATCAGCTTGCGTACCCGTCTTGAGGCGGCACTTGTGAATACACTGAACCGTATGAGGGCATATTATAACAACAACACACACACATTTCTGATAGGTCCTAAAGAGGAACCCGTGTTAGTCTGTAACTAGCAAAGAGTCCAAAACCTGATGAAATTAATCACTAACACCTGAGATCAATTTTTGCTAAGTACAATAACTGAAGGGAAAAACAAGGAAATTGTTTGTAGCAGATTGTTACCTGGTATGTTAGCGTTAGCCATTTAGCTCATTAGCCATTTCTGATGATGTGATAAATCATTTTTGTTTGTTTGTTTGAAAGAAAAAAAAACGGTAAACACAATGTACAGAAATTTAAGGACAAAAGTAAGCAACAAATTCATAATCACTGTTATATTTTTTCAGAAGTCAACTGTAATTTAACTCAATAACAGAACTGAAAATGAGACAAATTTTCCACTCCTCATTAGCAAGGCTAGCATCAGAGCCGTGAACTTGGAGCTACAGTACAAAAAATGTAAAAAGTTTCAATCTATTAATTTCTAACAACTGGAATTTTGTTTACATTGTTTTATTATTTGTTTCCTTGTTTCGTGTTAGCAATAAAAATAATAATAATAAAAAAGAATATGTGAGTGTAGCAGTTTGCTAACTGTCAGCTTTCACCACTACCACCATGCCAACGTTTTCAGGATGAATTTCATTACGCTAGCAAAAACGTTAGCTAGAAAACTATCAACTAAACCTGTGGCTAGTTTTTTTTTTTTTAAGTATAAAAGTTTAGCTTCGGAATGGTTCTGACGACTTCCAGTTCAACAAAAGTAACACCTGTACTGTATTTGGATGAAAACGAACAGTCCGTGACTTTTTTTTTTTTTTTCAACTTTAATAGACATCTCTTTCACGCTCCGATGAATCCGCTGACAATATCGGTTTCAGGACGAGTCTGAAAGGCTTACAGTGTGTTAAATTTTTTTTTTTTTTTTTTTTTTTTTAAGTCACACTGGATCCATGATACGGCCTGTAATTCCCACCCGAAAGGTCAGCGAGGGGAGGCGGTTGGGCCGCGGCGCTTTTTCCAGGACGTCTCGATTCGAGACAGCTCCTCAATTTCCAAAGACACCATTACGTCTCGGACGATGAAGTTTTTTTTTTTTTTTTTTTTTTTTAAGAGCGAGAGAGAGCGGCAGACCGTGACAATCTGGAGACAATGAGGCAAAATGACAACGAGCAGACGAGGAGGTCTGATGCGTTACTCGGATTCCTGAGCGCACTCAGATTTGATCCTCCAGGTAATTCAGCATATCGTGTCCAGTAACCAGATCCACGAAGAGAATGAAGAACAAATTAAAAAAAAAAAAAAGAAAGAAGAAAGAAAGAAGCTGGGGGAGGAGGAGAAAAAAAAAAGTCTTGTGGGAAAAGAGCATGGGCCGAACTCCGGCATTCCAGCGGCCACTCACATGAAACTGATCACTCTGATGAAACGTCGCCCCCCCCCCCTCCCCCCCCCAACACCCCCACCCCCCCCATCCCAGTTTTCAGTTTTCACCGCTCCTCTTCGTCCTCTTCATCATCTCCTTCTGTTTCTCTGCAACTGTTCTAACCGTGTCTGTGTCTTCAGTCTGGTCAGTGTTTAGCCAACATGGCTACCCGTTACCTCACACACACACACACACACACACACACACTCATGTTAGCATGCTCCAAGGTGAAGTCAGGATGGCTTTAATCCATGACGGACATGCTAGTTTGTTAGAGGTTTCTTTGGCTAGTTTGTTGCCGTGTTTTAAAATGGATCCCAGGCATCCAAAAATTGTGGACCTCCCGGTCCAGCTCAGAGCGCTCACAAGCTAATGCAAAGCAGGCTTCGGCTTTGACATCGATTGAAACAAAAAGTTTCAGTATGCAGCAGGAAAAGTGTTCGTTTGCACTGAAACGTGAGCTAACTAGTACAAAAAGCTAACACCAAATTGACTTAATCGATTAAATCACTGATTCTGATTCATTCGTTTCCCACACACTTGAAAAACTTTGTTTTTTTCATTTGTTTAACAGTTCGGTTTTAGTTGCATGATCTTGTCGAATTATTGTGTTGTTACTTCATAACGTCCTTGTGTCCATGTTTGTGTTTAGAAGAATTTAATGAAATGCTGGACTTCTGACGGAATCAAACCAAATGTGATTCACTGAAATGATTTACTGACTCAATAAGAAAAGAATCAGGTTTGGTTTGGTTTACACTATGCTGCGGCAAACACACAGTTTACAGAAATTTAAGGACAAAAGTAACAATAAATTCATAATCATACATAGTAAAATAAGACAAAGAAACAAACAAACAAATAATGTTCAAAAGACCCCAGTGGTAGAGAGAGGAGCGAGTCTCAGGCTGGAGCGAAATGATTCATTGATTCAGAGGTCAAGAGTCTGATCAGAACAGCACACACAACTTTTTTTTTTTCCCTATAAAGCAGGAACGCATTAAATGTAAATGTAAAAAAAGTTTCCCCAAATACAGATTGAGAAAATACTGTATATACACATGAAATATTCGCTTATTCACAAAAATCGCGTTTAATTCAATTCAATTCCATTACATTTTATTTGTATGCCGCTTTTAACAATTGTCATTGTCGCAAAGCAGCTTCACACAATCAAAAGAATTATTTCAGTTTGTATGAAATGTGAACGTGAACAAATCAGAATGATCAGATGGTCCCTGGTGAACGAGCCGAGCACGACGGCGACGGTGCCGAGGGAAAAACTCCCTGAGATGGTGACAGGAAGAAACCTTGAGAGGAACCAGACTCAACAGGGAACCCATCCTCATCTGGGTGATAACGGAGAGCCAGGGATTTGATCTGCACTCATACTGTGTGTTAGGAGGCTGGAAGTTCAGTATAACGGGAGACGTGTTTAAGTTCATATGGAGTCCAGTTGGTTATTGGAGGAAACTCCAGTCCTGAACCATCGAGTCCTCAGAGAACAGCTGTCTGCATCAGCCGAGGACAGGAGCGTCTTCATGGTGAAGTGGAACCGTCCCCAGTCACCACACGCGTCCCAGACAGACCACACGGGGCTCCATGTGACCAGATCTCCAACCAGAAGAGGGACACCAGGACGGGTTTAGAAAACACACAGTTCTGAAATATGCTTAAAAAATTTTAATTTAAAGAAGAGGTAGAGAGGTGGCTCAGTGGCTTAGTGGTTAGCAGCGTCACACTCCAGGGTCAGGGTTCGATTCCCACCTCGGGGTCTGTGTGCATGGAGTTTGCATGTTTGTCCCGTGCTTGGTGGGTATGTGTGTGTGTGTGTGTGTGTGTGTGTGTGTGTGCCCTGCGATGGATTTGCACCCTGTCCTGTCCCACCTCGTGCCCTAATCCTCCTGGGACAAGCTCCAGGCCCCTCGCGACCGTGAATACAGGATGAAGCGCTAAAGACGATGAGTGAGTGAGAGTGAGAGAGGTAGACAGACAGGTAGAGAGACAGACAGGTAGAGAGAGAGAGAGAGTCTCAGCTGAAAATCATAACTGAAATGATTCCCTGATTAAAGGTGTCGGTTCATTTTAAAATTCGGTTCATTTTTAAAATTACAGAAGTAAATACAGCTCACATGCAAGGAAACAAAAACATACACAAGAAAGGTGGATTAACAGAAAGATTCGCTGATACACACATTAATTCTGACACACACACACACACACACACACACACACTGAACGAGACAGGGGTGAATCTCAGTCATGACAGAAACGATTCACTGAATCAAAGAGTCAGTTCAGGTTTGGAGAACACGAATCCGTTAAAACGTCTCACACGATTCATACACGTGAACAAAACACTGACAGGTTTGCGAGGTGGACAAACGAAGGGACGACGAGAGGATGTTCTGATTTCACCCGTTTTGTGGAAAGTGTCTCGGCTCGTGACAGAAATGATTCACTTCTTTAAATGTGCTTTTTTTCTCTCTCAGAACTGTTTATAATGAGATAATCTGAGGAGATGATGAACAACAGGATAGAGTCCGCATGTCTGTCTGTCCGTCTGTCTGTCTGCATTCAAACACTGCGTGATGTCATCGATCCTCGCACTAACCCCGCCCACACTGACGTCTCCCATCACCCCCGAGTCACTTTACAGATTAAACTCGGTCTCAGACTTTTCTCATGTTAGCGCTGATGAAAATAAACAACGGCGCCCTGTGGTGGCATCAGGTGTGTGTGTGTGTGTGTGTGTGTGTGTGTGTGTGTGTGTGTGTGTGTGTGTGTGTGTGTGATTCTATTCTTTCACACAACATTATGGTATTTATAGCTGTATAGAACAGAACAAACACTCCCACACACACACACACACACACACACACACACACACACACACACACACACACACACACACACACAACGTGTAGCTGATTCGCAGACAATTTGTAATTATTGCTCGCAATTACCTGAGGAAGCTCAGCCCCACCTTTGGTCCTCAGAGGTTTAAGATTTCCACCTCTAAAAAAATCAAGATGTCCCCCTGACCTTAATGACAGAAGCCCATAATGCTCCAGGGCTGTGTTTTTTTTTTTTTTCTCTCTCTCTCTCTTTTTTTTTTTTTTTCGGTAAATCCTACGGTACACACTGCACACAGTGTTCAGGTGAAAAGTTCCCCCCATCGGCGTCTGTGTAACCCGAATCAGAGGTGGAACGACGCTCCCGTGTTACTGTAGAGGAGCTCCAGGGCAACAATGGCGCGCTTTCTTTGGCTCTTTGATGCCGCGTCTCTGCCTCGCTCTCAGCCGGGGCCTCAATGCCGCCTCTGTCTGGCCTGTTTGTTTTCGGCTAATTGCCTCCGCGATCTAATAAGTTAGTGATGATGTACGGCCGCTCCCTCCTCCTCTCACTGACCTAAAAGAAATATTATGTCGCACTAAATTTACCCAGACCCGGGCTTTTATCGGGGCCAAGCGGGACTCCGGCTGGTTTCAGATGCGAGGGTCAGCGTGTGCTAAACCGGGGTCACTCGAGTCCTGTAATGATGGTATAATGGAGGCGTTTAAGGGCAAAAAGAAAAAAAAGGATTTTCTGTCTCAGTAGAGCATTTCCCATCCACCTGATGTCTACACAATTTTCTTACACATCTGGATGAGAAAAATCGCAGATGTGTTGATTTGAATGGGGAAGAAGTGAGCGGAGTCATGCAGCCGTCTACTCTGTGATTTCCTGACATATGAAAAAGAACAAAATGGCCGATCTAAAAATGACGTGATTTTGCACCAACAACAAAAAAAAAGCTAATCTTGTCCGAACTGATCGCTGTGTTAAAAAATAAACGCTCCTGTGAGAAACCTCGAAACGGAAGTGTGAAGTCGGGCCTCTGCTGATTTCAGCTCCACGCCACGTTACGGCTCAGACACTCGCCTCATACATTTTTATATTGCATGGGTGTTTTGAGACGTCGTTTTTCACACACACACACACACACACACACACACACACACACACACACACACACACACACAGATGCTCTGTTTTTATTTTGCTGGACGCCAGACGACTCAGGAAGCCATTTCACCTGCATTAATATGAAATGAATAATTTATAAATCCCAATTATTTGGCACAGCGTATGCAAAGGGTGCAGTGGAAGGCCATACATAACGCATTACGGACGCTTAACCCATAAAGGAGAAGGCGAGTAGCAGAAGGTCATATCACACAAACTCCCTCTACTTACCCTGCTTTCATGCGTTTCACAGAAAATGCTTCTCTGTGTGTGTGTGTGTGTGTGTGTGTGTGTGTGTGTGTGTGTGTGTGTGTGTGGGTGTGTGTGGGTGTGAGAAAGACTATCGCGATGGTCCAATTTCCCCCAGCGACCGTGTTTCAGTTGCATCATCACCGAGCTCTAGATCAGGCAACACCGCTGGTCTGTTTACGAGCTCTGAAGGATGAAGGTTAGTGTTCGCATGAACACAGGGCGAATTATACAGGTACTGTAGTATTAAAGTCTAGTGAGATTAGCAAAGTTAGCTAGAGATTTAAACTGATAGCGAGCGATCCGAAATTAGGCTTGATTTAACTTTAAGCTAACAATATCTTTTATCCAAAAAAATGTAAAGTGCACTAGAGATAGATGCAGGAAAGACAAAAAGGTAAGAAAAAGGATTATAGACTAAAACAAGCAAACAAGTTTTTTGTTTGTTTTTTTAATTTATTTATTTTTGTCTGTGATTAACACTGTGTGATTAATTCAGTAAATTAAACATGAGGAAACATGAAAATTGAAACCACATACATTAAACTAATATTTTACTGAAATTCACCAAAACAAACAACAAACAAAAACTGAATAATAAATAATTAATAATTTAAAAAATAATACAAATTTTACACAAACAATAAAATCGCAATTGCTACATGTAAAAATCATTCAGCATCGTGTTAAATCAAGATCCGAATGTTCCGAATCTACCATTTAGTATCGTATCGAATTTATCATTTAAAAACGAATTCAACATCATATCGAATCTTTCATTCAGTATCGTATCAAATCTGTCATTCAGTATCGTATCAAATCTGTCATTCAGTATCGTATCAAATCTATCATTCAGTATCATGTCAAATCTGTCATTCAGTATCATATTGAATCTATCATTCAGTATCATAACAAATCTGTCGTTCAGTATCGTATCAAATCTATCATTCAGTATCGTATCGAATCTGTCATTCAGTATCATAACAAATCTATCATTCAGTATCATATCGAATCTGTCATTCAGTATCATAACAAATCTATCATTCAGTATCATATCGAATCTGTCATTCAGTATCATAACAAATCTATCATTCAGTATCATATCGAATCTGTCATTCAGTATCGTATCAAATCTGTCATTCAGTATCGTATCGAATCTATCATTCAGTATCATATTGAATCTATCATTCAGTATCATATGAAATCTGTCATTCAGTATCGTATCGAATCTATCATTCAGTATCATATTGAATCTATCATTCAGTATCATATGAAATCTGTCATTCAGTATCGTATCGAATCTATCATTCAGTATCATATGAAATCTATCATTCAGTATCATATCGAATCTGTCATTCAGTATCGTATCGAATCTATCATTCAGTATCATATTGAATCTATCATTCAGTATCATATGAAATCTGTCATTCAGTATCGTATCGAATCTATCATTCAGTATCATATTGAATCTATCATTCAGTATCATATGAAATCTGTCATTCAGTATCGTATCGAATCTATCATTCAGTATCGTATCGAATCTGTCATTCAGTATCTTAACAAATCTGTCATTCAGTATCATAACAAATCTATCATTCAGTATCATATCGAATCTGTCATTCAGTATCGTATCGAATCTATCATTCAATATCGTATCAAATCTATCATTCAGTATCATAACAAATCTGTCATTCAGTATCATATCGAATCTATCATTCAGTATCGTATCGAATCTGTCGTTCAGTATCGTATCGAATCTGTCATTCAGTATCATATCGAATCTGTCATTCAGTATCTTAACAAATCTGTCATTCAGTATCATAAATCTGTCATTCAGTATCATAAATCTGTCATTCAGTATCGTATCGAATCTATCATTCAGTATCATATCGAATCTGTCATTCAGTATCATATGAAATCTGTCATTCAGTATCGTATCGAATCTATCATTCAGTATCATAACAAATCTGTCATTCAGTATCATATCGAATCTGTCATTCAGTATCGTATCGAATCTATCATTCAATATCGTATCAAATCTATCATTCAGTATCATAACAAATCTGTCATTCAGTATCATATCGAATCTGTCATTCAGTATCGTATCGAATCTATCATTCAATATCGTATCGAATCTATCATTCAGTATCATAACAAATCTGTCATTCAGTATCATATCGAATCTGTCATTCAGTATCGTATCGAATCTATCATTCAATATCGTATCGAATCTATCATTCAGTATCGTATCGAATCTGTCGTTCAGTATCGTATCGAATCTGTCATTCAGTATCATATCGAATCTGTCATTCAGTATCGTATCGAATCTATCATTCAGTATCATAACAAATCTGTCATTCAGTATCATATCGAATCTGTCATTCAGTATCGTATCGAATCTATCATTCAATATCGTATCGAATCTATCATTCAGTATCGTATCGAATCTGTCGTTCAGTATCGTATCGAATCTGTCATTCAGTATCATATCGAATCTGTCATTCAGTATCTTAACAAATCTGTCATTCAGTATCATAAATCTGTCATTCAGTATCATAAATCTGTCATTCAGTATCGTATCGAATCTATCATTCAGTATCATATCGAATCTGTCATTCAGTATCGTATGAAATCTGTCATTCAGTATCGTATCGAATCTATCATTCAGTATCATAACAAATCTGTCATTCAGTTTCATATCGAATCTATCATTCAGTATCATATCGAATCTGTCATTCAGTATCATATGAAATCTGTCGTTCAGTGTCGTATCGAATCTATCATTCAGTATCATATCGAATCTGTCGTTCAGTATCGTATCGAATCTATCATGTGAACTAAGTGTGAACTTGGTCTTTAATAGAATAAATATTTCACAGCAGGGAGGTTTCACACATGCGCTTAAACCTTTTCACACGTTTTAAACCTTAATGCTTCACTCAAAAAGCGACTTTCAAATGACTTTTATATGCTAAGAGTACGCTCTGTAACTTTAGTCTCAGGATATTTTTTGCTACTGACTCTGAGGTTAAAAGTCCAGTGTGATCAGGTAAAGATTACTCGTATGTTGTTCGACAAGGTTGTTTCAATTGTTTAAATATATTGTTTATTGTTCTATTGTGTAAATAATCATTTTATTCATTTTTTTATTATTGAATTTTTTTTCTAATTATATTTAATATGTACTAGACAATTTTCTTTTTGTAACTGCTGTTTTTCATATAATATACAAATATTATAATATTACATGTGCATATCTGACTTCATCACAAACGTTTTCATAAAAACAAACTCAAACGTAAATAATTGTAAATATATACTTTTAAAAACGTTTGAGTGTGTGTGTGTGTGTGTGTGTTCCTGTAGTCAGAACACTAAACCGATGAACTCTAGCGTTCGGGACACGGCACGTGAGACTCAGCACTTTCTTCGCTCTCGTCTGGCTCTTGCTCTATTATAACTAATGTGTGGAGGAAGACGCAGATCGTAATCGCCCCCGCGCTAACCGGTAGCAGGAGCGCTACTTCCCGACGCCAAGTGTTTACTTTACCCGAGCACAACATTTTCAAAAACCATAGATCTGTCTGTAATGTCGTACTTTTAATAATCTACGCCAACATCAGTCATGCACACACCCGCTCTGCCCACCACACACACATACACACACACACACACACACACACACACACACACAGATATCCAGAGCTTATGAAATTTCATTGCTTTCTAATGGATGAAACATTTCCTAGTGAAACCGCTTCGGGCCAATCACAGCACGGCTTTAAATACGGATTAAATAGCGAGCGTGTCTGTGTGAGTTAGGAAAACACACTCCATCACGACGCGTCTGCCTGGACTTTGGCTGACTCCGAGATTCCTTCAGTTTTTTTTTATTGAGCCTGATGTGTGTGTGTGTGTGTGTGTGTGTGTGTGTGTGTGTGTGTGGTTTCCCAGTGTCCTGAGCTGCCCAGCAGGCAAACCAAAATCTGTTATCACTCTATTTCAAGCCAAATAAAAAAAGAAAGGAAATATATAAACACACCAATCAGTCCTACCATCAATACCACTGACAGGCCAACTGAAAAACATTGATACCCAGTTTAACCCAGTAAACTTGTGACAGGATTATGGGCATTCATGGGGGAAGGTCAGCCCCCCCTCGGGTCCACAGCATCCACTGTGCACGGCACCCATCAGGCAACGAGCCCGAGGCCCCACGTCCAGGCCTCCAAACCCCACAGTTCCCAATCCGATCGAGCCAGACAAACAAGTCTGATCTACAGAGGCACCACATAACAACCCACAGAACCCAAAGCAACCACTGCAAAGCCCCGACATTCATGCAATGTTCATGCGCTAACAACATTCATGAATTACAGTACCAATGTACCAATGACTGGTTGTGTTGACAGACTGCGGTCATGAACTAGTAACGTTCGTTGACGTCCATGGGCTTACATGTGTTGGCGCCCATGGGCATGATGTTTACGGAATAACTATGTTCACAGACAACCAGGTCGTATCCCACCATGCCCCTGGTGTCACCCATTCTGGGTACGTTTTGAACAGAAGCAAACTGTTGGCCGAAAACCAACTCGGCCAAAAGTGTGGAATGGTCCCAGCTAAGCCAGTGGCTCCAAAACCAGTGTCGCTGGACAGGGATACAGGATTTTAACATTGAACGGTAAGGGAGCAGCGTTTGGCTGAGTGTGTGTGGCTTTACAGACATTCCAGCGCTGCTGTCTTACAACGTGCGTGGGTCCTGGAGTTCAAAGCTCCACATCTGGATAACGTGTTACACGAACGATTTGAAAGCACAAATGTGTGTGTGTGTGTGTGTGTGTGTGTGTGTGTGTGTGTGTGTGTGTGTGTGTGTGTGTGTGTGTGTGTTCAATACCAAGAGCTGTTTTTACTCTCACAGTAGTTGAACATGAATATAACGTACAATCATTCTTTGGTACTAGGACACCAGAGTGCAAGAGAGACAAGAGAAACACTGATAGACAACGTTAATTAGCAGCAGGATGTGTAAAGATCATGAAGATTCCAGATTCCGTACACACCTTATCATGTCGAGCGATAAATACTTAAATAATCAGAATTCTGAAATATAAATAATTCTTAATGGTGGACTCGGAATTTTGGAGCTAGCTTTATAAACGTGTGTGTGTGTGAGAACAGTGTGTTCCGTGTTGGACTAAATTTATAGCAGTCTTTTTTGGCCGCACGCTCTTGTTTGTGCTGTGAGAGATGAGAAGTCGCATTGCCAAAATTTCCCCCATCCGTTTCAGGCGGGTGTGTAAATTACTGTTCAAATTGATGAGCTCGGTAACACAAATAAAGGTCAAATCACAATTTCCAGATGTGGCCTCACCAGTTTGAGTTTGTGTGTGTGTGTGTGTGTGTGTGTGTGTTTTTGCAATACTGAAAAGTAATTAAAGGTGACCGGCATCCTCATGGCGTGGAGGTAGAGCAGGCGGTGGAAACGCTACGGGATTTGGAGCAAGTCGCCATTTCTGCCTACAGCGTGTGGTGCTTTTAGGAAACGCAAATTTCAAAATGAATTAGATGAAGATCGTCAAGATCAGAGCGATCCGGCAAATGCAGCCACAGTTTCCAAAGATGATCCTGGACTAGCAACGTTCGTAAGAATCCATGGACTCGGAACGTTCACAAGCACCTACAGGCAAGCGATGTTCACAGAATCGGATGAACTAGCGATGTTCATATGTGCACTCCGGACTAGCGACATTCATGAGCACCCATTGACCAGCGACGTCTATAAGCACCGATGGACTAGCGACGTTCACAGACTAGCAACGTTCATAAGCACCGATGGACTAGCGATGTTCACAGGAACCCACAGACTTGCGTTTAGCATTCTCGTAGGAGAATTGCAGCAAGGAAAATCACACGCGGCTCCATTTTTCTTCCCGCATACGCTGGTGCCACGTGGCATCATCAGGTCAGAGGAGGCGTGGCCTGTAAGCTGGAACACACGCTAGATGCCATTCTGGTGATACAAAGCCAGTTGATTTGTGTATGAAATAAGTGCTGTAGTACGGGAGACAGTTGGAGATTTCCTCTTGCTGTCCAGGGACTGTTCACGTGTCATTAGATACCATCAGATACCCTGACCTTGGGCTCTGTCAATGAGATGTGTGTGTGTGTGTGTGTGTGTGTGTGTGTGTGTGTGTGTGTGTGTGTGTGTGTGTGTGTGTGTTGGATAGTTTCAGCGATAGTGAAGATTAGTTTCTCTGTTCTTAGTCCAGCAAAACCCTTCAGGTGTGTGTGTGTGTGTGTGTGTGTGTGTGTGTGTGTGTGTGTGTGTAAGAGATGGATTGATCTGCTGCTGTTTTTTCTCCCACTGACACTTCCTGCAGGCAGCTGTCTGTTTGTCTGTGTCTGTGTCTGTGTCTGTGTGTGTGTGTGTGTGCCTTCTTACATGCCTTCAGGACTACAAGGCCATGATCTAACTGGGTTGGAGTCCAATCACAGCTCAGGTCTCTACGTCATGACATTACACACACACACACACACAGAGAGAGCGAGAGAGAGAGAGCGAGAGAGAGAGAGAGAACGACAAATTATCACATGCTCAAAGTAATGGAACATATTAAGTACTTTTAACTTAAAGAATTACAATTAGTTCAAATTAATAGACCTTGATGAGTATTTAGAACTTTGGGGTATTTACGAGTTTGTAGAAATTTTAAGATATCTCGAGCCACAGTAACTGTCTCCTTAAAGTTCCACCAACTTAAAATCTTTCAGCCGAGCGATTTTTTGTGTCTGACGTCATCAGTACACATGTAAACTGCCCACACTGATTTGTTTGGACCAAGATGGTGGATTGTTCTGTCTTCACATGAGGCTGGAAGTACAATCCTTACAAATCTCGGCACCCCAGAAGTACCAGAACACTGGTGGCTCAGTGGTGGGTGTTTCGCCTGCGATGCGACAGGGTCGGGTTCGATTCCCAGCCACTGGATGAAGTGCCTGTCTCAAACCCGGATAAACATGGGAGGGTCGTGTTCAGAACAACATCTGGAGTAAAAACTTGTGACAAACCGCTATAGTACGAGTTCGGCTCCTCAGTAATGCAAGTAAATAAAGATGAATATGAATGAGGACAACAAAGTCAAAAACCTGATAGTTCTGTTTTTACTTAAAATTGGAAACATCATTACTTAAAACATCTAGATGTAACTGATTACCTCACATTTTTGGAGTTTTGCCAACTTATTCGGGTTTACAGTCTTCATATGGCGTCACAACATGGAACTAGTTGTAGCTTAAAGACAATAATGATATTTATAATTTAGCAATAGCTACCATTATTAAAGGAAGAGCTAAAGGAAGATTTTAGTTTTATTTTGTCTTTGTGTGTGTGTGTGTGTGTCGCGCTGTATAATGCAGTGAAATGTAACATTAGCCAGAGCTAGAACAGACTAGCAGGTTTATTTTTACAAGCTAATGCTAATGCTAATAATGCGTATTTTCATATGCTATTTTTTAAAACTGTTTTTGTTTTTTTATTTTTGGCCAAGCCAAACACTTCTATAAACAAGCACACACACACACTCACACACACACACACACACACAAAACAACGGAACAGGATCTTGAAATGAGCGGGTTAGCTAATCGATATTATTAGCAGCTCCTCTTGTCCTACTTGAGGCTGAGATTAGGGTGCAAAAGAAGTGACTGACAGACAGCATTCCTGTCGAGTGAGAACACACACACACACACACACACACACACGCAGCCCTGCACTCATTATTACTCCATAAGCTCCTGCAGATCCCTCGTCCCCACATCACTCAAATATCTCTTAAGGTTTTGCTAGCTACTAGCGGTTACCATCACCATGTGCCTCTGGTGAACTCTGGTATAAAGAGGAGTTTATCTTTTACTCGATGACTGCAAGGTGCCCAGGTCCTGTGGTTACAAAAACAAGCCCAAATCATCACCCCTCCACCGCTGTGTGTGTTTGACAGTGTGTATGAGTTGCTTCACCTGAAATGCTGCCTGGTTTTCACCAAACATAGTGTTGGGCATTTAGGCAAAACAATTCCATTTTGGTCTTATCTGTGCTGGGACGTCCACTCATGTGAAGACTGGCAGCTGTCCTGAATGCTTTTCACTTGTGAATAATCTTTCTCGCTGAAGAATGTTAAATTCCAAATTGTTTGAAAATGGTTTTATAACCCGTCCCTGATTGATGTGCAGAAACAATTGTATCTTTCCCTCTTGACATACACCTGGATGCTCTAGACAAGCAAACTGCCAAAACCTCTGCCTTTATAAAGGTCAGCACACCTGCTTAGCAGCACACATGATTAGCAGCACCTGGATGCAACGTACCTTGATATGTAGCCAACTGTGTATACATATATACATACGATATTGGGCTAAATGCTTTACAGTTTAACGTCATGGCTAATCAGAGTAAGTAGCTACATCGCAAACTACTTACAACTATCTACTACTATGTACTATGTATAAACTATGTACCGCTAAGTAGTTAAACTCATTAAATAACATCATCATTTGCGTAGAAATGTTTGATTAATTAGCGCTAACAATTTTTATTCATACCATGCCCCAGCCTCTGGTTCGATGAGCGGTGCAAGCTGCATACATTTTCGAGAGGCACGGGCAAAGCACAGGTGATAAGATACTCTATGTAAAATGCAATACACTGCTATGGCAACGAATCTGCACTGTGCACTGCTGCGGTTGTACTGCGCTACCGGTTAATGACGCAAATTTCCACCGTTTATTTACACAAGAACGAGTCGCTTACGGGCTCTAGAACACTGAGCACAGAACCTAAGCCAAGGACAAACAGATGTGTGCTAGGTAGTGGTCACTACAGCGAGGGAACGGACCTTAGATCAGGCGTACTGTATGCGGTCCTGCTTTGTGTTTGTTCTTCGTTTCCAGAAAGCGAGATCAAAGTGAGCTTATCTCGGCCGCAAAGTCTTTCACACAAAGCATTCATATACTGTATATATCTCTTGATTACATATTAAGTGTGTGTGTGTGTGTGTGTGTGTGTGTGTGTGTGTGTGTGTGTGTGTGTGTGTGTTAAACAGGCGGGGTGTGTTTACAGAGGTCCCTTATTAGCTCATGATCTCTGTGTAATAACGGCGATACACTTCACACCCACCACAACCACACCTGTTACTATGGAAACGCTTTGATCTCTCTTTCACTCAAAAGATGTAAACTTTCTCTCTTTCTCTCTCTCTCTCTATGTATCTGTTGCTTTCTATTTTTCTCTCTATACAGTATTTACAATAGTCTTTTTCTTGTTCTCTTTTTATTGAATAATTTATTTTGATTACATTTTGCCTCCCTGCTCCGGTCTCTCCCACTGTCTGTCTCTTTAATAAAAATGTTGACAAAAATTTTAAGTAACTTAAGTAACTAACCACACTTTTTTTTTCTTTCCGCAGGACTATTTTGTGTGCGCTAACACAGTTAGCTGTTCACTTACCGCTGATATCCGTTCTAGCGTTCACTCCTAAGCCGAAGGATAACAGCAGCTCCTTTTTTTTTTTTTTACCTTGATGTGTACTTGTGTGTGTAGGCTATGATTAGCGCTAGGATTACCCTGGGTACATTTGGGTGGCTGGGAGAGGATAGAGTGAGAGGAAGGATGAAAGCAGGTGAGGAATCTCGTCATCTCGTCACCTGTAAACTCTTTATTAGAGTGCTGTTTTAAACAAAAACGCTCCTGGCAGTCTGGCCTCCGGGCAAATGGATAATAATCAGACGGTTAATTACTGTGTGTGCGTGCGTGCGTGCGTGTGTGTGTGTGTGTGTGTGTGTGCACATGTGCTGTGATGCTTTTTTGGTCAACATTGAAAGTAGCTGTCTAGCGACGTAGCCCCTTATATTAATAAGCAAGTCTTTCACAGTAATGCTAGTCAGCTAGCTGTTAATGTTTCCCTACCACATGGCAAAAATCGTCCTTGAAATGCTAGCTAGCAAGACAATTCACTTCTTATGTTTACCTCCTCCAATGAAAATCTCACAGTACTGCTAGAAAGCTAGCTTTATTTAATATCTCAGTCAACAATGCTATGTAAATATGTAACTACCAAGCTAGCATATCTCAAAACTAGCTACGTATGACGCTATCATAAGTTTGCAAGTAAAGTACTGCAAAGTATTGAAATGCAAATATATGTACAAGTGTGCTTGGAAACGTAAACAAAATAGATAGCAGAAACAAATCAAATTAAATATAAATGAATAGTACAAATACTAATACTATAGCAATAAATCATGTATTATGAAGAGCAGAACGTAACTTTAGTTTGAGCTTGCTTTTCTGCCTGTGCATTTTCTCCTCTTCCTTTGGTGGGCTCCAGAAAGATGGCGTTTGGTTGCCATGTCATTTCAAATTAAAATAGCATCGCATAGATGAAAAATTGCACCGTGTAAAATCGGGCAACGAGATAGACAATGTTGTGAGAGGCAATACACACATCAGTTAAATCCATATTACCATAGAGATTAAAATAGCGGGAACTTTTTTTTTTTTTTTTTGGACAGCACCTTTTCAACCGTGAACAATTTGACGAGATATAGTGGAATCTATGTGCACAAATACTAGGACCATTCTGGCACTCCAGTTCTCCCAGTATATCACAGGCGGGGTTATGCAAATTAGGTATGTGGTGCTTCTGTGTATGTTTCAACTCTTTTATGCTTTTATTTATTCTGTTGTTTTGTATTTATTATCATTTTCAGTAATTTGTCATGAATTAATTATACAGAGCTAGGCGACCGCCGGTATTGCCTGTTGGATGGGCCGGTGTTCAGAACACTAGCTAGCGCCTTACTGATACAGTTTCCAAGTCAGCTAGCTTCATCTACTACTTATTAATAATTAATAACATGGCAGATAGCTAGTGTTAAATATGTAGCCAACATTTTTAAAACACTAGCTGCTGTACATATTTAGCTAGCTTACATTTAGCTTTTCCAGTGGATTTCTTTTTTACATAAAAGAGTGCTACTCAACTAGATACTGAGCTTTTCCTGTTTAGCTAACATACTTCAAAAACAGACCTCAAGACACAATATATAAATATTATATCTACACAAATACAAACGTACAGTAACTAACTAGGTGTTAAGGACCAAAAATTGCCCTATTAAATTCATTCAAAACACATTGCTTCTTATGTTCAGTAATATCAGGGACAATTTCTTGCAGGTTTGCTAGCAAGCAATTCTAGCTGTTTAGCAAGAATAATTTAAACATAGCCCTTAAACCACTTGCTACCTAGCTATTTATCTACTTTATGTTTATCTGGTGACATCTCAATGTAATTTAACCCTGTCAGAGATTTATGTCATGTGAGTCACATGACTCGCTTTCCTTTTCACTTAGGCTAATGTTTCTTATGGTATTATCTGTCCTAAAACAGTCCTGATAGATATTTCTGGCCGTTTTTCTCTCAGCGCTGTGTACTGTTAGCAGTTTAGCAGCTGACATCACCCTTGGACTAGCAGAGTGAGCGGATAAAGATGGCGGTGATGTCTGGCAGCTCTGAGCTGTGACTTGAACCCTTTAAAGCTCTCTATCTGTTCTGTTCTTCCATCACTCGACTGTTTAAAGATAACGAGCAACGATGACAAGTGCTATCTTCCCTTTTAACCTTTGCCGCCCTGCTCTGAAAGTGTATCACGAGCCACTCGAAGCATTCGGAGACCAGATAACGGCTAGCCGGTGTCTGAGACGGATCTGCGAGCGGCTCGTACGGATGAAGGCCCCAGCGCGTTTATTCCTGTAGCATGACTCGCTCTGTTTATCAGACCGAAAGAACATATTTATGATGTCATTTCTACACGTTAATTACTGGTTTAATCTGTGCTACTGTTAGCACATGTTAGCACATGTGCTTAATGTGCTTAATTATCTTCATTAACTCAGCTATATCCGCTAACTATGTTTAAGTCTAGTAGAAAGCTAGTTGCTGTTTAACATTAAGTTCAATGCTAACATGATGCAACATTCAAGTTCACAGTTAGCAGTTGAGGTTTGTACAGAGTCTATCCTTGGTAATTTAGCAATGCATCGTAGGAAAACTTTATCGCGTCTTATAACGACAATCCATTTTCACATGCTGTGACAGGCACATCAAAGCTAAGTCAATTATGAGCCTCAATCCTAAGCTAACTGTGTCTTGGCTTCCATAATTCTTAATTTCCTAGTAACAGCAACATATTACTTCACATCTCACTTGATCACTTCACAAGACCTTTTTGTGATGTTGTGACATGTACTGTATTGATATAACAGAACTCAAGGAAATGCAGTTAACAGTTTTTAATTAGCCACATATCTGAGGTAAAAATGTACCTTTTATTGTGATAGATTTGATGTTTCCACCATCACCGTTAGCTTAACAGCTATTTCATCACTAGGTCATTTCCAGATTAGTGTCCACTTTGACTTGTTGACTAGCAACAGAGAAAGTTTGCCTTCATGACAGAATGATCTTTAAGAATATTAAAATGTTAATATAAAAACTAGCTAGCATGAATAGAGAAATACCTTATTATTTATTACCTTATTATTACAAATATAATTTGTAATACTTTTTTATGATGTTTCATTATGATCTCATCAGACATCGTTTGATCTGATTACATAACTTTGGTGATGAGAGCTAGGCTAACGGAGCACAGGAGCGCAAGAGTCGAAATTAGGCAAAAATTCAGAGTTTGTTTAGTCGATCTGTTTATTTGCCACTTTAAAGTTTTACACAGGTTCACCATTCAAGATTACCAAACTTCTTTATAAACATTTCGAGTCGTGGCAAAGTGCGCTCTAATTGGCTAAGGTGGTGTATGTCAACGCACAGATTAGCCACACGTTACTGTACACACTGATTAAACAGGTACCGCTGAAATATCAAACAGCCGAAGTGAGACGAACTGTTTGCTCTTCTGTAAGTGGGATCACCGCTAATCTATTATTAAACTCCTGACCTCGTCTGAGTCACACACCGCACTTCTTCTTCTTCTTTTTTTTGTCCAGCTTCTAATTGCAGCGAACCATGTTACAAAACGCTCTCGCTGAAGATAAGCCGCGTAATCATGCCATGATTCATCATGATTCCTTTACGCAAAGTTCTCCTCGGGTGAAAATGTTTTTTCTCTGTAATCTCATAGCTGGTGTTTGGTTTGTGGTCATCAATCACCACACACACACACACACACATACACACATATAGGTTTTATCCACCTTTGGAATTTGTGTAAACTTTTTTCATGAACTGTAAAGAGGTCATTTTAGAGTTTTACTCATCACACTGTACAGAATCGGATTTTAAATCTATAACAGGATTCATAAAATTTAAACATGTTTTCTTTTAACACAAAATTGAAAAAGAAAATAATGGCTAATAAGTGCATTTAAGGTCATAAGGACTTTTTTTTTTTTTTTACCTAACACGTTTTGTTAACATTTTGCTGCCACCATTAACATATTTGTTCTGTAGCTGTCCCATGAGGTTGGTGGCCCCCTACTGATGGATTTCAGACTCATAGACTCTTTTTTTTTTTTTCAAAACAAAAACAGTAAGTACTTGTGGTATTTATTTACAGTGGGAAGGATCATTGTAGGATTGCAAAAAATGTTTATTATTAAACTCTTTTTTTTAAATTATGTACCAAATGTAGAAATTTAGCTCAAAAAATGTATAAATCTTATTTAAGGATATTTTCCACATTGTAAACATATGAAATCTTTATAAATGGCATTAGTGTTTGTATTCCTGTCTTCATATGCTCATGCGCCTCCTCCACCTCAGGGAGCTAACGTCGGTGCTTATGCACGAGGTTTCGTTTGAAACACAGGACTTCTACGCTTTTCCCATAATAAAAAATGCAAAGAGTGCAAGGAGGTCCTGGATAAACGAATCACATCAGGAGAAATCCAGTCTGAATCCAATCAGGACGCAGGAAAAGTGAGGACAGCTGACCAATCAAATCATTGCCTAGCCAAAACACACACACATAAACACACACACACACACACTCAGAGCAGAAATTAAACAGGTGGGACTGGAACATTGTCTGTCCAAACCTTTTTTGTTGTTGTTCATTTTAATAAACAGATTTCCTGAAAGTCAAAAATAAAGAGTACAGATTGCTGTGTGTGAGCTAAATGAAAAATTACAAAAGAAGACAGACACCTTTTTGGAGAGGGAGTTATGGTGTTAGATCATGTCTGTGTTTAATGTGAAAGCTAGTCACCTCCTGTGTAAATACATTTACAAATTCTTTTAATGCAACAAATCCTTTTAAATCTCACCTTTTATTTTTCTAACAGAAAATCATGTGAAAATTATTTTTCCCCCCTAATTGTTCTAGGTATTCTAAAACGTGTTGTCCTTAAACAAATATGAGTTTTATAAAATCAAATAATATAACATTTTAAGAAAGTAATTTTTGGATTTTTACTTTTCAAAATTTCAACCATTGGAAGAAATATTTACAGTTAAAGATTGGATGGTGAGCATAATTTGTTCTGGAAGCATGGTTGTAATCTAAAGCACTCGTATATCAAAGTGAATTTCCACCATAAGAACTAATGGAAACGTAGACGATTTGTTCCACAAGTCTAAAATATTCATATAAAAATATTAATGCAAAATATTAAATAAAAATAAAACAAATTAACCCTGCACTTTGCCTTTGAAAAGAATTGTGGCTGAAGTGAGATGAGAGAGGAGGAGGAGCGGGGCTACTGTGTAGAATGACTTTCACACACAAACACTAACAGAATCACTGCTCTCTGACGGAGAGTCTTTGTTGGCAAGTTGGAATCATTAACATTGAACCTCTCTAATAACACTTTCTTTTCCCTCCTTTTGAGGATTTTACAGAAATATGACGATGCATTGTTTTTAAACAGATTCATTTCCCGCACTGCTACAGCCTTTTTAAACTTTTTTTCTTCACGAGGGCTGTTTGTTGAGTTAGTAACTGTACTGCACCTTTAAAAAAAAGAATTCTTTGCACATGCAAGCCTACATGTGGTCACGCGTGTATGTTATAGTAAACAGTACACGCGTGCACAGATGTTGACTATATGAGTGATGTACGTGCACTGAGACCAAGCATGGAAAACGATTACCCACAACCCCAACAGCGCGAGCGAGAGAGAAGAACCATTGGTGTAGCTGTGATCACGTGACGCTCAGCAGACAAAGTGCATGCGTACTACCCATATATCAAGACCTCGCTCGTTGATTAAGAAAAAATTTTATTTAAAATTTTGCTTGTCTTGCAAAACCAAGTTACTCGCAATCCAAGGTTCCACTGTATTAATAGGCACAATTAGAATGATTTAATTTGTATGAAGAGGTTTTAATGATGTCATGTTCATCAGCCAACAAATAAATGTAATTTTGTACATTTTCTTTTCTTTCAGTTTTAGCCTTTTATTACTTCTGAGGTCATATATGGTCAAGGGTACCAGTACACATGCAATCACTTATGCAAACCTGACCTGTCTGATAAAATACATAGAGACATTATTTATATATTTATAAAGATATTTAGCATATGTGTTGTTTAGGCACACGGCGAAGGCGTGTGGAATTAGTTTGAGTGCAGAACTCTCGGATTAGCGTACGGAGTTCTCGCTGCACTCCACGTGGATGCTGGAGTGAAGACGGATGAGTACGGAGTGTGGGAGGTAGGAGATTTTCAGCTCTTTTCCAAATGAGATCTGACAGACTTCAAGTCATAACTCATAACTCATATCCTTAATTGAATCTCGCCTTTAAATTTCATAACATGCGACGCTCAATGTGACAGCTGCTTGAGGTGGAGGGGTGGTGGGGTGTGGGTTGGGGGGATGCGGCGGTGTGTTGGCAGTGGGATCTCGGTTGTAGCACAGAGGGTACAGCGTAATAAGCGATCGTCCCTTGTGCAAGAGTTTTTTTTCCCCTCTCCTCTTTGATAACAGATAGCCTCGAGTCCTGAGGGCCATTATTCCGTCTCCACAAGCAAATGAACTTGACAGATGGCTGTGTTACCCAGATACCCCAAAATCCCACCCCACCTCCTTGCTTTTTCACCTCTACCATCACTGAGTTATGCAGAAAACAATACAATAGGAAATCGTTATAGAAGCCGGATGAAAATCTACTCCAGGGAATGAGTTTAAAGGTAAAGTGGGTTATCGAGGGGCGATTTGTCATGGCTAAACTCGGCGCCAGGGCGCGGTATGAAGTCGTATATCATTGCGGTTTTAGTTCGGTTCTTAAAAAACGTAAAAAGCGCTCAGAGCATTAGCGGCTCTGGTGTTCTCCAAAGGTGGAGTCTAGGACCATTATCATTTGGAAGAACTTTTAAACAGAGCACTTTTATATCGTTACAAATTCTGCACTTCACCTTCACTTCCAAGCTACTTATGATAGCTAGCAGACGTTTGCTAAGCAATACAGAAGAGTTTTCCAAAACCACATAAGCAACTATGACTAAATCAAACACCTGCTGTGATAAGAAGTCCGGAATTATTGGCAACCTCAAAGTTAACAATTAGCAAAAACAAACAACAAATTAGCAAATAACAGTTTTTACTGTGGGCTCCGAGCCACCTCGGCCGGGATCGTCATTCATGGACGTAAATCCTTCTTTACAGTCCTTTACAATACATTACCGTACTGCGCTTGAAGTCCTCTGTAAATGTCAATTGCCTGCTTTATGCCTTTATTCACCAGATGTGAAAAATATCCCAGAAACTTTACCAGTTTGACTTGAACCACTCTTGTGATTTGAAGGTGACTTTCCGCTAAACAGCCTCTGTGGAAAAGGGTACACACCAAACAAAGAATTGACCACAAATCAAGAAATATCTCTCTTTTTAAACCCTTTATTTTAGAACGTTGTCCTCGAAGGTTGCTTAATCGTGTGGAATATTTGCAGTTTGTGTGTGTGTGTGTGTGTGTGTGTGTGTGTTAAAGCCTCAGTATACACATCTTCTTAATGAACTCCACTTCCTGTCTCGTTAGGGAGCAAGTCGAATGCTCGCTTGGTGAAGGGTGCAGGAAAAAAAAACACAGACAAACATACACACAAAACAGACCCTTAAAAATAGTGTCACATCTGAGAGAGAGAGAGAGAGAGAGGAAACAGTGTCTTTAAATGATTTCGATCCTAGCACAAGAGTTGCAAATACTTTTTAACTAATTGCTACCAGCGCGTGAGGATTTTGCTCCCTCCTCCTCCTCCTCCTCCTCTTTGTCTTTTGTCCTCCTTCAGTGTTCAATATAAATTTTCAGAGAGAGAGAGAGAGAGAACGAGGGCTGTTCCCCTGAGCCACTGAATGACCCTCGATATAAAACTGCACCGACCGCACTTAGCACTTTCACTGTGTATAGGGGTGTGTGTGTGTGTGTGTGTGTGTCTGTGTGTGTGTGAGAGAGAGAAAGAGAGAGAAAATGTCTGGGTGGACTGTTCAGAATGCTTTATTCACAAAAACACCTTGTGTTAGTGCAACGCTTCAACTCACCTCATCATTAACACACACACACACACACACACACACACACACACACTTTTTTCCCACTCAGTCACTAATCCTAAGTAATGAGGTCCTAGAACGGAGCGACGTTTCCACACAAGGCGCACTTCATGTCAGCTACACACTAAGCGCTAACAATATAACCAAACACTTAGCAAGCGAAAAAATAAGAATTAAATCACTTAAAACTGTAGCGTACAGGCTAAGAGACTAATTAAGATCAGCACGCTAACAACATGGGGAGTGTCAGCTAGCCATGACCAGCCACAGTCTTATTGCACAACTAATTGACTTTTTCAGGTAACGGCACTCAACGCTAGTTTTATTCTCTTGAAAAAGGATTGTTTTATAGTTGGCTAAAACTAACATGGTAAACAAAACCAAGAGTTGTGAGTTAGCCAGGATGCTTGACATCTTGTCAAGATGCTAATCTGCTAATAATAGTAACTACATTGTGTTTTTTTTAAATGTTTGCTTGTTTATCTAGCTAATCTGATCCAGCAATGAGCACTAATCATATAAATAAAGAAATGAAATCATGATAAGCAAACAATAAATGTTATAGCTAGCATTGATAAAACTGTAATGCTAATTAGCTAATCAAAAGTTGTACTTGAGACTGATTCATGATAGTGTTTATTTATATGTTGTGAAACAAGCTGGCTAGCGTGCTAATCTCATACGTTTGTAATCATTGCCAGCTAGCTCCATCTAAAGCAGCTAATCTAGTTTAGAACAACTATTTAATCCGAGTGATTTGTCTTGCTAAAAGAAACCATGAAGCTAATCCCCACTGTCTAATGGAAGTCACTTTGGCTAATGGATGATAATTTCAGATTCTTGCTATCAGTTATTTACAAGTAAATGTAGCAGTAGCATGAAAATAAAATTTCATACAATATTAAACAGAATACATTTCGTTTGCCGAATCAATGTAGCTAAACCCTACATGCGCTAATCATGCTGAGAAAAACTAGCCGTCGCCTTGTGTCCTGCTGCTTTTTTTTCTTTTTTTTTATCTTCTAAGATTTGTCCTCCTCCTTCTTCTCCTGCTCCTCCTCGGTTCTTAGTTTAAGCCCTGAAAATCAGAAAGAGGAGCAAGTTCAGACACCAGGCTTATAGAGCTTAGCTTAGCATATTAGCTTAGCTTAGTCGTGGATTGGGCAATGGAGTAGCCTCAGCTTCTCCTAATCTGATTTTTTTTTCCCTCCCCTTTGCCATCTTTGATCTAGCAGGCCTGAGCCAGTACAGATGGGGTAAATATGGAGATTACTCACTTCCTTTTGTCTGGTGGTGAAGCCGAGTGAGACAGAGGTCGAGTCTGGAATGGACGGATGCTTGCCTGAGCCTCGCTAGGCTAAAGAGATTAGGGCTTGGGTGTCATATTAGGCCCGATCTCAGGGCCTGGGTGGATTTTGTGGCTTGAGTAAACACGTGCGGCTTGGGCCGAGTCGCAGCAAAGATAACGCTCGGCATTACAGAGCAGCCCTGGAATGCTGGAGTGATAACCTGGCGTGATTAAACGTCCAGCTCGTTGATCAAAATACATGTCTATGTGACGGGCCCACTTTCTTTTTTAATTATTACTTTTTAAAACTTAAAAAAAAAAAAAAAAAATTCTATCTATCAATCAATCTGCCATTTGTGGTGGCTTGAAGATAAAACCTATTCCTTAGCTGTACATGGTGTGAGGGCTAGTGTAAGGAAGCGCGCTAGAAAAGCACTTGTCAACATTGCAAATTCCCGTCAAATCCGCTAATAAATCTTTCTAGCATAGGTTTACCTGCTATCCAACCTGCTTTTGAGCTTTGCAGTTCCTCTATTTGTGCTTGAAGAGCTGACGCATTAACAGAAGTGAGTCAATAAGTGAACGTCTGACACATCGAACTTCAGAGAAATGGAACACATTCCATCTTTTGTTTCCTGGCTCTGTGGGCGAGTCTTATTTCCAACGCATCTGTACTGAGGCAAAATACGTTTTATGGGTTATTTTTTCCTGAACAGCAGAGTGGATCCTGGATTCTGATTGGTCAGAAGGTGTTGACATGATAGCAATGCAGCCTGATATCACATGCTCTCGTTCTAGTATGTTATCGTTTCCATAGCAACAGCTTGTTCATGGTGACTTCTACGCACGCGGTTGACACGGCTGATGTTTTCTAAAAGAAAACGTTTAGTCAAAATTAGCAGAAGGACTCTCCACTAGCTACAATTTATTTACATTTAATACGCTGCTGTGTTAAAAAAGGAATTGATTTACTCCTGCTTTGACGAAGCTTATTTATGCAAGCTGGTGATCTGTAAATAAATAAGTAAATAAATAAATAAAGGCCACTATGGTATACTGTACAGTATGTATATTTTGTAGCTGAATTACAAAGACTGTCTCGTTATTTCAAGCTTGATAGCCCTTTTTTTTTCCTGTTTAAAAACTTAACATTGTTGCTTTTCTGTCTTGCTAATTACCTAGGAGGGAGCGCTGCTATTCGCAAACCAGGGGGATTTGTTAAAAAAAAAAACTCTCTGTTTCCTAAAACGAACATCAATGGCATCTAACCCTCGCAGGATAAATCGCTGTACGCAGTCTAAAGGTCTAAACGCAATGTCGCGCTGTCACACTGTTCACCAATTTACCCAGAATGCAAATGGTCCCTTCCCTTACAGGACAACAACACAAGTCCTTAAGGTCCAATTATGTTCCTTACAAGAGGACATACATGACAACTTCCCGGTTCTCTGACTGAAGCCACCGAAGTCGTCCTCCTGAGGTTTCCTGTTGTCAAGTTTTTATTACCTCAACGATCTAGTTTAGGACCATTTTGTGTCTGGTTTTCTTTCAGCAATGCTTTTTGTCTTGTATTGTTTGAAGCGGTTTTGTAAAACCTAAGTATCGAAACTTGTTTATTTACAAGTCATGGAAGGAGTCTCTAGTGTAAGAGTTAAACATGTGATGTTTTACAGTGTTAAATATATACAGTGTTATATACAGAAGGGGAAAATAATTTACTAATAAACCAGCTTTAAATTGGTTGCAGTAACCACCAGTTTTTCACACCACCTTTCGTCAGTTAGGTTTCTGTAACAGCACTACGTCAGGTGTTCAATTACTTACTTAAAGTCAACTGAAGTTTTCTTGCATAGTTAAAAAAATACCTGTAACACCATCAAACTCTGTAGTTATCAAAGATAATTAATTGCACGTGAATTAAGAGTGTATAGTGTTCAGTAATATTCCGCTTTCTGTTATGTAAATGTGGGTGTGGCTTAGGGAACAAATTAAAGTCATGTTACACTGGCGAAAAAAACATCGAGTGAGTCGGTTTCCATCCAAGATGGCCGGCCAAATGACGCTCCAGTGAAGTTTTGTTCAATCCTTATAAATGATATTCAGTATTCGTCTGCTGGAAGCAGGACATTTTAATATGTTTGATGTTTAGCAGAGTTCAAATCACACCCGGAGTAAGTCCAGTGGCTAAGCGACTGAGCGTATATATGTGTATGTGAACTGGATGTGTGTGTTCTCGCGGGACGACCGAGCTAACACCTCTGCCCTCTTCCGATCGGCTAATGAGCGAAATCCTCGGCTCCCCTGGCCCCCTCCAAACCCCCCTCACCCCCACCCCCACCCCCCCCCCCCCCCGTCCCTCGTTTCCTTCCCTCCAATCGATCCGTAATGTCAGAGGCCTAACATTTGGCCCTATAAGCCACCAGCTCCCATGTGAGCCAAATTAGGCTGACTATCGAGTTGACCATCGTCCACTGCAGCTCCAAGAAAAAAGTGCTGGTGTTTGTGCTGGTTGTGTTCCCAGAGGAGCATGCGGGGAGTTAATGGAGAGTTCATAACCTGCAGAGTGAACAGAGAAATACTGATTTATACCTGTTTAGCCTCTGTATTGCCAACGTGAGTGTCAGAGCTTTAATTATGCTTGAGAATTATTTATATATGTTGATACATCAATAGCGATATGTTCTGGATTCTGATTGGTCAGTTAAAATTCGTATTAAAATTATGATGAAAATAGTGGCATGTTAAAGTTATCTGAAAATGTTCAACGCCCTTCTTTGGTGTGAGTGCTTTGGGGTTTAAGGTTTTACAATTTAAATATTGTTAGCATGAATCCTATTTGTTCATAACGTACCATAGAATTTAATTGACTTGAATAATGATGGACATGGAAAAAGAGGGTGCTAAAACTTCTGGATTTGGCATTTAACAAGAGAGAAAAAAAAGTGACGCCATCAATGGACAGCATGAGCTGATAGAAAGATCGTTCCTCAAAGTCATCTTGAATTTACAGCCGACAATTCATCACGGCCGACCGCTCACTGTATACCGAGAAGATTAGACAATTTATTTCTCCATTTATTATTCAGCAGTGATGAATTCCTCTCTGAGCCGCGTTTAGCTGTCAGCATCGCTTTGGATGAGAGATGATTGACATTTTGTTCGCAGGGCTTGTCTGGTCTCGTCTCCGCTAGATTATTTCACGGCGGAGATTACGTCGTGAAATATTCAAACGGATCGTTTTCAGCGACGATGGACGAACAAAAGAGCGCTGTTGTCGTTATACGCCGTGTGCTCTGTGCTGGTTTGACTGTAAAGGATTCCTCTTTGGACGCGAGACAGGAGAATAAAAAAATGTATAAAAACATGGCTTATAGTTATAAATTCGCTTAACGAGCTTTGATGAGGTTTACTGTATGGTTCTGTTATGGTGTTTAAAATCTAATCTTCATGTACAATATCTGCCTACATCAAACATCCTAATAAAGCAATATGCTAGGAAATCTATCGAATAGTGTAGCTAACAGGCCAAAGAATCAGAGAGTACAGTTAACTTTTAATGTATTATTGCCCAAGTGGGGATAGGGGTGCCAAAACTTAATCAAATCTTTATGTTCCTGTTAAATACAGTATCTACCTCTCTCACTATCTCACAGTCTGTGATCATCAACAATAACATTTTCACTCACAAAACCGTTAGCTGATATTATACTAAAACAAAAAATTTTAATACATTTGAATGTATAAAGTCTTTGGGGTGCCAAAACTTTTTAGTGTTTTAACCCTAATATGCCTGGTAAATATTTTTAAAAGAATTTTTTTTTAAGCGTCTTGCTTTCAATTTTTTTTTTTTTAACAAATGATGTTTGCTTTAAAAAAACCCATCCATGCTAGCTGATTAGCAAATCATAAAACATGGTACTTTTATTTCATTAAGGTTTGTTTGTTTAAGTTCTATTGCTCTTGTAAAATGTTTGACATTCTCAAATATCACCTGTAATTAGCTAATCAATGACCAAAACATGTTAGCTACAGTAGTAAATCCAACTAATAAATGTTTAAATTTAAATTTGATTAGCCCAATAGAAAAAAGACAATACACACAGTATAAAGGCATAATTGCTCAAATTGGATTCCAAAACTCTTTGAAAACTCCCTAATGTTTTGGTGAATTATTTAATTACTTAAAATGTATGAAATATATCATGTTTGACCTTGGCAATGTTATTCAACAAAATGAGACTCCATGTTAACTTAGACGTCTTCTGTTATGTTGAACTTCCAGCTGTCTAATACACAGTATGTCATCAAAAAAAAATTAATCCGTTATCACCCAAATGAGGATGGGTTCCCTGTTGAGTCTGGTTCCTCTCAAGGTTTCTTCCAACTGCCATCTCAGGGAGTTTTTCCTTTTTTCCACCTTGCCGTCGCCCTTGGCTTGCTCATCAGGGACAATCCCATCATTATGATCTGTACATATTTTTACTTGCTCCTACACATTTCCATACTCTTCTTTTAATTTTGTGAAGCTGCTTTGAGACAACGATCATTGTTAAGTAAGTGCTATATAAATAAAATTGAATTGAATTGAATTGAAATCCCATTTCCCGCTTTTAAAAGGTAAAATTAAATAAGATGTAATCAGAGATCAAATGAGAGCCTTTAGAGACATTTAGCCAAATTTAGCTCACTCACTCACTCACTCCTTCATTGGCCATACCGCTTTCTCCTGTATTCAGGGTCACGGGGGATCTGAAGCCTATCCCAAGAGACTTGGGCAGAGGCAGGGTACACCCTGGATGGGGTGCCAATCCATCTCAGTGCACACACATACACACACTCACACTCATTCGCACACTACAGGCAATTTGTGGAACGCCAATTAGCCTAATCTGCATGTTTTTGGACAGTGGGAGGAAACCAGTGTACACCGGAGGAAACGCACCCAAGCACGGGGTGAACATGCAAACTCCATGCACACTGTGGTTCAGAATCGACCTGGCCAGGAATTGAACGCGGACCCTGGAGGTGCAAGGCGACAGTGCTAACCACTAAGCCACTGTGTCGCCTAGTTCTTCTTCAATGAGTATCAAACGAGTCGTTTTAGCTGATTTTCGTTTTTCTGTTTTCTTGGAAGCATTCGCTGCCTCGGTGGAGTAAGAATTAACCTTTTGTTCTCAGTTTCAAATTTTTGATTTTTATAGCTGCATTAAATATTTATGTTGATATATTTTTTCCACACATTATCGCGCTAGTTAGCAATTAGCTTAGCATCCGGGATGAAACTGGGCACAGTTTGCGTGGTGAAATAAATAAACAAGGGGGGGAAAAATCAGCATTAAAATGTCATTTTGTTGGTTATTGCTGTGTCAATCTTTTCTTTTTTTTTTTTTTCTTTTTTTTTTTTAATCGAGCTGGGATATTGGCGTGTGTGTTTATGAGAGTGAGAGTGTGTGAGGGGGGAAAAAGAAACGTTTAGCCAGACAGAATGCTAACATTTTAGCGCTCAGACTTGGGCTGTTATTAGAAATGACAGGAGAACTTGATGAAATTGTATGAGCGATTGGGAAACAAAATTGCAATCAGGCCCGACATGATTTCCTGGCGCTCGGACCACGCTAATTCCGCGTCCAAACACGCGTAAATGTATTTAAATGCCATAATAGCATATTACCATGCAATCTCCCCTTTTTTCTCCTCCGTCCTCCATTAATCTAGAAGTTCGATTTGCATGTAAATGTGGTCAACTTTCATATCATCAAAATACATGAGGCCCAGTCACTCTGTCTGTGTGTGTGTGTGTGTGTGTGTGTGTGTGTGTGTGTGTGTGTGTGTGTGTGTGTGTGTGTGTGTGTGTGTGCGTGTGTGTGTGTGTCTGTGTGTCTGTGTGTCTGTGTGTGTGTGTGTCATAGAAATGGGCATTGAAGTCTCTCACACAATTATGAGGACTGTTATGAGAAAATTCTGAGAGGTCAGGCCAAAAAAAAATATGAGGAAATAAACTCAAAGTTGGCCTTGCAGGCTAAAGGGACAGATACAATTTGACCGTGAGAGGTTGAAAGGTTTCACTCACACACACACACACACACACACGCACACACACACACACACACACACACACACACACATCGCATCCTGGACCATCAGGCTCAACAAGCAGTGTGTCAAGTCTCTGTGTTAGTGTCAGTGTGGGCGGAGCTTAAGCTACATCTTAATTCTTGCTACTATTCATAAAATATAAGTTATACATCATGTAATTAAATCATTTATCTAGCATTGACAGGCTTGTTCACATCACAGGCCATGCACCTTTTGTGAAAATGTTATACATATTGGCCACGCCTACTTTATCATAACTGATACACACCACTCCCTTCACTATAACTGATATACAAGGGACACACCCCTTCACTGTAACTGATAGACAGGGGACACGCCTCTTCACTATAACGGATAAACACACTAGACACGCCTCTTCACTCTAACTGATATACACAGAGGACACGCCCTCTTTACCTGATATACGCACAGGACACACCTCATTATTGTAAGAGAACATACACCTTCAATATAACTGATATATATGGACAACACGCAACCCCCTTCAATATAACTGATATATATGGACGACACGCCCCTTCACTATAACTGAGATACGCACAGGACACGCCCCTTCACTATAACTGATATACAAGGGACACACCCCTTCACTGTAACTGATAGACAGGCGACACGCCCCTTTACTATAACTAATACACACATGGGACACACCCCTTCACTGTAATTGATATACAAACAGGACACGCCTCTTCAATATATTGGATAAACACACTAGACACGCCCCTTTACTGTAACTGATAAACACACAGGACACGCCTCTTCACTGTAACTGATATACACGGAGGACACGCCATCTTTACAAAAACCTGATGAACACAGGACACGCCCCTTCACTATAACTGAGATACGCACAGGACACGCCCCTTCACTATACCTGATATACGCACAGGACACGCCCTCTTTATTGTAACTGATATACACAGAGGACACGCCCCTTCACTATAACTGAGATACGCACAGGACACGCCTCTTTATTGTACCTGAAACAGCAGCCATGCGCACTTTCACTCTAACCTGTCTTCATGCCTCTTTTACTGTAACCAATACACATGAACCACGCCCCCTCTCTCTAATTAATACACACTGAGGCCACGCCTACGTCCTAGGTCACTAAGATTCAGGTCATTAATCATCGAGCTAAAATGAAATCTTTAATTAAGTGATGTGATTAGGCAATGGAGTGTGAAGGGAAAGTGAGCTCACTCACACCCACACACACACACACACACACACACACTCACACACACATACACACACACTTATTAAGAGTCAGTCCCTGCCATCATTAACCAGTGAAAGGCATCATGATTGGCTGGGCCTCCAGTGTCTGTCTGTATTCTGTGTGTGTGTGTGAGTGTGTGTGTGTGTGTGTGTGTGTGTGTGTGTGTGTGTGTGTGTGTGTGTGTGTGTGTGTAACAGATTCTGTCAAAACTTGCTTGGCCAAATGTTATCATCCTAAAACGCCATATGCCAGCGACAGCGATACAAGTGTAACTCGACACTATAAGAAACTGGAGCGCTGAGGGGGTTTTATACACAACAGACTGCTGTGGCAGAAAAATGTAAAAAAGAAATTCTCCTCCTCCTTCGATGAATATTTTATGGCCAAAAAAAAAAAAGAGAGAGAGATTTATTTACTCCAGACAGGTGAAGGCTCGAAGGAGAACAGCAGACCGAAACCAGAGGCTCGTGTAGACAAAAATAATACAAACATAGAGCGGAGATTTTTAGTGTGGAAGTGTGGAAATAATATCATTTTACTAATGTATGTCAGGTAGCGGCATTTAGTCTTAGATTTAAGATTGAAAAAAAAATTTCAATTATTTATAACAATTCATTATAATTCATTATAACTTGAAAATGTTAAATAAATTAAATAAGTAAATAAATAAAACATCTGTTTCATAAATTATAAATGAATTGTGAATGAATTATAAATATTACAAAAATGAATAACTATATTTCTAAAAGAAAAACACAAAAAAAATCATGGAAAAAAGTTTAAAGAATCAAATTTAGTCATATAATTTCCATGAATTCTTAACTATTTCATTAAAAAAAGTCTCAAATAAAAAATTTCTAAAAGTGTTCCATAAATTATACAATTAAGTAATTTAAAATTACATATAATTAACTACATTTCAAACTGAAAAAAAAAACTTTTTTCATGCTAAAACGTAAAAAAAAAAAAAAGTAAAAATTTAATGATTACAAATAAAAAAATAATTAAATAATATAATTTAATCCACAATTAATATAGAAATATACATTATTAAGCAAGACATTTGCAATATCAACATGTTGCTATAAGTTCTCAAAATGTGAATTTTTTAAAGTTCTGAATGATTAAAAAACAAATTTTTAATATATAAATAAATTTTTTATTTATTTTGCTGTTAAGTGATTTTGCTTGAGAAAGTCTCTGGTGGTTTCTGACCTTTAAATCCTGCCACCGGGTCTCGTCCTGTTAAACAGGTGGAAGTTGTGACCCGTAATATCGGGCATCTCCTGCGTCCACTCGTCCCCACGTCCTCTCCATCCGGCTCCATCTGGTGCCGTCTTCTTCGTCTCCCGAGAGAGAGTTCGGCTAATTTTGCAGTCAATTAGCAGAAGGGCGGCTTTTGTTCCCTTTCCGTCCCCCGTGGGGGTTTCGAGGGCTCTTTTTCTTCGTCCCCCCTCTCGACCCGTTTGACATTGTTGGCCAAATGTTGTCTCAGGCAATGAGGGGACCCTGACTGGACGGGTTTAAGAGGGAGAAAAATGTCTCCTATCATTCTTAGCGCTCGATGTCAGCCCTCTCGAGCTGTTTAACATCACTGGCTAATCGAGAGCAACGGCGAGGGCTAGCTAAAATCCTAAACACGCTTAAACAGCGTCTTTATTGGATTATTAACTCTGAGACGAAGTTCGTGAGCGGCCCGGATGAAACCGAAACATACCAACGTTTATTGTTTCATCATCGATTAACTGTTTACAGTGAAATTAAAACTACAGTTTATTTTTATCGCTCCAGATGTGGATTTAGTACGTTATAGCTGACAAAAATCAGGCATAAAATAAATAAAAAATAAATATTTGGTGACATTTTCTGCTGTTGTCCATCTAATTCTATTCATTTGCACAGACTTGCAGTACACGTGCCAATTATGAACAAAGTTGCTGCCTGCTTTGATTTATTAAAAAAAAGTTTTAAAAAGTTGTTACACGTGTGCAATGTGGAGTTAAAACGAAAATGACTGCCTGCTTTATAATTCTTTCAGGAGAAAAGTTAAGTGGCAGACGCATCGTGCCGAATTCAACACAATACTAAATGGATGGCATTAAAAACTAAATGGATGGCATTCCTTTCGGATAGAGTTGAGGTGTAGCTTGTAGCGCAGATAGAGGAGATCCTGGCGTGCTGATCGGAGTGCCTTGGTGTCGAGCCCCGCCATCACCACTCGCCACTGACCCTTAACATTACGCCCCATACAACCCAGCCAGTGTGTAGCGTGCCGGGCCCAACACCCAGTTAGAAAATGGGAGGATTGTGACAGGTGTGACATCCTGGGAAAAACCTGCGTCAGATCTTGTGGATCAAATGATCTAATATGGCGGCTTCTAGGATAAAAGGGACAGAGGCCAGGGAAAAAAATTAAGAGTTGAGTTATAGGTTTGTAGCGAGGAATTAGAAACAAACTTTGATATACAGTACTTTCATATAAGGTTGATTTGTATGCGCGTAAATCGGAATTAAACACAAATTGGACACAAACTCAGGTTTTAATTGAAAATTAAATAAATAAAAAAATTTATTTATGCACTGTAACTTGGAATTAAAAACAAAACTGTGCTTAAACATATTTTCTTGCACCATATTGAGGAAAGTGATAACATTCCACGTTAAAATGCATGTCAGTGACTTACTGATGTCCAGAGCATTAAAAAATACACTATTATTTAGAAATACAAGAAATAAATGATATAAAAAGTGTACATTTGTTTTATATATATATATATACACACACACACACAAAATAATTGTGTCTATATATATATATTCAGTATATATGTTTTTTCCCCCTACTTTCTGTATTTTTGCTTTCCAAAGTTATAATGATTTAGTTTTTGTCAGACAGATGATACAGATTGATTTCTGCACTCCAGCTGTGGTAAATTTGAACCCTGAGCATCTCGTATCGCGCTTGGAGCCGGAGCCAAACTCCTCCACTTATTAAACTGTCAACATCTATGAAGCGCGTTAGTGTGTTCAGAGCTGCCGTGTCACGTTCACTTAGACCACAACGCTCTCGAACCGACAGCCGGAGACCCGACAGGTCACGACCCTGAGCTCAGTATCATGGCCATGCGGGAAAATAAATAAATAAATAAATAAATAAATAACCAGGGTGGCCTGCGAACAATGAAGTTCAATAAGAACTCCATTTGGAGGAAGCAAGGCGGATGATTGGGGCGCGCTAACGCTAGCATTAGCTGCGCTGATGTGGAGCGGCCCAACATGCGGCAGGCACCGTGAAATCTCCTGTTAGAGCAAGAAGAAGTGCTGTTTGCTCTGTAATTGAACAATTTTATTTCAAGCCCAACAAATCCCCTTCACACCCCCTCCCTCCGTCTGTCTTACCCTCCCTCTCCTCCTCCCTGTCTCTCTCTCTCTCTCTCTCTCTCTTTGTGTGAAAATCAGGATCGATCCTGCAATGTTGTCGTCTAACGAAGGTTATTTATGTCTGACATCTGAGGAGGCGGGGCTTTCATTCCTTATTTTATGAAAGGCAGACAGGTAAAGTAGGAGAGGAAGAGAGAGAGAGAGAGAGAGACAAAGAGACAGACAGACCGCGTGGCTGAAAGACAGACAGACAGAGCAGGAGATCTTCTTCTGTGGTGTTGTTGCAGTAAGTGAGCACTTTCACACTTTGTCGGGTTTGGAGTCTCGGCTAATCCTCATTAAACGCCACACACACTGCACTCGCTGCTCTCCCGATGCTGCTGGATTATGAAGGTTAAATAAGATGTGTGTTTCTGACACATTTCCATCTCAGCAGGAGCAGAGAAACCAGCCGGCGTTGTTTATGCTAACGCTAACATGAACTAACGTTATGGCTGTTTTCCCACGATAAGCCAGATAGGTTAATGAAACGCTCACGCCGTTTTTGCACCCCCCCCCCCCCCCCGCTCATCCCCCCCCCTCTCCCCAAAGCGCCGTGGCGGCGATAAGTAGCGATGCAACGAAGCCTGTAATTACGATCTCGCGGCCTCGCGATCTGCGGATAAATCTCACCGTCCAATTACAAGATGTAATAATTCTGCAGCCGGAGCTGGTAATGAGGTCTAATGCTCTGGCGTGTGATAATCCCCGCCGGATGCTGACTCTATCAGATGTTGGGCTTTGTAATTATACCGAGCCCAAATCATTATTTCATGTTCAAGTAGAGAACAGACTTGTGTGTGTGTGTGTGTGTGTGTGTGTGTGTGTGTGTGTGTGTGTTGGGGGGGGCGAGTTAATTTTCTCCACGCTCTGTGAAGCGTAGACAAGAATTTAATGATTTAATTACAGTTGTTAAAGGGTTTTTTTTCCCCCTCAATACAGAAGCTTAAGCGTTTTCGACATCAAGAGTCGAGGCGACATCAAAAGCGTATGAAATGATGAGGCCTGGAGTTTCGGGGGGGGGGGGGGGGGTTTCTTGCCATGTTTCGGACACATGTACTGTCCTCATCGCTAAGGAAAACCATAACCTCAGGACAAGGGGCCACTCGAGGAAAGCAGCAACGCACAAACATCCTGACTTTTCAGGGCATTTGCGTGTGTTTGTGTGTGTACATGTGTGAGTTTGTCACATGGGATTACGTTGATGGTCACGGTGCGGCCCCTAACTCACGACCGGTGTGAGGAGGGAGGGTCCGGGTGATGGGGGTAACGGTATCGTCTCACTGACTCTTCGGGAATATCAAACACGGAATGACAAACATGGTGTGGATTTCCATACAGTCCAAGCAGTGAGAGACAGTCATGGACAGAGGACGAAAAGAGGGAAGAAAGAGGGAAACATAAATGGAAAGAAAAAGAAAAGTAGAGCACAATGAGACAGAGAGATAGACAGATGAATTGGGAGAATTTAAAACAGAGAGAGAGAGAGAGAGAGACTGAGACAGAAAGAACAAAAGGAAATCGTGTGAGTCTGAAGGACTCATGAAGGGACAGATGAAGTGAGAAACAGAAAGAGAAAATCAGACAGAAAGAGAAACAGATGGGGTGGGAGACAGGGGAAAAAACAGTGAATGAGAAAGATGCATATATACGAATGAAGTGGAGGAAAGAGAGAGACATGGAGAAGTGAGACAGAAAAAAATGAAAGGAGAAAAAAAATTTGCAGGAGGACAAATTTTCCGAATGAGGGGAAAAATTGACTCAAGGATTGAGACAGACAGATAGAGTGAGAGACAAAGAGACAGATAAAGGGAGTGATGGGGATGTGAGACGGAAATAAATCAGAAAGTGAGGCTGAAAAAAAAAAACTCTGAGAAAGAGACAGATAGGGGTGGACAGATGAACACAGGAGACATAAACAGAAAAAGAAATAAAGACATGCAGATTGTGGAGGAGACGGGAAAAGAGAGCGACAGAGAGAAAGAAAATGCGATGGAAAGAATGAGCGGAAGTCAAAGAGTGACAACAAAGCGGCAGGACAGAGAGACAGATAGGGGTGGACAGATGAGATGAAGTGAAGGACAGACAGAGAGACAGATAGAGTGGTAATGTTTTATCACTGAACTGAAAGAGTCTGTCTCTTCTTTATTTTATTTAAATTGCCAAAAAGAAAGAAAAAACGAGTCCTGCAGTCCCCACCACCCCTGAGCACGAACACCATCCAACCTCCTCTGGGCCTAAAACAATCACCACTTCTTTTATCCAATTCACCTGTTCACTAATCAGGGCTCAAACACCCCCGAAACGTTAAATATCTCAGATTCCCAGCAGTGTCTCAAATTCGTAAAATACTTCCTAAAACTCTGTGATTGGTCTGTGGGCGGGGCTAGAGCTTAAAGCTTTAGCTACAGCAATAAAAACAATTGTTGTGGCATGTCTCATCGGTTTGCCACATTCCAGACATTACCTCAAAATATAGCTCTACGTCTGACTCTGGAGACTCCTTCCTTAAAGGTTCAATTAATCTCCACACAATATAATTTTCTTTTTAAATCCATAAGTGTATGAATGGGCCGTTACTATAGAAACCAGAATGTAATACGTAATGCGAATAAAAACATGCTGTGAGAGAAAATGAATCGACACCTCCGGACCAATCAGAATCCAGAACTCGGGAAGGAAAACATTTTCCCATGCTCCCCCACACCGTCTTCTTTATTAAACTAGGAGCTGTTGAGTATCTCTAACCGGGCGTGGCCGTCGCATTCCTCTCCGGCATTCCTGTGTGCTGGGGCGCTGAAGTGCATGCTGGGAAGCGGACACCGGGCGCCCGAGGTTGCTGAGCTCGGATTTAACGCTGCTTTTCTGCAGGTTTGTTGATAAGCGCTTCCACAGGATGTAGCGGCGACATTTTAGCACGTATCATTTGTTAATCTGCGTTAGGCCAAGGCGGGCAGGGTAGGGATTTCTACCCCTGCTCCGGAGGAATAGGAGGAGGAGGAGGAGGAGGAAATCTGTGTGGTCCTGGAGGGTACCACACAGACTCTCACAACAGAGTGTGTGTGAAGGGGGAATGAAACATAGCCCTGTATATACTGTAGAACAAGCGTAAGACTATAGATAACTTAGATTATACAGATGTAAAGACAACAGTTAAACTCTCACAAATTCCATTTTGTTTCTCTATAAAGTATAGCAGTGTATCAGATACCAAGTGTTCTGTTACACTAATACAAACTACAAGACACGACCTTCCCATATCTAGCGTCAAAAGAAAACACAGGTTTGAATCACACCGATGTGACGATGAGGTCATGGTGAGGTCGTGTACGAGGAAGAGGTGTGACGTGGCAAGTTCAAGGGAGAACAGGAACTGCCTTAATCAAAGTTCAATAAAAATAAAGAAAATTCAAAAAGAGAGAAAAAATTTAGCCAAAAGAATGAATCAATCAATTGAAAGAAAGAAAGAAAGAAAGAAAGAAAGAAAGAAAGAAAGTGTAATGAATATGTCAAGGAAAAAAGAAAGAAAAGCAAAAGTAAAAGAAAAAATTAAAAGCAATTAGAAGAAATTAAAATGAAGCAAGGAAATAGAGAAAGAATTGAAAACAAATGTTAAACAGGAAGTTACTCGCTTCACATACATTAAATGTAACGAATATTATGAGTGAGCACTGGGTCGAATCACGATGATGTCACGATGAGGTCATGCTGTTAGCCAATCACAATCACAGTACATCAGTACACTCGTCTCATTTCTGTGCTTGTTCTTATGAGATATCATTTCCATAGTAACCACACTTTCATGGGAAGTTGTACATCAGACATTCCACATGTGAAAAAGTGAATACAGTGTATTAAGTCTCTTTTAAGGCGATACAGTATTCATTTTGCCATTGGTGGAAGGAGCCTCCAGTGTCAGTGCTTTGTAACTGTGTTTGCTGTTGATGTTGTTTGTGTGTTTTTTTTTTACTATTATTGACAGGCTGGTGCAAGGAAAAATTGTTTATCGCTGCTAAAGGAGAAGAAGAACTATCTGTACCTGAAAAAGCAAAGACTCAAGAAGAAATAAAAAGAGTCAAAATAATAAACAATTTAAACAAAGAAATGGCCACAGAAAAGAGAAAAAGTAATAAAAAATGAGGCGAAGAAAGAAAAAACTGAGGTAAAATGAAAAAAAAGAAAGAAAGAAAGAAAGAAATGCATATGCCTAAAAAATAATTAAAAGCAAAGAAGAAATGAAAAAATGACATAGGAGAAAAATAAAAAATCAATAAACTACATGGGAAAGAAAGAAAGAAAGAAAGAAAGAAAGAAAGAAAGAAAATACAACAGGAATTTCTTGAGGAAGTAACTTGCCTCACATGCATTTAATGTAACAGATAAAAAGAATGACACAGGTCTGTAATGAAGAACCAATCATAAGTGTTGATGAATGCCTGTGATATAAAGAGCCCTAACATGATCAGATGTTTAGTGAAAGCTGAAAAGATGATCATGTCAGAACTAATAGTCGTCAGTGGGAGTCGTCAGTGGGAGTTCTCGGGGAGTCATTAGTGGGAGCTGTCAGTGAGTCTTCAGGGAGACTAGTCTGTGAGAGTCCGTCAGTGCTGTGTGGTCAGGAACTCTCGGGTCTACCTTCAGTTGTCATTCAGCAGCTGTCAGGAAAATGATAAAATGCTACTTGCCCTCATGGTTGTAGCCTCAATAACTGCCTTCAGGACCAACCCATATCACCCACTGGTATTGGTCTTCACAGAGCGCCATTGGACAGCTGCTGAGCAGATGTTCCTGGGAGCCTCTACCAGAGCGATGCTGACAGGGAGGGGTGTCAGTCTTCACCCAGGTATAAAGATTTGAGGGACAGCTTGAACAAGGAATCTGAAAGTCTGCTTGCCAGATGTTAGACCAGGAGATGAAGAAGACGCTGAAGAACACTTGCCCACCTAGTCCCTCCATCCTTCACACCCACGCATATCTCCAACCCAATGTATTGTTTTCGGCGTAGGCAATTAAAGAAACCAGAGGCAGGCTTAACACAATTTGAAACACTACATGTCACCTGCTGATTCAACCTGTCCAAGTGATCCTCAACCACTTCCCCACTGAACCTGATCCAGAAGTAACTTTCTAACAGAATTCATAATAATAGTTCAAGGCCAGACATAGGAATGACGTAGAAATTTCACCTGTTTATGGACTTGTGCCACAAAATGTTCAGGTTTCCTTTGCTGGTGGGGAGCTCTCTGATGAGTACATTCCAGACAGTCTGGAACTCCGGGGACTTTCTTTTTTTTTACTGAGGTGTTGACGTAATTGTTTTCTAGAAGTAATTCCATCAGCCTTTGGGGCACTATTTATTTGTTGTTGTTGTGCCACCAGTGCTATTGAGCAAATCATATGATGGGTTCCATTGTTTCTACTGTATATCCAGTGGTGGTTGTTACAAGGACAGGTTGCTAGCCTGACACCCTACCATCCTCCTTTCTCATTCTTAAAGTAAACTGGCCTGGGGTTTCGTTCCAAACCATTTTCAACCATAGCAAACCATGATAGTACTCATGAACCTGAGACAACTGTCCACCTTCACTTCTGTAGAGGCTTCTACGATGTTACATATGTTCTTTAAAAACTGGAGCAGTTTGTTCATCATGGATGCAGGAGAACATCTCAGTCTTTGCTGGTGTTGAACTACTTTGCTGAGACTGGGAGGTTTTGGTGCTTGGAGAGACTGGAGGAGTCTGTGAGGAGTCTCCAGGCTGCGCTTCTCATGCTCACCAGATAACTGACCTGCTGCTCCACAGCCTCCTTCTCTAGGCATTTCATTCTGATCTGATGGATCCATTTAAAAATAATGAAGAAGAAAAACTATTTTGTTTAAATGTTTATTTAATTAGTTTTAAATTATATATTATTGCCGCCCTCTGGTGACTCACCTGCCATGTGGAAGGCCCGAGTTCTCAGCAGATGCCCAAACCCCAGTCACTGGATGCGGTGCCGGTCCCAAGCCCGGATAAAATGGGAGGGTTGCGTCAGGAACGGCATCCGGTGTAAAAATCCTGTGCCAAGCTTGTATGTGCAGAGCGGACGGTCCGCTGTGGCGACCCCATGGCGGGAGCAACCGAAAGAATAACAAACAGACAAAAGATTTCTTATACCTCATTTTTACATTATATATAACATTTATTTATTTATTTATTCATTCATTTATTTATCTATCTGTTATTGTAGGTGTTAACCCACACTGGATTTTCTTATTTTTTGCTTCTTATTAAATATATCATATATACTTTATTATTAGTTATTATTATTATTATTATTATTATTATAACAATAATAATAATAATAATGTTTGATCTTCCGTGGTGGTCGTGAGGGAGTCGGGGCTCGGAGTCTCATCCTTACTCTTAAGTTTCTTATCACATTCACCACTTGCCCTCTCTCCCTCTCTCACACTGCGCTCTGTGTGTGTGTGTGTGTGTGTGTGAGTTAGAGAGGGAGACAGAGAGAGAGAGAGAGAGAGAGAGAGAGAGAGAGAGAGAGAGAGCCTCTCAGCCATCTGGAGCTGATGACAATCACACACACACACACACACACACACCGTCTGCAGGCGTTAAGTGTTAAATCTGCAGCAGCGACACACGCGCGCGCCCTAAAGCACATTATGGAGTGTCTGTTTGTTCGATAGATAGATAGATAGATAGATAGATAGATAGATAGATAGATAGATAGATAGATCTGTGTGTGTGTGTGTGTGTGTGTGTGTGTGTGTGTGTGTGTGTGTGTGTGTGTGTGTGTGTGTGTGTGTGTTTACAGAGAGAGAGAGAGAATGCAGGATGCTTTACCTGTTGTTAAGGTTGCGCCTCTCTTTTTATTTTCCTTTTATCTTTTGCTTCTCTTTTTCTTTTATTGTCCTTCTTTAACTTTCTGTGGAATGAATGAAAATTAAGAAAATTACTTTCCTCAATTTATAACAACACTAAATACATTATTATTATTATTATTATTATTATTATTATTGTTGTTGTTGTTGTTGTTGTTGTTGTAGTGTGTGTCTCAGAAAGGCAACACAAGACGTATGGACGAATGTCTACACAAACCCCAGAGAGAGAGAGAGAGGAGTGTGTGTGTGTGTGTGTGTGTGTGTGTGTGTGTGTGTGTGTGTGGGTGGGAGTGTATTTATGTCCTGTCGTTAGCGAGTTTAAAAATCATTAGCACGCATTAACAACTCGCGTGTGTGTGTGTGTGTGTGTGTGCTTCCCCGCGTGCGCAGCAGCGCATTTCCCCACTCTCTCTCTTACCTTCTGTAATCTTTAACAGGCTTTGTACTATATAATCTCTCTCTCTCACTCTCTCTCTCTCTCACTCTCTCTCTCTCTCACACACACACACACACACACACACGCACTTTTTTTATTCTGAATATCAGCCAGGGAAAATGATACAAAATTTCAAATGATGACAATAACAATAACGATGACGTCATGTTGGAATATGCGCGCCAAATCTGTTAACGCTGATGTACACAGACCTGGTTTCGCGTTAAAAAAGATTAAATTGCAATATTTAATGTTACTTTTAAGGTGTAAAAATATTAATTCCAATATCGTTTCATTGCACTGTAGTTTTAACTAATAATAATAATAATAATAATAATAATAATAATAATAATATTTATGAAGGAAAATTGGTGTCATTTGATTACTAGACATGTATTAGGGTTGTGTGTTGTGTTTGGATTCTTGGTGAACAAACAAACAAAGGCAAAATAGATACATGAATGAAGAAAGAAAGAAGTGAGGAAATTAATTAATCATATTTAAGATTTTATTTTAAAAAATAAAGGAAAACACTTTACATTTTATTTAAGACTTAAACATTTCTGTGCACAATGTTATATTTATATTTTATTTGAGAAATACATATTTGATCAAAGAAAATGTTTTAAATGGTTTAATTATAATGACAAGGTAAACCTTTTTAATCTTCTCACATATCAGATCAGAAATAATATACATGATGAAGAAATGTCACATTAATTAAAGGGTGATTCATTTATTGATTTATTTATTTATATAAGTGGTGTTTCCTGCTCAGCACTGAAGGCGGGTCCTGAGATTATCCTTGGGACACCGCTCGCAAAATAATACAGCTCTATCTACAGTATACATGTGTATGAGAGCATGATATTTTCTCCCAACTCCCTTGTCTATATCATTGTACTATGTTCATGTGAGGACTGTTAGGTTTAATTATTTTGCCAAACTTCTTTCTGATTGATTACGTTCATAGTTATCAACTATGAATAAAAAGAAACAGGTAAAATTCCATTAAACACAACAGTAGATTCTCTACAGTGTATAGTAGTGATACGGTTCTATACTGTATATAATAATAATAATAATAATAATAATAATAATAATAATAATAATATACATGCTGTGAGACAGTAAAAAAAAAAAAAAAAAAAAACGAAAGTTGCTGCTCGGTGCTCCCGAGCTCTCAAAAAGAAAAAAAAAGAGAAACGGTGCACGAGCACGCGCAGGAGGAGCCTGATTCGATTCACGTAGGTTTTTTTTTTTTTTTTTTTTTCTCTCAAACGCCAATCAAAGGCATCAGCGCTCCGGTGGAAGCCCCGCGCACGTGAGGGGTTTAGAACGGCGAGGTCCTGCGCGAGCGGTACACAGCCGAGGAGGAGGCGGAGAGACAGAGCGCGCGCGGAGAGAGGAGGAGGAGGAGGAGGAGGAGGACGCATCATCCCGAACTCAGCGCACAGCTCGCGCGCAGTCTCTCACGGACTTTGGTGGAGGGAGCACGGAGCGCGCGCGCGAGAGAGAGAGAGAGAGAGAGAGAGAGGGGGGGAGGTTGAAAGTGTTTTGTTTTTTGTTTTGTTTGTTTCCTCCCGTGTTTGTTTGTTTGTTTTTTTGTGCGTGTACGTGTGCGCGTGTCTTCCGTTCCCCGGACATGTCGTTCCCGCAGCTGGGTTACCCGCAGTACCTGTACAGCGTCGGGGCGGCGGCGGCTGACCGGCAGCTCCTCGCGCCCTCGGCGGTGTCCCCCGCATCCCCGCCGTCCGCCGCGTCCTCGCGTGCCGCCAGCTGCGACGTGGCCGGGAGTGCGTGCGCCGTCACCTCGCTGCTCGCGGCCGGGGCCGGTGGTGCCGGTGGCGTGTACGCGCACCCGTACGGCTACGGCGCGTTCCTGCCGTACACCAGCGCCGCCGAACTCGCGCTCTTCTCGCAGATGGTGAGCACGACATATTTACTAAATGTGAACAAAACAAGACGTTTGCGTTATTATAAACTAAGGAAATAAATAAATGGAAGCGAATTTTAGTGCAAACGGCAAATGCACTTTGAATTGCTTTACAAAACTATCAAAGCTCAAAGAAAAGATCTGTAACTATAAGCGCGTTTAGACATTCTGTTTCAATCTGAACGAAACTTGTACTAATGAAGAAAGAAAAGTGTAAACAATTCAGTAAAAATGATATGTAACTGTAGCTGCGGTTACAAGTGTGTCGGTTAACAGAGAAACTTTATTTCCATTTATTTATTTTTGATCTCAAATATGCAATAATAAAAATAATTTTAATACAATTTTCTCGCGTTTAATAAACCTAGTAATAATTATATAATTATATATATATATATATATATATATATATATATATATATATATAGTTTTTTTTTGTTTGTTTGTTTTTTGGGAGGGGGGGTATAATCTATCTATCTATTTATCGAAAATCTTTTTCGTCAGGCTCTAATGATTTCCGGTTATGAATTAATAAAAAGTAAGGAAATTACGGTTCTTCAAATTCAGCTCAAAAATTAAAATAACAACAATCAAAAATGCCCCACTTGAGGGAATTAACGGAGAAATTCGGCGCGCCAGGCAGACTGGGAGATCTCTGTAATGTTAAACTGCCCAAAGGGACAAAATCACCCTTTGACTGTAATTCTTTCATCGCTAAGAAGGAAATATATATATATATATATATATATATATATATATATATATATATATATATATATATATATATATATTTTAACAAAACAAAATAAACTAATTTGGTCGTTAAAAGGCTATTTACGGAAATTTTGGATTTAACGATTTAACGACGAGGTCAAATTTTTTTTTCCCTCCCCGATACAGAAACCTAAAATTAGGAAATACAACATTATGGATTATAGATGATGTTAATTTGAGAATAATAATGTAATGATTTATTGAGGGGGAAAAAAAATTAAAACTATGTTAAATAGTAAATAAATAAATAAATAAATAAATGTTAAATTGCACATATTATAGCAAATTTACTCAATTCAATTTAGTTTAATTAGAATATTTAACTTGAGATAAAGATTGTATTTATTTGTTCATTCATTCATTTATTTATTTATAAGATTATGTGAATAGTAAGCATATTCTGTCATTTTTAAGTAATTTTTATTTCTCAGTAATTCGGTGTCACTGCTCACTTCTCAGTCAAAATGTTTCCATGTTTATTTTATTGATTCTTTATTTAATTATCAATACAGTATAATTACATAGACTCACAACACTTATGGCCGTCACTCAAATATAATTTTTCCTCCACAACATTTGATTGTCTTTCCTAATTCTTCACGTTCCCCACATCACCTCTTCACTCTGACGTGCCGCGTGTCATTTTCTCACGTCACACACAAAGGCAGACGTCCCGCTGTTAAGGGTCGAAGGTTAAATCTGATGGGCTGAATGAAAAAAAAAACAAACACTGCCGTGTTGAATAGAATCCTCTGAGGGGGGTAAAAACACAAGCGTTATGATAGGTTTTATTTTTCATGGGATTAACATTTCTTATGTCAATGCTAAAAACAAAACACAATAGGATCAAATAAAAACTATACATATTTTTTTTGTGTGTGTTTTAAAAGCAAAATTTGACATGTGACTTGAAAAGTGTGGAGTAGTCAACTACAGACTCCCTGAGGAGTTAATGTTTGTTTTTGTTACATTGCACATCGTTAATATGGCTTAGCTTTAAAATGAATAGTTTTGTTTGTATTTATCCAGATTTAAACACTGTAAAAAATAAATAAGTATTTGTCAAGTGACCAGTGTGTGTTAGTGAGGCAGCTTTTACCAGGACCTGCGCTAAGAAACACTGATCTCTTGTAGTATTTAAATAACTCTTACAGCCATCGTCTACAGAACGTGTATCATCAGAATGAAGTTGTTTACATGGTTCGGAAATCTTTAGCAGACGTGTTCAATGGACTTTCTCAGTGTTCAGGGCCGCATTTAAAGTAGTTTTTCCAATCTTATGGTGTTTAGTTACCCTTTAAAAACATTTAGCAAGGTCAAATAATATTTAATTAAACTGCAGCATTAGTGGCTTCAGTGTTTACTTCGCAGTGTTTAAGATACCTCGTCTCTAAATGTAACTCAATTAAACTACAGTGGTAAAAGTTAAGAGACTTCAGTCTAGATTGGCCCAAAGTGTTTAACCCTCAGTGGATATGCAACCCCTGGTCTTTACTGTTCCAGTGTTGTCGTACAGTCTTTAATTCTCTACAGTGTTAACTTATAACTCTATGTCGCACAATGCAATGTTAACGTCTTATGTTCGGTTGTGTTAGTGCTTATTTTCTCTCTTATTACTATCCAGCTGGACTTATACTACACCGTAGTTGTGGATTCAGAGAAGCTGACATGTTTGTATTTAAACCTCGAATCAGATTTGTGGTGTTAAACTCATTCCCACAGGGTAGAATGAACTCCTCTAATTAACTAATTTAGCTGTAAATGAACACCAGAACGGCTGCAAGCTGAATTAAATGAACACCTACAGAGATGATGATTAAAAACTAATACCAGTTGTGGTGTTGAATTCAGGTCAGTGTTTATTTGGATTCGGTTCATACATAGAAAGGGTTTAAAACCTGAACACCGAACACATTCTGGGGTTAGGTCTGTTCTTTCTTCACATTTTTTCAGTGTTGTATCAGATCCCAACGGTACAATGGTGAAGTAACAGGCAAAGTTTTGAATTACCACTTACAATGCCTGTGTAATTCACATCAGTATAAACACCAAAAGAAATGATGTTAATTCAAGACCTTAACACCTTAACAGACTTATCCATCGGTTAGGTGGATTATCACCTACAGAGATGAATTAACACCTGCACTTGTTTTCCATCTATAGGTGTTAATCCTATTGAACTGAGCTGCACTCAACACTGATGATGGGAATGCAAAACTCAAAAAGTGTTACTAGGCATGGAGATCTTTCATTAAACACTAAAACTTCAACAGATGTTGATTAATAACCAGAGAGGGAGACTCAACACTGATGTGTCTACTAGCGTTTTATGGTTTTCTGGGCATAAAAATATGAACGTTCAACAATGAGTGCAAGACGTATGTAAATATGTACTGAAAGCTGCTTCTCTTGATTTCAATACTGTAAGAGTGAGCTGTGTGTTTTAGTTCTATGTTGAAATGAAACTTGTTTGTGTGTTGTGTGTGTGTGTTCAGGGTTCACAATATGATCTAAAGGACAGCCCCGGCGTAAGTTTTGCTGCTCACGCCTCCCCCGCAGCGTTCTACCCCTACGCCGGGTTCCAGTACGGAGATGCATCGAGGCCCAAGAACGCCACTCGTGAGAGCACCAGCACGCTGAAGGCCTGGCTGAACGAGCACCGGAAGAACCCGTACCCCACCAAGGGCGAGAAGATCATGCTGGCCATCATCACCAAGATGACGCTCACACAGGTGTCCACGTGGTTCGCCAATGCCAGGAGGAGACTAAAGAAGGAGAACAAAGTGACGTGGGGGGCGCGCGCCAAAGAGGACGGCGAGGACTGTGGCATCTTTGGAAGCGACAATGAAGACAAGCGTGAGGATGAGGAGGAGATCGACCTGGAAAGCATCGACATTGATAAGATCGACGAAAATGACGGCGATCGCAGCAACGCTGAGGAGGAAGAGGAGGACGATGAGGAAGATGACGACGAGGATAAACGAGCACGTAAACTCCTGAAGGAGCGAGACAGCATTCACGTGCACGCCAGCACTAATGCTAACGCTAGCAAAAACATGACCGTCGTGACATCACCGAGCCACCAGCTCCCTGTCAGCAACAAACCCAAGATCTGGTCGCTAGCAGAGACAGCAACGAGTCCGGACGTGTCCAAAAGCACGGGTGTCCAGCACCCGGCCTTCCTCAGCAACCACAGACTGTACACCTGCCCCATCGGCAAGATCCACAGCTGGAACAACAGCGCCTTCCTCAGCCACAACTCGCTGCTCAACGTCCGCTCGCTGGTGGGAGTAAACCAGAACCATCATCATCATCATCAACAACATCAAACACAACAACAACAACAACAACAACAGCATCATCAGGGTGTCATAGAGAAGGACAAAGACGCAGAGCAGCTCAGCCCCAAACACACAGGTATTACAATCAGCTCGCCTGAGAGTCTCCTGGAGTTTAATTCATTACTTTACTTTTAATTTTAAACATATCCTTATTTAGTATTTTAGTTTAGTAAAACTAAACTATTTAATTCATTTAATTCATATATTCTTTTATTTCATATCTAATTCCATATTTGTTTTGTTTGGATATTTTTCGAATTGATAATTTAACATATACCTTATTTAATTATGTTGCTAAATAAACTACAACTCATTTTTTAAAATTAATTTACATGCATAAATTATGTACAGTTATTTATTATTATTATTATTACAAAATTAATTAGTTTTTATGTTAAATATTTTTTAATGAGTAATACACTTATTAATAATAAGATTTATTTATCGATTTATCTATTTATCATTGAAGTTGAGAAACAGTTACAAGGACAAATAAATAAATAAATAAATAAATATTATTAGTAGTAGTAACAATATTAGTAATCAAAACTATTTAATATAAAAAATGTTTAACTATGAAAAAATAGTTATGTGTCTTACATAAATAAATAAATAAATAAATAACCATATTATTCCTTTCCTTTATTCTTTTTTACTTTTTTCTTTTTCAGCAAAACTTCATGACATCTGTGTTTAATATCTTTTATCCTTAACATAATAATAATAATAATAATAATAATAATAATAATAATAACTTATAAATATTTTTTGGTTTATTTACCGTTTGCATTATAACACACTCATCATTTTAGAGGAAATACACAACTGCAGTCAAGTCAGAGTAATAGATAATTGAACTCTGTGTGTGTGTGTGTGTGTGTGTGTGTGTGTGTGTGTGTGTGTGTGTGTGTGTGTGTGTGTGTGCGTGCGTGCATGTGTGTGCACATGTTGATAAATGTGATGAGGCGAGGTGGGACTGCGTGTGTGTGTGTGTGTGTGTATGTGTGTGTGTGTGTGTGTGTGTGTGTGATTTATTAACCCATTCAGTGCAGATCACATCTCCATAATCACCTCATTTATTATTGATTGTGTTTTTTATTTGTCAGAGCATGGAGTCGAGTCGCCCACACAGACCATCACAAAGTCCTCATTCAGACCTCTCCACGATGGGTAAATACACACACACACACACACACACACACACACACACACACACACAAAATGATTTCTAACACACATGTGTATATATATATATATATATATATATATATATATATATATATATATATATAGGCCAATACATTCTGTAACTAAATAAAATAAATAGCAGCAAGCAGAATGGATCATGTTATTAAGAACCAGGATTCAGTTCACCAATATTAAATAAATGAATAAATAAATAAACTCTGAACCCAAACTTTAGGGGATAAAATTATATATTATTTATTTTATTTTTGCCTTTCTGTACTAGCTTATTCATCCATACATTTTTAGAAATTATAAAAACTTGGTGTTTAGTATGTCAAATGCAACAATAAATAAATAAATAAATAAATAAATATTATTTCTGGCTCAGGATTTAGTGCTTTAAGATAAACAGTGTGTGACAAAGCAGGTCAAACCCCCAGTCTGCACCGTCTCAGGGGAGGTTCTGCGTCTATGTTGTGTGTGTGTGTGTCTGTAAAGCCCCCCCGGGGGAAAATTGCCCCCTTTTTAACCGCGACCCTCCCCGACGTTCTTTTCTCCAGGCTTTACGCTCATCACTCATTTCTTATAAATACTGAAAAGCACAGACACACACACACACACACACACACACACACATACACACACACACACACACACACACACACACACACACACAGCGTGGTTAAGTAGCATCAGCTCCCTCTCTTTCTCGCTTTCAAATTTGTATGTGTCTCAGTATGTGATGTTTGTTTGTAATTACTACTGAATGAATTGACTCATAGCTTACAGGCATATCTGTGTTTGGAGAAATAAAAAAAAAATTACAATTCAAACCTAGTTAACATAATTATCATTACTATCGTAACCATCATAATCGTCACAGTTGAAGTGTCTATTGACACTCTGTTAATTATCACAACTATCATAACCATATTAACATAACTGATATAAATAAGTAACTGTTGCAAACATTTAATTTTAATGACAATCAACACTGTAACTAGTCTAATGTTCAGCATAAATACTGAAAATAACTCCTGTATGCAACTGTCATATTTCTATAAATATTTTATATTTGTCATGTTCTCTATATGTCACAACCATAGATCATTTGCACCTGTCATAATTCTATAACTGTCTATTATAACTATTGTATTCTATATAACTATGTTATTCTATAACTATTGCAACTACAATAACTACCAAAACCACTTAAGCTGTAATAACTATCAAAACCAGTTGAAGAAGTAAAACATTTTAGATTAAATACAGCGACCCTAACTATCATAACTATATAATAACTTAACTAATCCAAATGTCATAACTATAACTTATAGCCATCATAATTATTCTGTCCTAACTATAACTAGCATTCCTGAACAATTTATCTATTGTAACTATTCAAACTATTAGAAAATACAACATTATTACAATCGTAACAATTCCAACTATTAGTACTAAAACTTCCATAGCTACAGTATCATAGTGTATCTATGCCA
>CM059207.1:2115000-2292500 GCA_030347435.1 Clarias fuscus
CTCAGTGAAACAATAATGGATCACTGGTGTTTAAAGTCATCAATCACACATGCCTCGCCTCCTTCTCTTCTTGTCGCTTAGCTGTACTGATATCGGCACTTTGGTCTTTATTTATTAACCAAGTCGCAGTCAGAGGAGCTGATGAAGCTAATTCGGTGTAGCATCGCATTTATTAAAGCATCATTTTTTCCAACTAAATGTCAGATAGCCAGCGGATCATTTCCTGTTTCCTCAGCAGATTGGTGACGTTGGTGGCTTAGCGTGTTTGCAAGCATATAAATCTTCTCTTATCTCTCCTCGCAGAGCAACCGCACGGCGAGGTTTTAGTGAACAAGGAGCAGAAAGTGAAAGACACAAGGATGTGTTGGACAATAACAGTGGCAGATGGTGACGGCTAATAACGTAGCATCTTGTGTAGGACATAACGCTAGCATTCACGCTCCCAAACATCTTTTTTTCAGCCTTTGTTTTCTTTTCTTTTTTTCACTCAGAGAGCTTTAAATGTCAGTGTGAGTTTTTGCAACTTGTCAACTTACACCAATATTAAGGAGAACTAATGAGGAACTTGCTAATGAGGAGAACACTGATCAACTATAAACTGGTGACTTCATCATGGCCACCAAAGGTTCACCCATGCCCATGGGGACCAAAGTCCAAGAGATTGTTTAACTCCCACCTCAGGAAGAGGAACATGGAATACAAGTGGGCCATGTTAAAATTACTCCACTGAGAAAGCAGCTACTAAAAGCTGTGGTCAGAAGGTCATATGTGCCTGTGAAACTGAGAACCTGCTGGTGGACAATAGCGATGAATGACAATGTCAGGATTTCCAAGCATAGTTGGCCTGGGGGTCTTCTGAAGTAGCACATGAGTACCAGCAGGCCAGAAGAAGTCACAGTGGTCACCAATGCAAAAACCTTGATGTGGGAAAATGTTTGAGTAAGCTGTAGAAAAGGACATTAGGGAAGTTCTGGCAAGTCATCAGAATACTCAGGAAGGGAAATCAGGGACTGCACCCGGCAGTATTCCACTTTACCACTAAGATGGTCCTGGCCTGCAGACAGCTGTTCTCTGAGGTCTTGTGACCGCAGTCGCCTCGATATCTCAGGAAGCTCCAATAATGACCTGGATTCCATATTAATTTAAAGAAATAAAGTGTTATGCTGATCTTCCTGCTGCCTACCACACAGTATGACTGCAGATCAGTCCTTGCTACCCGTTATCACCCAAATGAGGATGGGTTCCCTGTTGAGTCTGGTTTCTTCCAATTGCCATCTCAGGGAATTTTTCCTTGCCACCGTCGCCCTTGGCTTGTTCATCTAATCATACAAACTTCCATAATTTCGTTTGATTGTCTAAAGCTGCTTTGCAACAATGACAATTGTTAAAAGCGCTATACAAATTCAAATTGAATTGAATTGAATTTGTAATATGGCCAGGAATGATTGCTCCTCCCTCCCCCTTCTTCCCTCCTATGTACAGTGGAACACATACACACACACTCTGCTCTACACAGAAACTCTGCTCTGTCGCGATTCTTAAGGTAAGGTGTTGGTTCATTTGTTTTTTTGTTTTTTTTTACTTTACAGCAGTGATTCCGTTAGTCTGCGCTCACGCGAGTGTCATTAGAGAGATTTCTTTTTTCCCGTTAAAACAGTGTTTCCGTTGTGTGTGTGTTTGTTGTGAAACTTAAAAAGCGAGGTGGGGGGAGGGAGGAGGAGTTTTACTGTGTAAGATGAGGCAAGGGAAGGGGCTAATTCCACACACACACACACACACACACACACACACACACACACACACACGCACATACACACACAAATACATGGCACCTACGCGCACAAACGGAAACACTTATCTGTTGGGATTTATTTTATCTTTTTTTAAAGGTAAAGTGCAGGTTCATTTGTTTTATTTTTACTTTATATATTGTATTAATTATTTTTCTGTATTTATTTTTTTAGAAAGAAAAAAAATGAACCAAGTCAAGTGTTCTCAGAAACCATTCCAGGGCTCTAATGTAAAAACAGTAGATGAGCAGCTACTTTGTAGCAAGATGCCAAGTTGTTCTGAGATCCTAGGCCTTAGATGCTGTTGGGCTGTCTTGGTTGACATGTCTCTTCAATATTGCATGCAGGATGGGGACATTGCCTGTGAACTGACAGACTGAGGTGGTGGTTCACATATATTTCAATAGGGGAACTGAAGGGAGTGTGCAAATTATTGGGTTATCACACCGCTCTACCTCTTTAAAGAAGCTTACAGTATGTTAGGGTTCTGGAAAGTTAAGAGACCAAGTCTGGAACCTCAGAGTGAGGAGGGATGATGCAGTTCCTGTCCTGGCCATGGAATAGTGGACCAACTCTTTATTACTGCAAGACTATTTATGGTATTATAAGAATCTAGTCTAAAAGCATTTGGTGCTTAAAAAAGTGCTATGAGCAGATCTCTCAAGGGGGTCTTGTGTGAAGTACTGCTTATGTCTGCTTACTGTTTAACGTAGAGTTACGTCTATATTCTTGGCAAGAAGTCAAGCATGTTCTCAGTGGCTTTTTGTTGCTAAAAGAATTGTCCATTATCTCCAGTCCTGTTTGTAATTTTCATGGGCAGGATCTCAAGGTGCAGCTGGGGTAAGGAGTGTGTTTTGTTTGAGGACAATTATTTCTCAGCTATTTGAAGATGATGTGATTTTGTTGGCTTTATCAGGTTATGATCTTCAGCATGCACTGGGGTAGGTTGCAATCAAATGTGAAGCAGCAGGAATGAGAGTCAGCACCTCCAATCCTGAGAGCATGGTTCTGTGCTGGAAATCAGTGGGATAATCCCTTTGGATTGGGTGTGAGTTGCTACCCCAAGCAAAGACGTTTAGATATACAGTGGAACCTTGGTTTGTGAACATAATTCGTTCGGGAAGTGGGCTCGTATTTCAAATCACTCATAAACCAAATTGAATTTTCCCATAAGAAATAATGGAAACTCAAATTATTCGTTCCACAGCCCAAAAAAAATTATACATAAAAATAATTAACCCAAAATATAAAGTAAAAATAAAACAAATTAACCTGCACTTTACCTTTAAAAAAAAGTAAAAATTAATCCCGACAGATAAGTGTTTCCATTTGTGCGTGCTGGAGCTGTATATGCGTGTGTGTGTTTGTGTGAATGTGAAGCTAAAGTAAGGAGCACCTCTCCTCTGCACAGTTGTGATCACGTGACGCTTGGCATCAAAACAAGAAGCGCATGCGTGCTACATGATAGTAAACCAAAACTTGCTTGTTTTTCAAGTTAAAATTCATTAAAAATCTTTGCTCGTCTTGCGGAACACTCGCAAACCGCGTTACTCGCAATCTGAGGTTCTTCTGTATTGGGATCTTGAATTCCAACATCAAGAGGTTGATGTAAAGCTGCTGCTCCTTGACATCGAAAGGAGCCAGTTGAGGTGGTTCAGGCATCTGATATGAGGTCCTTTCTTCCTTCCTTCCTGTCTTTTCTTTCGGCTTTCTTACTGACCATAGCCAGTCAGGAATATGAACACTTTAAAGCTGGTTATCTTTAAAGAGCTTTGAAAACATTTTGTTTGTTTGTTTGCTTGTTTTTTTTTATTTTGAACTTTCGGTACATAAGTGTTCAGCAGCATGAAATTCAGTTGTACAATGATGTGCTCCTGTGTGCGTATGTGTGTGTATTGATATACTATCTGTGGGTAATGATTATTTTGGACTTGACTTAACGTGATTTAACAAGAGAAATTCCAGTCCAGTAAGTTGTGGTGCACACAAAAAGAGTAAAAAAAAAAAAAAAACATACGGAGGCCAGATGAGGCCTGGTTAACCAGCATCTGCATTATTTATGGTCCTTCACACACACACACATATACACACACACAGTCTTCTGTCCTTAAACAGTCGAAACAAAAGTGCTTGAAGACATATTTGGCTTCACTTTCATCTCAAAATTATAGTCATAACTGTCACTAACACTTAAATCATGCATATGTGTGTATGGGTGTGGGTGTGTGTGAGTGTGTGTTTAAGGCTGTGCGTGTGTACATTTTTACCTCCCGATAATTACTGGAAGTTCATCCAGAGTCTGAAAAATTGAAACAGATTATGGAAATATAATTATAATTTTAAAAAGAAAATAAGTATATTTTAAGGGTTTCTTTTTTATTGTAAATCACAATACAGAAATGTGTCTCCTCTAACTCAGCATATAATTATACGCTGCCAGTTTACATTTTTAGATCAGCATTGAGTTTCCATGGCTCTCTGATTATTTCTGAGAAGCTCATAAACAAAGACGTGACAGAAACACAGAGAAAAGCAAAGCTGTGTCATTGGACCCAACATCAACCACAAGAGCAGAAATCACATAATCAAATTAGACATCTCACAAGAAATAATGTAAGTTTCAGAGAATTTACAAAACATATTTATCTCTACGAATCCCCTGATTATGTTTCAATTTCCACAACATGCGCGTAAACAAACACAGTGTTCACCGTTATTGAAAACTAATCAACAACACAGTGCTGTGATGAAGCAGAGTCGCTGTCACCAACCCGACATCCAGTAAAGTCTGTTATCAGTCTTTTTTTTTAATGTATTTCTTTCTTTCTTTTTAGCATTCCAGTTTTTCTACTTCTTTCTATTTGTTTTCATTCTGCCATTTGTTCTTTTTTTACTCCTTTATTTGGTCTTTCTTCTTTTTTCTCTTTTGCTTATTTTCTGGGTACCTTTGGTGTCTTCATCACGATCACCCAGTCATCATGAACATATTGCAAAATAATGAAATTCTAAAGTTTTACAATAAATGATCAAATATTTACAAGTCTCTTGAAATGTTTTTCCTTCATTTTCTTTGATTGGGTGTGTGTGATATTGTCATGTCCCACATGCTTCAAATTCACTGACTGCAATAAGTCATTGAATGACACAAAATACTTTTCATGTTTTTATTGTCCTCAACAAATTCTCTAATAAAGCAAGCCATTTCGATGACAGATTTATGTTCCTTATGGGGAACTCCTCATTTTAAAAAACTGAACGATGTCACACAAACTCGGTGACACAACCATCATTTTGTCTTCCTTCAATGGAGGATGAAACAAGTGCTTTAAGTACATAAAGTATTTACACATGTTTCCTAATGTTCATCATATTGTGTTTAGTCAAATATAAAAAATTTAAAAAAATTTAATCTGAAATTAAAAATATGTGTGATAAACAGTGCACAATCACCTTCAACAGTGAATCACTTTAACAACTGAGTTTTTTTCATTAAATCCTAAGACCCTTGTCACACTGACACAAAGACCATGTTCCCACTGTATCCTAAAAGGGGTCAAAATGAGAAAATGTGCATTTATCAAGTTCATAACACTTTATAGACATATCCCTGTCAATTTCTCAATGCGTCTATCATGTTGTCAGTAATTTCCTTATATTATTATGTCCGATCTGAACGCATCATAATCTCGTCATATGCTTACAATGTGGTCACAACAATGACACATGTAGTGCCAATATTTATACTAAATTCTCTGAACGTAATGTGGATGGGCTGATAACCTACTGCATGTGCTCCATAAACGCGATAAGTACCAGAACAACATAATACAAACACGGCATGGACCTACCATGGTCACAGCACAAGCCTGAAGAGGGCGCTGTGCAAACTCCAGCACAACAATGACACAATGATGCGATGACAAATAACGCAATGGCATCCCAATGGTAACTCCAGTCTTTCTTGTCAGCGCCATGCTTGTAGTACATCAAAGAAGTCCCTAGGAGTGTTAATTAGTTATTGGACATAGTGGGAACGTAGTGAGAAATGTGATGAGGGTAACTGTATAAAAAATTTAAAAAAACGTCTGCCCTAATATGGTCGACCTTGTCATTAGTCCTACCATGGGTGCATAGGTTTTTGCCTTATTTTGACTGATTTTATTAACTGCTGACTTTTTACTCTACTCTGATTGATGAATTGGTCGATGAAATGGTTGCAGTTTATATATAATAAAACATGTAATAAAATCTTACTGTCTGTTTTTGCTTCTCGCTCCCGGGAGTTCGTGTGTCGCTTATGTGCTGAAGTGAGGGAAGTGCGTAATTTCCTCACACAAACCTAACACAACTAGGGTACGACATTTAATTGAAAACGCAAATAAACGTCACACATTATGGGCCATTACGACGTTTATGTTATGTAGAGCCCGCTAAACTCACGTCACCTCTTTACCTCATTTTTTTTTTTGACATTTGATTTGTTTTATCTGCCACCAGTTTCAGAATTAATTTACCCTTTCCAGACTCCTGCACATTAGCACAGTTTGACTGCTTTCAGAACTTAAATAAACACCTGAGGAGCTCTACACCAGCTGTGTCGTTTAGCCTCTCATGGCACCTATCTACATGTGTCAGAAATTCTTCTTCATTCAGGCTTCTCTGGGGATTGTTAGCTATTTAAACACCAGGATTGTTAATTGAAGCTTTTAGCAGAATTTATTTTCAGCAAGGGAACACTGTGGCAAAACAGAATGAAAATAATTACAATAGAGTGGCAAAAAAAATTATGGTTTAAAGGAATTTACACTACTTTAACCAGGTAAATATTTTGCATCTAGTAAAAATTTTAATATTTCCGATTAATATATGTTGTTATAAGTGATATTTCCCCCCCAAAATTAAAGAGTTTAATTATGTAAGGTACATGAGAATGAGGCAAATTTTCATTTTTTTTTTTGTAGTATATGTAATATATAGTAATGTCATTTTGCTCTGTTTAAACACATAAAATTATTAACACTTGACTAACTAATCAGCAAATAAGTCATGAATAATGTGAAGTGAAGTTAATACTATTAGCATGTTAACATTGCGTAAAGTTGTTCACTCGTAAAGACCGACACTGCATTTGAATATTTTTCAATTGTTTTTCTATTTATAAATCATGCTAATGCCCCCAAGTGGGACAATAATAAAATGTTCACCCTATGATCTGGAGATGGCTGGTTCGATTCCCGGGTAGCCTCTCTCAGTCGAGTACGATGGGAGGCACATAGTGCTCTAAATATAATCACGGCTCTATAGCCAATTATGGGCGTCTGTGAACTCAGGCAAGTGGAAGGAGTGGATAGCGCTATCCTCCGAGTGTGTTACACTGCCCTCAAGTGTGTGACTGAGCAGTTCGAAAAAGATGCAGTTGGGGGGTTATAATAAATAAATAAATGAAAAATTTTCAACACAACACTATTGTGAAGAATTGGCATCTTAGATATCATAATCATAAATGTTAAAAAAAAAAAAACAGGACGTTTACGCTAGCATCTAGATAATAAGCTAATGGGTCAGTATGCTAAGTAGCATAGTAGCTTCTTTTTTTTTTACCTTGGTGTATATAGCTAATCCCTTACTGTTTCTCAGATAAAGCACAATGACATATATAAGATTATAAGCAGATTTGTGAGTGGGGAGAGGTATAAGGAAACTGCGTGATGGAAATCTGTTAAGAATGTGTGTGTGAGGGAAAAAATGTGTGAGGAAAAAATGCGTGTGGCGAAGCTATGAAGGGGAAAAGTGTGTGAGGGCAAAATGTGTAAGGGAGAGAAGCATATTAGGGGAAAAGTGTGTGAGGGGTAAAGTGTGTGTGAGGGAAAGTGTGTGTGATTGTAAAAGTGTGTGTGTGTGGGGGGGGGGGGGGGGTTGTACAGAAAACGTGTATGAGGGCAAAATGTGTGAGGATATAGGTGTGAAGGAAAAAGTGTGCAAAGAGAAAATTTGTGTGAGGAGAAAATGGTGTATGGAAAATGTGTATGAGGGAAAAATTATGAGGAAAAAGTTTGTGAAGGGAAAGTGTGAAAAGGAAAAAAGTATTGAGGGCAAATGTGTGTGTGGAAAAAAAGTGTGTGAGGCAAAAGTGTGTGTGTGTGGGGGGGGGGGGTTGTACAGAAAACGTGTATGAGGGCAAAATGTGTGAGGATATAGTGTGTAAAGAGAAAATTTGTGTGAGGAGAAAATGGTGTATGGAAAATGTGTATGAGGGAAAAATTATGAGGAAAACGTTTGTGAAGGGAAAGTGTGAAAAGGAAAAACGTGTGAGGGAAATGTGTGTGAGAGAAAACGTGTAAGGGGGAGATATGTGTGTGTGGAAAAAAGTATTGAGGGCAAATGTGTGTGTGGAAAAAAAGTGTGTGAGGCAAAAGTGTGGGGTTGTGGGGGGGGGGGGGTGGTGAGAAAATTTTGAGAAAAAAGTATGTGAAGGAAAAAAACGTCTGTGGAACAAAATGAGGGAATGAATATGGAATATGGCCGTGACATTAAGGCAGAAGAACTTCATTCAGTAGTGCTGGTGATTCAGTGCATTCAGGTCGTCAGCTGACTTGATTTTATTGCCACATAACGTTGCTGAGTCTCGACCTGAGCAACTGAAGCGACCCCAGATCATAACACTGTCTCCAGAGGCTTGTACAGTGGACACTATGCATGACGGATGACGGATGCATCGCTTAATGTGCTTCCCTGCTTACCCCACACGCCCATTGCTCTGGTATAGGCTTAATCTGTCCTCATCAGGCCACATGAGCTTTTTCCATTGCTCCAACTGACGCAGTTCCAGGAATTTCAAATCTCGTTAATTGTTTTCGGTGCTTGATGCAGAGTAATAATATGATCCTTCTGAAGAGGTATGTGTATGTTTATACACACAGCCCATGTGACAGTAAAATGTGGAAACATAGTGTTTTAACATGATCGGGTTTATAGAGCGAACTGAGCACAAAGCCTTGAATAAGAAATATTTACCATATTATTTTGAATTGTTTAAACTTTATTGCTTTTAAATTGTATTAGAAAGAAAAGCCCTGCCAGAACCCCATCACCCTGGACATGAAGGGAAATCTGCGTTGAAGCCCTGAATGTCGTGTTTCTGTCCCTCTGAGGAAGAATTCGCCAGTCTGACAGATCAGACAAAAGCATTATGACGGTGAAACAAGAGCCACTTTTATGAGTTCCGTAACACAAGCCCCGGGGGCCGCTGGGAAACAGATCCACCGATGAAAAAGAGGACAGAGCTCCATCTTTCATGTGCACGTCGCTTTTATTTTCGCCCGCAGACACAAATGACAGACAATTAAGACGGCACAAAGGCGAGGGGGAAATTCGGTCGTGGCCCAAATTACCCCGGCCCTACCTGGCCCACGTTTCATGTGCACCTTTTAATCAAATTCCAAGAGTCCCAAACTTTTGGGAAGCAAGAATAGAGTAGAGTGAAGGATGTTTGTCAGAAAGAAAAAAACTTGCAAAAAACGAGATACTAATCAGTAAAAAAAAAAAAAAACCCACAAAAACACAACATAATATCAGAACATAATAAACTTGTGAATAAAAAGAATTGCGAAAGAAAAAAGTCAGGTTTTAAATACTAGTTCTAAATTATCACTGTCTATGTTACAGTGTTATGCTGTAAAAAAAAACTGTGTTTTTTCTAAGCTCTCAAATTTTAGTAGGCATGACGCTACAACATAGCTGCTAATAGCTAGAGTGATAACTGGGGATAATTTATTAATGCCACATACACACAGCAGAATTTTTTCACTTTTTAAACAAATTTAAAATGAGCATTAGTAAACTTTTTCTGTTGTGAAAAAAAAGCAAAACAATAATGAAAGTCACAGTGCAAGAATTAGCAGTTCTTCCTTGCTAGGGCATACTTTGTGTTGTTATTGCTAATCCCTGTGTTAGCATTTCTAAATTCGTTTGATTTCTGATTTGATGCTTTCATGTTCATGACCCAGGTCCCACATTTAAAATTTCAAACAGAGTGGGAGTAAAAAAATCTCTCTTTTTTTTCCTCGCATGTGTGTAGTGAGAAGATAAAGTGGCTAGCCACACGGTTTCCAAATGTCTCTTTTGCTAAACAGACATTAAAGCAAGAAATGAGTCTAGTACTACGAGGCTAACATGAATTAGCATGTATGCACACACACACACACACACACACACAGAGTCTAATAATTCATGTGTTGCGTCCACATTCATGTGAAAAGATTGAGCAGATTTTCAGTCTACTTTTGACTAGAGAATTATGCTGGGAAATATGGCGCTAATCACTCCGTCTAGTAGGAAAAGTCGGAAACGCTAGCTCTTAATCAGGTCTCCATCTTGCTGTCAGAGGATTGTTTGGCGAGGTGGCGTCGAGAGATCGTGAGGAGGATTGAGTTTTTAATGAAGAGCTGAAAAGCTTATTCACCCATCTGTGCTAGCGCTTCCTCACATCATGCTAATCAAGTTGTTTGTCTCGTCTGATCTCTTCATAAGGAGCAGCTGATTTGCCGAACAGCTCCGACTGATTCTAGCAAAGAATCGAAAACCATCCCAGATTTATTATTCACACTATCACTGATATTAAAGCCTTTTTTCTTTAATTAATCACCAACATCTTACAATTTACAATAAATAAATAATTTATTTTATTTTATTTAATTAATTAAAATTTTTATTGATTTTTGTTTCAAATGATACAATTTACACTGTGGTATGTAATGTAATATAAAAGTCCCCCCCCCCCCCCCATTTTAAAACAATAATTCATTCAGAAATTTTGAGTCAAGAGTAATACCCAACTGTTTAAAAAGTCTTTTGAATCATACATAATTTAAATACATTCAAACACAAAACAAGCAAATACTAAAATACACTTTAACACAAAACCATAATTTTGCACAAAAAAAAAGTTACCACAGTTTTTGCTCTTTCACTTTTTCACCATCATAGTTATTAAATATTTGTCTTTGTTTAATCAACAAAATGTGAATAAAAAATGTAAACAAAAAATTGACAAAAAAATTAACTTCAAATAAATGTATGACTTTTTAAATTATAATAATACAATACAATACAAAATAAAAATTCTTGAGCAAATTGTAAAATAATATTTAAAAGTGTTTTTTCTCTCCTTTTTAAAAATAAATACATATATTAAATTCATTCAGAAATTTAGAACACGGCAGTGTTGGCACCCAGCTGTTAGAAAGTTTAAAAAATCATGTAGAATTTACATTTAAATACACTTGTGTAAAACAAATACTAAAATAACAAATTTAGAAATTATAGCACATCAACGTAGTTAAAATTTTTCTCTTCATTTAATCCCCAAAATACAAACTGTGGCAAGTACTGTAACTAATCTGTAAAAAAAAATGTTTTCACCAAAATCTTGGCAATTAATGAAACATTTCTGTTACAATTTAATGTTTTAATGTTATTTTACAGTTTAAATTTGAATTTAAACATTTAGATTTTTTAATTGATGTTTTATTTCAAATATGTTTCAACTAAATAAATTTTATGTAAAATTGTATTTAAAAAAAATATTTTTTAGATTCACTTAATTTAAAAAAATAAGTCAAAAGTAATGGCACTCACCTATTTATAAAGAAAAAAGCAAAAGAAAACGTATCTTTTTATTTTTATGATTTTATTTTTAATAGCACATTATAAATAGCTAAAATGATGTACGTATTTATTACCAAAGGATTAAATACACCATGGTGATTTTAAAAGTCCACATTCTGATTGATGGTGTGTAATGGTTGATATCATCTGGTTTCTGTATGGAGATGTTTATATATTTAACCTGTATGGATGGACTTTCCAATGTCAGAGAAAGTTTTATGACATCTTCAGAGCATTTTATAAAAATCAACATTAATATAAAATTATTCGAATTTAATTTTTAAGATTTTACTGCTGACTAATTGCACGTGAATCTGAAGTATGTTTGAGGTTGGAACACAGGATTCAGCCTGTTCTTGAAACTTACTGAAACATACTGAAAATATTTATGAAGAAATGAAAGCATGAAGAAGGGATGCACACTTCCTTTCTGAAAGGATGTTGTTATTACTTAATTCCAGTAAACCCAGGCCGAGCCTCTTCCTCCTCCTCCTCCTCTTCCTCCTCTTCCAGTGTGTAAACATGTGTTAAAGACGGTGACCCGGCCTGGAGCATTCGCTAATGTTCAAACCCCTGGATTTACTTTTTTTTTCCTGAAATGATTCGATTTGACTAATCTCGTTCAGCTTTTCAGGACTCGCAGGCATCCTTTCTTCGCATTTACATATCTCTGCCGAGGAGAAAGTGCGCACTTCCTAGGGGCCGAGTCAGAGGGACTACATGCATCTGATGTGTTTGAGATAAGCGCATGAGATAGAGAGAAAGGGAGAGAGAGAGAGACAGAGTGAGAAAGAGAAGGAGAGAGAGAGAGATGGCAAACTTTATGCGAACAGTCGAGACGTCTGAACGTTAACATGCGATGATTCATGTTTCCCCTGCAACTTCATATTTCTGTGATTATATCCGTCTTTCCGTTGTTTATTAGATTACAGCTGGGCTTTTCTGTCGTTCACCTCACAAATATTCTCCCTTTCTTTCTTTGCTTTTTCTCTTGTCATTTGTTCTTTCTTTTTTCTTACTTTCCCCTTATTTAGTATTTCATTTTACACCTGACTTTTATCTCTTTTTCCACTCAAATTCCTTCCTTTTTTCAGTATTTATGTTGACTTTATTTTCACATTTCTTCCTCTTTTCTTTCTTTCTTTCTTTCTTTCTTTCTTTCTATCTGTAAATCAAACAGAAATGCACCAAACCATACAATCGATTCTTTCCTTCATTATTCTCTTTCTTCTTTCCCTAATTGTATCCTTTATTCATTCTCTTTTATATTCTTTATCGTTATTTGTATATTTACATTTACATTCCTATATTTCTAACGGTTCTTCCTTCCTTCCTTCACTCCCTTTTATCCATTTCCCCATCCCATATTCTTTCTTTTACCCTTTTCTTCATTTTCCTCTCTCTTTTCTTGCCTTTTTTTGTTTTTTCCCTCCCCCCCTCTCTCTCACTCATATCCACCCTTCTTTTTTTTCTCTCTTTCTTCTGGTCATGTACTGTTGTCAGTTTTCCTCCTCTCTCCTTCATTTTCTTCCCTCTGTTTCCTTTATCCTTGTAAAAGATAATGTTCAAAATACTTTTTTTCTTATTTCTCTCCTTTTTCTTTCTTTCCTCGCCTCATTTTTCTTTTTTCCTTTCTTTTTCTTAATTCGTGGCTTTCTTTATTACATATTACATAACATTTTTGTGCTCTCACATTGTATAGCATGTGTCTGTGTAAACGTAAATGCTGATCTCTCTCTCTCTCTCAGTCTCTCTCTTGCTCTCATTCACTCACTCACACACTTACTTTAATCCTAGAGGTCGCCTGAAGGTCACACAGGTTAAATGGTATTTGATTAAAAATCATGGCCAAGTCCTGTTTCACGGCCACGCTGGGAATCCGTGTGTGTGTGTGTGTGTGTGTGTGTGCGTGTGTGTCTTTTGCCACTGTTTATCAATCCCCCAGCAAATCCAATTAGCCTCCCAACCCTATTAACCCGCTCAGCTGGGTGAGAGAGTGCGCACTTCACTTCACTTCACTCCACGGCCCTGCTGCCAATATCTCATTTCTCCAGATAAGATCAGCTCCAGATACTCCTTCATCCCTCTCTCTCTCTCCCTCAGTCTGTCTGTCTCTCTCTCCGTCTCCTCCCCCTCTATTCCACCACAGACAGACAACTACAAAAAAAAATAAAACTAGGGCACTAAGTTGACTTGTTTGTCCGCTGGCAGGCGGAGATCAGGTGTGATGTGATTTCTCTTATCGAGACGGCCCACAAAGCCAAGCTGAGTCCGCCATGATTAACACACACACACACACACACACACACACACACACACACACACACACCCCAACTCATTGTTATTCCGAGTCGAGGAATCAATTTGTATCAAACGCTGACTGTAATTTATTTGTGGCCTTTGAAGGCGAGCCGGGAGCCGGGATAAACGGGAATGGACTCTTTTCATTCTTCCTCCTCGTCTTCCTCTTCCTCTTCTCCTTCTCCTCTCATCCGTAGCAGAGCTGATAAACTTCCTTGTGATCGTTCCGAGCTCCAAATCTCAAAAAGGACACCTTGTCGGACATGATGGACCTGGTTCTCTCCCTCTCTCTGTCTCTTTATTCCCCTCCCTGTCTTTCTCCATTTCTTTTTTCCCCTCCTTGTCCGTCAAACTCAAACTCGGACTACTTTTCCTTTTCTCTTTTTTCCAGTGACATTTCCTTTATCCTACTCATCTCTCGCTGAAGGAACAGATGTTTTTTTTTTTTTAAACACAGGATGTGATGCATCATGAGCTTGCCAATAATGTGCTGACCGTATGATTAAAGTTCTTTTTCTCCTCTTTTTTATGTACTAACTTTGATTTTATCATTCCTCTTTTCATCCATTTCTCAAACTGTTTAGTGTTTTCTTTCTTTCTTAATTTTTAATTTCAGTGCCTTTGTCCCTGCCATGATTTTTATCATTCTTATCATGACCATCCTATGAAACAGTGCTTAGTATGTACAGTATTTGTCCTGCCCTGGGGGGGCGTGTCTGGCCCTATAGTATCACCTCATTACTAGATAAACATGGTTGTTCGGCTTGTCCTCACACACACTGTTCCCTTCTTCAGTCTTGACCCTGTGGAGAATAAAAAATTTGTTTATTAGGGGGTATAAATTTTATTTAAAACCTGGCAGTAGAATTTGCTATTGACGGTCTTGTCATTCTCAATGCACAATGCTGTGAATGTTGTAAAAAAAATGAAGAGAGATAGCATTCACTCACCTTTTCCGGTCGTGGAGATGATGGGCTCTTCCACTGTGAAGGCTATTGCTGCGTCTCAGGGTCGTACTCACGTTACGACCAGTAATGATCCTCGACATGAAGGACGGGTCATCCACGGCACACTGACGGAGTTCCTTCTGCTCCTGGGTCAGCAGCCTCGGGATGAACTCGGCAGCAACACGGCACAGGTTCAAACAGATGTGAGGATCGCCTGGACGGTTCTGTATGACGCACCGAGGACGGCAGCAACGTGTGGATTGTTCTCTGACCATCATCATGCACAAGTTGCAGAATGGTTTTGACATTTTCAGGAGTTGAGCCTGTTTTCAGGAGTTGAGCCGTCTTCCAGTGATGTTCTTCCGCTCATGAAGTGTGTACGCCACTCAAAACACCTCAAACAACTCATTGCAGCATTGTGTAATCATGTCTAACGCCTCTGCGGCAGAAGAATTTCATGTTCGCTCTTTTTTCTAACTTGCTCTTTATCTACGTATTTCTCTCTTGCTGGTCCACGATAGTCACACTGTTCAGGATATCCACATAATCACAAGTGTGTTTGTGCGTGTGTGTGTGTGTGTGTGTGTGTGTGTGTGTGTGTGTGTGTGTGTGTGTGTGTGTTAACCTTTACTTAAACCCTACTTTACTTAAGAAGACCCATAAGTGGAAAGCAAACAAACAGTAAGCAGTCGTGTGTGTGTGTGTGTGTGTGTGTGTGTGTGTGTGTGTGTGTGTGTGTGTGTGTGTACTCAACAGTGCAGCAGGAGGTGTATCTTTTCTTTGTATCCCCACACAGACACACAGAGAGAGAGAGAGAGAGAAAGAGAGAGAGAGCGACTGACAGTGTGTGGTGAGATAGGGATGAAGTGCACACTTGGGAAGCACTCAGTTTGGGATCAGGCCTTTAAATCTTCTTTCGAAAACAGCAGGACAGAGACGATCACTTCCCTCTTTCAACTCACTTTAAGTCATCTTTCTCCGTCTTCCTTTATCACCTATCGTCTTTTCATTTCTTTTTCCTCACATTCTTTCTCTATCTTTGTGTAATTTATACTGGATTTCTTCTTGTTCCTTCATTTATTTATCCATATTCATCACTTCTTTTAGTCCTTTCTGAGTTGCTGTTTTGTGATCTGTTCATACTTCCTTCTCGCATCTTTTTACCTTATTTTATTTTTGTTCTTTCATTTCTCTCCTTCTTACTCCACCTGTTTCCTCCAAGACCTTTCCTTGTCTAACCTACCCTCATTGTCTTTCCTTCTTTCTTTCTTTCTTTCTTTTTTTCCTCAGACTACTTTTCACCACATTATCATATTTAAACAAACATCTGTAACGTAATGAGTTTGCTTTTAATGTTTGTCCTAGTTTGCCCTAATTACCACTACTAATAATAATAATAAATTTAAAGGCACTCATTTCCCTTAATATTTTTTGTCAGGAATCCTATTAGGTTTCATGTTAGCCACCTTGCTAATGATCAATATGTAATCAATGTAATGAACAATATTTATAGAAAAATTGGCAGATTAGCTTACACTAGCTATCAAAGGATTAGCAAAGACTGCAAAAACACAACTTAACAAAACAGTGAAATCCAGTTAGCTTAGGTCATGTTGGATATCAAGCTATGATTAGCATAAAGAGAGAGAGAGAGAGAGAGAGAGAGAGATGAACACGACTTTTCAGAAATCCTCACAAACTAGCAAAGAAAGAATTAGCATGAAAGAATAAACCAATACTTGAGAAAATCTTGTCAGGTTAGCTTTTTTCGAATGTAATTTGTTTGTAGTCAGAGCATTAACACTGACATTTGTGATTTTTATTTTTTTTTCGCAAATAAGTCGTGTCCACTGATGATTTGGGGCGAGGCTTGTTTCAGGTCCCTGAATGAAAAGTGGGAAATTTTCTGCTACAGAGAAGTTAGCAAACCTGTTCAACCTGAGAAGTTGAAAACTGTTTTCAAGCCTCTTGGGTTTCTTCATCAAACATTGATGAGACTCTACGCTTCGCCACGCCCACTCGGCTTGCAAGACAAAGATCCGTAAGGTTCACTTAGAGAAAGTTATAAATAAAGTATTGAATCAAATACATCCTACGTCCTTTCCCCTTCAGTTGACTTCTTCATCTCCTGCGTTGCCATAACAACAACAACAACTCCAAATGAGTAAATTCTTGTCTGAAACCTCAGATCAGTTTATGACCGAGATTTAGAATCTGTTTCAAATCAGACTGGCATGTCATGTCCTAGTGTGCCCTCCGTTTTTATTTCCCCTACTGTGTGTTTATTGTGTTCTACAATTGTTGCTAGTGCAACACTGCCAAATTTTCTACTGTACAAACACCCCCCCCCCACACCCCACACACACACACACATCACTAATATGTAGCAACAATAAACCCTATGTAGTACAATACTGGGCAGAAGAGAACACTACTGAATATTCAAGAAGGTTAACATCCCGGATTCTGATTGTTCAGAAGGAGTTGACTGATTGTTCTGCAGTAGTTCAGCTACAAAGCACGGGTTTATCTTAACATGCTCGTTCTTACGCGGTACGGTTTCTATAGTAATAGCTCATCCACAGGGACTCGTCACACAGCCGTGTGTGTGTGTGTGTGTGTGTGTGTGTGTGTCAGGGCAGTAGATCATCACACTGCTGCTGTGAGAATTAAGAAAAATGGGGTTTGAATTGTCGGGCTGTAGTTAAACATATTGTCATGATGATGATGATCTTACACACTAATGCTGGGTTGTTTTTACTACCCAAACGCTGGGTTGCTTCTGTTGGGTTAATTTTTCTGGGTTATTTACAGGGAGTTGGGTACTTTTTGTTTAACCCAGCTTGCTGGGTTGGAGTTGGGTTAGCTAGCGACAGCTAACATCACAGACAAGACCGCCCCTCCCCCCTGAAGTTCACCGGTGTATTCAGTGGCTGTGTCAGCTTCGTGTCTTTTTTTCTTCCTCCTCACGCATTTAAGAGGAAATGTAAACGTTCAATATAAGGTCTGTATACACACTTTCACTCACCTATGACTGAATTTGTTCACTGTATGTAACATTTATACTGTTAAAAACAACCAGTTTGGGTTGTTTTTAACCCAGCATTTTTTAGAGTGTAGGGAGGAGATAAGCCTCACACACATATACACACAATATTAAGAGTTAGATCCCCCCCTTAATAAACCTCTGACCCAGAGGTGATGTTACATTTATGTGCACGGATCATTAGATCATTAGTTTGATGTTGTTCTTGCGGTAGACATTACTGTAGATGTATTATTACGACAACACATCACAAGAAATACTTAATACTTTTAATACTTAAAAATTTAATTTTATTAACTGTAAACCCTTAATGTTAGCATGATGATCATAAAAATTAAGGTAAAGTATTTTTTTTAGCTTGTGGTTATTTTGGTAATCTTTTCATAAGAATAATAAGAATTATCATCATTATCATTATTATTTTATTATTATTATTACTGTTATTATTATTATTATAATTATTATTTTATTATTATTATTATTATTACTGTTATTAATATTATTATTATTATTATGTCACTCTTTACTGAGAAGGAGCTGCGTAAGAAAAAGAAAGAAAGAAATGGGGGCGGGGCCTGTGTAGCTCGTCTCCATGGTTTATGTAAGGTTATAGGGAATATCATAATCCCTCCTCAGAGAAGCTTCTTTTTTTTCCCCACACAAGATGATGACTAAATTTCTAGTGTCTTATCACACACTACCAGACTGGAGCTGTTACAAGAGGATTGTGGGAAAAGAGATGGAGGGAGGAGGGAGGAAGTCAAAGGGGTGGTGGGAGGGTGGCGGGGGGTGTTGAGACGCAAGCATGAAAGGTGAGATGATCAGATTAAGGCCGCTATTGGATTTTGGTGGCAGCCGAAGCAGAGCAGGAGGCGTCACTTTAAGAAAGCCTTAGCGGATTTCTTTCACTCCTGTTTTTCTTTCTTTCTCTCTTTTCGCTCGTCTTATGAAGCCACGGAGCTCCTAAAGCGGTGGAGATTTGAAGAGGCGAGACGAGGAAGGGTGCAAATTTATCGCTCGAGCGAGTAATCCGCGTGAGGTCAGCCAGAAGGGGCGTGTCTTGATTTGAGTCAGAAAGGGCGGGGCTTAGATTAAAATCAATTCACCCAATGATGTGACATAATGCACAAAAATGACCAAACATTAACCAGCTTAGGGTTAAAGTCTATGTTACACATCTTGTATTATGTATTACGTAATTATGAATTAGCAAACAATGCTACTAAACAGCTAACAGTAATTGTTTAATATTTTAATAAGTGCTAATTATTCACAACAATTGCTGGATTATTTCTAATATAAGTGTACCTAAATGCGGGCATGAATGTACAACATGAACATTTTCCCTCCTAACAGGATTTTCACCAATCCCCATAAACGACCATTCATGAAAAAAAACTGTAAAGATGAGGTGTGATTTTAGTAAACTAGCAAAGATTTGCTAAACTACTTGTGAACGATATTATCGTGTGCTTTGTAAACCTTAATTAACCTTAATAACATCCATTAACCTGTGAGCACTAGCTGTTTTAATTATGTAACAAAATATTTTACCTTGTGTTAGCTAACTAGGTTAATTTTCTAGGTTTTGATGGATGAATAAAATCGTAAAATGATACGACTAGCCTTTTGTGTTCATTACTCAGTGTGGCAAGATTACAATTTTAAATAAATGCAGTATACTATATAATATTAGCCATAGCAATGCTGAACAATCCCGATAGCTAGTATATTAGAGCTTACATTCAGTAACCTCATTTTTTTTTTACTGTAAAATTATTTGATTAATAAATCCGATACTTCACATAACCATTTTGCAGATGCTAGGTTGGGTAGATCAAAGTTAAAATAGATTTCTGTAAGAAACACGTAGGGTCAGACAAAGTTAGCATTGACTAGCCATGTGTTCATTTTTTTTTTTTTTTTTTTTCAGGGAGATTCACACATGGATTTCCTTTTGCTACACAGTGAGGTGTAGATAAGCTAATGTATCGCTCCAGTGCTGATGAATACCTTGTGTGTGTGTGTGTGTGTGTGTGTGTGTGTGTGTGTACCTATCAATGATCCTACTCAGAAAGTCAGATTGATTTTGGCTACATGAAAGGGTGTGAAAATCACTCGGTTTGTAGTTCACACTGCAGCAGCCAATAACCATCGAACGATGGGGACTAAGTACATCGCCAAAATGTCAGACTTCTTAAATATTTTCTTGCAATTAAATTTTTTTCCAGCGTTTAGCCTCCTTATAATCGCATAGCAAGCATGTTAATCCACACACACAGCAGCAAACAAAACTGATGAAACCAGCCCTACATATAAGCTAACACCACATAGAACACACTATAACTATAATTAGAAATAAAGGGCAACACGGCAGACTAAAGTGACGGTGAACAAGCTAATCCGTGTAGTGTTAGAAAAACAGACAAACAAAAACTAAGGCTAGAGTTCAGCAGTATACAGGAACTAGCACATCACAAACACGCTAACATGTGACAGATTAGCATTTTTTTGTTCATCCATCAATGAATGCTAATGAGGCTAAAGTATTAGTATTCTTCCAAGCTGATAACAGGCTAGTCAAATACACATCAATGGTGTATACTTAATGCTCCCCATGTGTATCTGTTATGCAATGATTATATAACAGTTTTACACTAGGCACTAACTGAGCCAATGAGCAAGTGAGCATAATCAATTGAGCAAGGTGTTTAATACATGCATTTAGCCAACATTTCCACTTACAGTATGGAGTGTTTCCTAAAACTATGCTGAGCTTAAACCCCCTGTTCATCTTCTTTTTCAGCTGTGGAAACTCCGGACTCAGCGTTAGCAGCATCAATAAGCTAATGGTGCTAATCAATGGCAAAGATCTGGGTAAGATCTTCATTACAGAAACAACTGCTGATACAAACGACTGTTTCAAACGTATTGATGTGCACCCAGGTCACGCCGTGATCCGTGTGATCGACGTCTGCTTCCCTTTTCATCTCCCAGCATGCAGCTTAAGGCTAGTTCTTCATTTCACACTTAGAGATAGCACTTCGGGTGCCAAGAGAAGCAACGGTGCTTAGCGTAGCATTAAATGAGCTTATTACTCAGGTAATCAATTGGTATTCAACTAAACGCATGCTAATGTCAAGCTATGAAAAAGAAAGAAAAAGAAACAAATTCTGCATTCAACAACTTATAAAGAGTATTCTGATAGATCAACATAGTGTGTGTAACAACAGATAGCTATCTAACGCAGCTACCAAGCTAAATCATGAAGAATCATGAAGTCATGAAGATTCCAATCCATAAAAGCTAATCCAAGTTTTTGTCATTTTTTTAGATCAGCTTCTGTATTATCATCATGAAAAAAATTAATGAATTTATCTGAATTGCAAACACATAGCTACTAGCTAGCCTAGGACAGCTTTAGCATTCTAGCTTTAACTCTAAATCTGGACACTGAGGGGTTCTTTGTACTCTAGCTACCCTGTTAGCTCGTTCTTCCTTGTGATCTGTGTGATAATTCCTTTATTTATTTATTTACTCCTTCATTTTTCCTGAGTGCGAGCTTGTCAAGCCTCAGATAAATAAGCTAAGCGCAGTCCTGAAAAACCCGAGGCGCGCTATGGAAGCGATTCCCGTCTCAGACGTGAAGCGAACGGTAAAACAATAATTATCAAAGGGAAGCTGAATTGATGGAGCCCATTAAACGCAACAAAAACTCTCCCGAGGCCTCGCTACACAAACGGCTGGAGTCGATAGCGAGATTCCCCTGGTAGCACCGTGCACAGGCTGAGTTTAGAGAGACATCAATCTGGAGTGTCAGTTTATGGCTAATGAAGCTTCACCGGATCGATATGCACAACCTGTTTTCTTTTTTTTTTTTTAAGATAATAATGATGTTGGGGTTTTTTTTTTCATACTTTCTCAGTGTCATGTCTTTCTTTAAAAAACTGTCTTAAGAAATAAGCCTGCTGTTCCGTCTTTCATGAGTCGCTCCCTATAAATTTTATATATTTTTTTACAATATTTACACATTTTTCATTTAAAAAAAACATTTAAAACAAACATTCTTAATAAGAATTTAAATATAAATGTAAATGTTTCAAGTATATAAAAATAATTACAACATTATATGACAGAGAGAGAGAGAGAGAGAGAGAGAGAGAGAAACCCTTCTTGCTTTCTTGCTATTCACTTTGTATTATTTTTTTATTCGTATACACTACCACTCAATAGTTTGGATGCACCTTCTAACTCCATGGTCGTTCCTGATGTTTAGTTCTTTCTACACTGTAACACAATACTGAAGGCGTTTATCTAACAGTTGATATTGAGATGTATATCTGCTCCTTCTGCTCTGTAAAGCTTCATAACGGCTCTAATCTGAGGTGCTGCTTGTTAATTGGTGATTTCTGAGGCTGGTGACTCTAAATGAACTTCTCCTCTGCAGCAGTAAGTTTTGGTCTCGCTTTCCTGGGAAGGTCTTCATGAGGGCAAAATATAAATTTAAATTATACTATTTATGTAAATATATATAAATATATATATATTGTTATATTTTCTCCTTTTTCAGTGTTAAATGTAATACTAATAATAAGATTCAACACTTTAATATTTTATTAATTAAACTGACACCACTTGAAGATATATAAACATCTATTTTTTTTATAACTTTATTTATATTCATGCAGTAATTTCCCCTTCACTGATAGTGTTATGGTGCGAGTGTGTGTGCAAGTGTGTGTATGTGTGTGTGTGTGTCTTTATGTGTGTGTGTGTGTGTGTGTGTGTGTGTGTGTGTGTGTGTGTGTGTATGCTCATTTCCTGTTGATCTGATTACATATGTGAGCTAGACACAATGCCGCAGATAAAACAAAATGACCAGACAGACAGCAGTCAATGGGAAATTATGTTGTATCACAGTATCGCAATATTGTGTAACTGGAATAATCATAGCTCATGTCACTTTAAATACATTATTAAAAAAAACAAAAACATAAGTCATGAGAATTCTTGGGTGCGCCATCTCTGGAGCCACGACAGCTGTAACTGTGAACTTTCGACAACATGCTCGTGGTAAAAACAAGATTCAAATGATTTTTGTGATTTCTGTGAATATTACATTGGGTTTTTATGTAGAAACAGTCGAATTGTGAAAGAGTGAAAAATTTTAATATGTCAATTTCCTATGTTTCTTGAATTCTTTTATAAAACAATTACATTAAATAAATAAAAGTTACATTGCTAGTAGCAGTATAAGTGGGAGTATTATTGATTAAATTAAGCAGAAGCAGTATTTTTATACTGTCAGTATTAATAATCAGTATTTGTATTTTTGCTAGTAATCGTATTAGTTATAGTTTTGTTTATATAAACCATATAAGTCGTATACGTGGTATTAGTAACACCAATATTAGAAGTGTTATTCCTCCCCGTCACTAGGGGGCTCCCACATTAAGGCTACTATTACCACTCAGCCGGGAGGGCCAAAGACTATCAGGTGTTTCCTCCGAACCACATGACACCAACCGACCGCCTCCTTTCGAACTGCTCGCTCGCGCACCGTTGGGGTGATTGGCTGTAGCGCCGTGATTAATGTGGGAGCACTAAGTACCTCTCATCCCTCCCCTCTGAGAGAGCTCGGCCAATCAGCTCTCTCTAGACCTCCGGCTGCGAGAGGTTACAGCATCACCCGGGAACCGAACTCGCGATCTCCGGATGATAGGATGAGCGCTTTATCACTGCGCCACTCGGAGGCCCAACCACTCTCTTCTTATGTTACTTGAACCATAGGAGAATCACTCCAGGAGTAGTCATAGTAGTATTAATAGTAAAAAATGAAATTATATCTTCACCCTTAAAAATACTGGGTTAAAAACAACCCAAGACAGGTAAAAAATTCAATCCAAATGCTAGGTCATATTTAACTATAATGCTGGGTTAATTCTACCACATAAATTGGTCAAATGTTTGAACAGTTAAATGACTTTGATATACTGGTCTATTACAAAAAAACACTAAGTTTTGCCAACCATATATATATATATATATATATATATATATATATATATATGCAATAAACAACACCCAATTAAATGTACAAATCATAGGCACAGACACTCACTCCTTCACACACTACAGGAAACCCACCAAGCACGGGGAGAACATGCAAACTCCATGCACACAGAGACGGGAATCGAGCCTGGCCGGGGATCGAACCCGGACCCTAGCGGTGCAAGGCGACAGTGCTAACCACTACACCACCGTACTGCCGGGAACAGTACAGTCGTGGCCAAAAGCTTTGAGAATTAGATAAATATTGGAAATTGGAAAAGTTGCTGCTTAAGTTTTTATAATAGCAATTTGCATATACTGCAATATTGCATATACATATATACATATGTTTACCAGGTTCGCCACTGTGGACATAATTTCAAAGCAAACTTTTTTAGCACTAGTATTAGTAATAGTAGTGGTAGCAGTACTAATAGCAGTAGTGGCACCAGTACTCATAGTTAGAAGAAGAAGTTCAGCCTTTATTCATGTTATATACAGTACATTATTGCATAGTAAAATTCTTTATTCTTCTTCTGCGTCAGAGCACAGGGTCAACCATTATATGTCTCCCCCCTGGAGCAGACAGAGTTAAGGGCCTTGCTCAAGGGCCCAACAGCGGCAACTTGGCGAAGCTTTGGCTCAAACCACCAACCTTCCAATCAGTAACTCTGAACCTTAACACACTGAGCCACCAGTGCCCCGGTAGCAGTATTACATCTTGTTGCTCCCACTCTGCTCACTTCTAAACTCTGATTATATTCTGTCTTCCGCTAGATCTTAATATAAAAAAAGAAAGAAAAAAAAAACATTCCGTTAACTTCTTCTCTTACTGTTTTGATTGAGCAGTTTGTGAGAGGACTCTCTGAACGGTCCACGCCACTTTTTCGTCCATATATCACTCCATCACTCAGGAAAAACAAGAAGCCTTTTTGCGGCAGTGGGGTGGCCTGAGGCGGAAGCAATGAAATCCACCCAAATACAGTTAGAGGGACGTGAAAAGAAAGCGGAAAAGCAGCAATAATGAGACGGTGGAGGACAATGGACAACGTTTCTACACGTCAAGGATAGACTTACCGTCCAGGCTTATTATTGCACTCATTATTATTATTATTATTATTATACTGTGATTTTACTTGTGGGGTTATTAAGGGAGTTTTTTGGTTTTTGACGTTATTATAAATGATAACAAATAAATAAATTGTGTGTGTTTTCAGGAGTACTTGTTGTTTCTCATGTACCAAATTCAAAGCTGCATCACACTGCCCCAGTTTGGATTTCTTGGATAAGGTCCATATTTTGTACCAATCCGAAACACAGATTTTACTTTAAAAACAATTGTATTTTTTATGTATATGTTATATAATTTATAAATGTAATTATTTAATTACTTTTATTTATTTATTAATGTGTCCATTTTATTAAATTACAAAAAAAATATTATTTTTGTTAATAAAAAACTTCCATAGCTTTAAATATTTAAATGTTTAAATTCTTCATTAATGTTTCTTTCTTTTTTTTTTTTTATGAAAATTGAATTTTGACTAAAATGGTGAATTTTTTCTATTTCAAATTAGTGCAAATTTACACTTTTTATATTATTTAAAATAGTTAAATAGAAAAAAATATTTTAAATTAAAGAAAATTGTAAATTGATTCTAATATAGACTTATGCAATCAATAACGTGTAATTATTTGTAATTTCCCTAGTTGATTTTATTTTAAAAGAAAACTTAACCTATGAACTTTTACTAAAGAATGCATTATTTTTATTATATATATCGGGATTTTCAAGTGTACAGCTGATTATTCAATTAAATAAATAAATAAATAAATAAATAGATCTCTTTAGTTTATCCCACTGAGTAAACAATGTTGAATTTGTAAGATGTGTAAAACTTTTTTTCTTTTCCTGTTGCTTTATTACACCGAGTTTCCACCCCGACGAGCCCCAAGTAAAAAAGAATCCAAGTGGCCAAGGGGGGTAAAATGAGATTTCTTGCCTTCTCAAGCCACTTTTAATTCATTGTATTTCACAGTGCTTCAGCTACAGGTTCATGGCCACTGTTTTCACCTCACAATTAGTCACTGTCGCCAATTCGTCTTCCGTGTTGATACCCGAGGCCTCATAGAGTTCAAAGCATCCTCAATTTGATGCTCGTTATTTCAGAGAACCGCCACACAAAAGAGCTCAGGACCTGTGCATAAGCGTCTCGCTTAATCCTCATTGTGTGGAGAGCATGGCTTGAGGTTGAGCAGTGATATGTGGAAAATGAGATGGATCAGGAGAACACAGTAGGATCACAACACTGTATGTTCAGAACACAGTATTTAATCTCCATTGGATTCTCTGTGTATCATCAAGGCATCAATAATCTAACAAACCAATAAAGAACCCACAAAGAACCTGTGACGAACCCATTATTTTGTGTATTAACTGGGTAGTTAGGGGGAACAACTCTATTACTGCACTTTATTTTCTTCATTCATCACAATGAGTTTTTTTTTTTTTAAGGGTTCTTTTGGTAATTCAGGATTCCACCAGACTAACATTTTATCTGAGTGAAATAAACAGTCACAACAACAAGATAAACTTTAATCCAAAGAATAAGGGAAGAAAATGTTGTAAAATGGTTCTTCAGGGGTACTCTATGGGTTCCTTGGAAAATTTAGGAAACCATAGCCTCTGGCTCATTAACATAGTACAAAGTTGAGAAGAGTCAAGACCCAAAAAGAAATGTCATTCATCACAGATTTATTTGATAATACAAAGAACTATTTTTCAAGACTGAAAATCCAATCTCCTGCCCATTATCTTGGTAGTCCCTAAAACCTGTCAAAGTTACTATTATCTACTTGGTACTATGGATTTATTTATAATTAGTTATGGGTTATTTATGTTCTCATTGGTTTGTTGGATAAGTACAAGTAATTTCAAGGTTCTAGTAACTTAAAGGTTCTACACACGTATGGTAAACCACCGCACACGTCTAATGGTGGTATGGATAAGAAAATACTGTGAAAAAAATGTATTAGATTAAAGATCAGTGAACTTTAAAAAATAAACTACTGTTCTTGGTTTAAAACACACTAGCCGTAGTTTAGCAACTGTATGGGTCTCTGTAGTAGCCAAGAACATTCTTGTATGCAAATTGTTTCATCTTATCCTCTTGTGGATTTTTTAAAATCTTAGATACCTTTAAATAGTTACATTAAATGTTTAAAACAATAGAAATTGTGTATTTAAATTAAAATATTTTTTTTTACCCTACTGTATGAAGCAAAATTTTCATTAAAAAATATGAAAAAAAAAAAGGAAAATTAAATATATGAAAAGTAAATTCTAAGCTGGGAAAGTTTTTTAAGGAAAAGTTAATTTTCTATTATATTTATATATAAGTATATATAAGTAATGTTTTTATTAGTTATATATATATATATATATATATATATATATATATATATATATATATATATACACATCTGAATCAATTTATCCATTTTATTTAATTACAATAAATAATTAACTTTTCCGTGAAAAAAGAATTAATACACTGAAATTATTTAATTTTTTTTTTTTTTTTTTTTACGACCAAATCAAATTTTTCCAGTTTGGGTTGTTTTTTTTTTACTGTAGATTCGAATTTATTGGAATATAAAAATTGCAAATCATCTTAGTTTAAATAACAAACTACGTTTTAATGCATCAAATTCGATCACAGTCTCTGATCAGTCAGGTCAATCGTAATGTTAGCAAACGCTATATTGGAATTGAACATTTACGTTTACCAAATGCTTTTTAATTGGAACATTTATCTGTACTCTTTTTTCTTTTCTTGCTGTTTAAATGTTTTTAAGATTTTTTTTTCTTTTCTACAATTAAAATGCAGGTAAAAGATGTATGACCTTTATATTCTGACATATACTATCTGTGTGTGTGTGTGTGTGTGTGTGTGTGTGTGTGTGTGTGTGTGTGTGTGTGTGTGTGTGTTATGAGCACCTCATTAGTGTGAGTTTGTTTCGGATCAATATTACACTTAACTGCATTTCATGTCATGGCAAAACTCAATTTTCTACTATATTTGATTTACAGCTTATTACTTCCTGCCTCAGCTATTTGCATTTCCATCACACACATAGACACACACACACAGACACACTTACACAGCCATCATATTATAATAATTGACAGTGTCACATTTAAACACATCACTGCTATAAATGTTACAGCGTTCAATAATAAACTCTATCCATCTTGTGCTTATGCAGATGTTCCCCAAACTGACGCTAAATCTAAAACATAATTTGTAATATCAATAATCACTTCATAAAGAAAGCAAGTGGGTTTATGTGAGAGAGATATGAAAATGATAACGAAGGAAGGAAGCTCCGCAGTAAAACCCTCCATGCCTTGATGTTGAAGGAAAATAGTTGGTGTAACAAGAGCTACAAAACTGTTGCTAAAAAATCAATCCCTACAGCATATTAATCTGTAGGCTATAGACCTATAGGCTATAGACTAATCTATCCGTTAACTCATTAATGTAAATATATAGAGGAAAACTTGTTTTAAAAAAAATATATATATATATATATATATATATAATTTTTTTAACAAGTTTTCCTATCTCTCTCTCTCTCATTTTTTTTTTTTTTTACCAAATGTACATATTTACAGTATACAGTACGTATAATAAAACAGAAAATCCCATCGCACTGGAATAAGATCAATCTGGACTCATCAGACAACATGACCATTTTCCACCATTCCATTGACTCAAACATTGACTTAAAAAGAAGCAACATTAAGATAATGATCCATTTTGGGCTTTAAGGGTTTTTTTTTATTTATTTATTTTTTCAAAATGACAGCAGCAGTAGTGATATGTCACTTGGTTGACACCCAAGAGAAGAGAAAGAGAAGAAAAAGCTAACTTTGCTTTAAGCTAGTTTTATGTTATTTAGATTTTTTTTAAATTCAGTTACACTTTTTTATTACACTATTTTATTTATTCTTTTTTATGTTTGCTTTTTTATTTACGTCTTCTTTCATTTCCTTTTTTTCCATTTGTATTTCTTACTTAATTTTCTTTATTAATTGATTGGATTTTTTTTTTAAAATAAAACATTTTATTTTGTTTTGTTATTTATATTTAACCCGTCTCTTTTTCTTCTTCTTTTTTTTTTTACTTCATAGAATTTTTAGTTAAAATTAAGCAGAGGTATCAACATTAAAATATGATTACTTTTATTTAGTCAGAATCTTTTCATGCTCTTTAATGAAAGACAGGAACGACACCCTGCTGAGGGGAATGTCAGAGACGAGAACGAAAAGAAAACTGATGAATTTTTTGTGCTCACTAAGAGAAAGGGAGAAGAGAGAGAGAGAGAGAGACAGACAGAGAAGGAGAGCGAGAGAGAGTTTTAGGGCTTGGGCATGTCGATGTCACTGAGCAAAACTGGTGTCATTATAACAGAAAGAGACACAGATAAAAAAAAAAGAGAGGAGAAGAGAGGAGGAGTGACCCCTCCTCTCTCTCTCCCTCTCTCTCTCTATCCTGCAGGAAACGAGGGCGCATGATGGAGTGTCTTTAGCTCTGTTGCGTTACTGTTTCATCATCATCTCCCTCGAGGCCCTCTGCAGAATAAGCACATCAGTTGTCATTATGACAGCGTAAAAATGGCGCTGTCATATTTCACACACACACACACACACACACACAGATACACACATCTCTTTTCTTCACTGAAATGATCAATTACACCCTCGCTTTTGTTCACACGCCTGCTCTGTAATTAAACCCATTTCACCTCTCATGCTGCGTTCACTAATCAACAATCAACAGAAATGTAACATTCAGATTAAAAACGTCTCAGTGTGAACACAAAGTCACAAAATCCTGGCCTTTGCTTCAGGCCCGTCCTGATCACAGCTCTATCTGTGGCAGTGTGTGTGAGAACAGGTGGAGGTGGAAATAAGAGACAGAGGAAAACGGAGCAGACGCTAACTTTCACCTCGTAGCTTCAGATTCATAAAGATGGTTTGACAGCTGGCCGGCGCGGCTCGTTAGTGCTCATTAATGTCAATTAGCTTCATTATTCTAATGAAATGGATGGATCAGTGTCAGGTGGTCAAGTGTGTGTATGTGTGTGTGTGAGAGATGAATATTGGGTAACAAGACAACTGCAAAAAAAATCTAACCAAACTCATTGATTCTATACGAATTTTGGTGTCGGGAACCAAAGAATGGGCGGCAAAAAAATGACAACAAAATGGCCACCAATAAATCAATTCAGATGAGCTAATTTCCAATCCACTATTAAATGTTAAAATCTGGACAAAGTGGTTTATTTGTGGATTTTTTTTTTTTTTTTTTTTGCATATTTAACCCTAAGTGACATGGATGCTGGAGCTGGTTTGAATGTTTCATAAAAAGTCTCAAGAAAGAACAACTCTTTACAAACGTGATGAGCAGAAAAGCATCTCAGCATGCACAAAACATTAACCCTTGAGGCAGGTGAGCTACAACAGCAGTAGACGACACTGGCTTCTGTCCCTGTTAGCTGAAAAACAGCAATCTGAGGCTCTCATATTGTGTCCTCATTTCATGCTAACAGTTAGCTTGCAGCCTAGATTCTTCCTGCCAACAATGATCTCTAGATGTAGGGAATGTTCCAGAAACTTCCTATGAAAACCTACACCATGGCACTCGGGGAGACAAGTCCCAATAACATTATACAATTAATGTTAAAATTGAAAGTATATTAGTAAGGAACAAATAAAATTATACACAGAACGATCGCAGGTTTCAAAAGCCTCTTGGACTGAAATCCTATGTTTGCTGGGTTAGTTTATTATTATTAAACATGTATTATATTACCCTATAAATACTTTCATGTTGTGTTTGTGTGTGTGTGTGTGTGTGTGTGTGTGTGTTGGGGGGAATTGTGAGAAATACACAATAGGACTCAACAGTGAACACTTTGTGCGCATGCAACGAGCCCAGGCTAATCATTTCACATTCCTTCTGAGTGGATACGTGTTTTACCTCAGGAAGACCTGCTCAATGAAACGCTGCAGCCTTTTAAAATCCAAGAAGGTCACCCCGACTCGCCTCGTCTTCGATAATGCTAACTATCAGAGGCGCTAATTGATGGCGGAGCTTAACCTCAGGCTTAAATTGATTCGCTCGGTCATTAAGGCCTGCAAATTCAATAAACGCTTGAAATTAATAATGATTTCAGGTGGGAAGGTGTCACTAATGAACGTGCAGCTAAGCTGGAGCATTTCAGAGACACTCGTGTGGAGTTCATTTCGCTTCCTAATGCTAAGCGGTATGGATTTCAGCCCTAATTTAGCACTAATGTTTGTTTAGTGGTTAACGCTAATTGTAAAATCATGTGGAAGTCTAGTGCATGTGTATAGACTTCCATTGTTAACAAAATTACCATTTAAAAAAAAGAAAAGAAAGAAACGCTGTCACACTGTTAGCATTTGATACATTAGCATTCTGAGTAAAACATCTATCATTTTAAAAAAAGTGCTGTTATAACCATACTGTGGAAGAGTGTAGGTGAAAGCCTTGGTTTATAACCCATAATACACTGCTGTTAACACTGAGTTCATTTACACTTACAGTATACCTTTGAAACAACAATGGTGATGTTTTTACAATTAAAAATAATTTAAACATTTGTTGTTTTAAGCAAAGTGTGCTTATTTCATGCTTCATGGTTAGCTTGCAGGCTAGTAGCTAGCCTAGCTGCTTTTTTTTTTCGAACTCCATCATCTTCAATGAAGTGTTAATTAGCTGGAAAGCTAGTAGCTAGCAGGTTTCCATGTCCATGCCATATTTCAGGATTTAGCAAGATTGTTCTCATTTAGGCTGTTCACTAGTTTAGTCGCTTTTGTGTGTTTATTAACTTCTCTTTTATAGATTAAGTGTCCAGATTTTATGCTAACCATTAATTAGGTGATTAGCTGCAACAACAAATGGGTTTAATGTTAGAAGGCAGGAGTTTTTTTGCAAACTTTTTGCATCACTCTGTCACTTCTCTCAGTCACAGGCTAGCTGCTAGTCTTTTACACTAAGTCACGATATAATAGCATATTGTTACTTTGGTTTTATTTTTTCTCCTCAGTGGTGTCTCCTGAAGCCACCCAGCAGCTCCGAGTGATTCTGTCATCGCTCAGCACTCGGGGTGGAATTTAAGTATGGAACGTTGGTGTGTGTGAACAGAGTCTGTCCGCCACAGGATCCCAACACACACACACACACCAATCTTTCAGCTGTTCCTCTCGCATGCAGATAAGAGACGAATTCCAGCATTGAGATAAGCAACACTGCTGAACGCCATAATGCAGAGGAAGAGCTTTTCATCACATTCTCTCATATACACACACACACACACACACACACACACACACACACAAACACCTCATCATCGTATTTCAAAATCAAGAAAAAATTAAATAAGAAATATAATAATAATAATTCCATAAATAATCCCCTAATTCAAGAAAAGTCCACATTTTATAATAATAATAATAATAATAATTATTATTATTATTATTATTATTATATTTTAATAATGTATTTCCTTATTTTGCCACTTTATTTACACATATAGAAAAATGAAAATCCATTACAAGTATTATTTCTGGCAAATAATGCATTTTTTTTAGCAATAATATAATTTTTTCAAGTTATTAATATTTCCTTTGATAAACGTAATACAATAACAAATATTATTAATATTTTAATTATTTATTATTATATAAAAATTCTTTGGGACCTTTTTATGTTGTTTGACAATTTGTTTGTTTGTTGTTCATTTGAAAGAAATTGGTTTTTATATTTATAATTATTCTTACAGATATTTTATTATTTATGCAAATGTGTTATTTTTAAAACACATTTTCAGAAGTTATTTTAGAGAAAGTTTATTCCATTCATTTCCCTGTTAAAGTGTTATCCATATATGAAGTTTTATTATTTTACATATTTTAAAACCTTAGAAAACAATCATGTGCAAAATCTTAGGTTTGTTAAATGTATTTTTTAAATATTTAAAATGTGTCAAATTCATTAAGGATTTTTTTTATTTAGTTTTTTTTTTTTTATCCTGCTTTACTTAATGTGAATTTATGTTTTTTCTAAAGCATGCTTCATGTTAAACACTGAAGTATTTCTAGCAGTCATTTTTATCCTTCAGACATATTTTCCTATGTGTGTGTGTGTGTGTGCGTGTTAGACTGCATAAAAGTGGAAATGTTTCCTCATGAGATGAAACAAAATCAGATAAGGATCTTTTTGAACTCGCTTCCTGTTTTCTACTGGATTATAATCCATAATGTGAAGCAGGATCGTGAAGCGCTGAGAGTTTTGACCGAATCTGCTCTTACACCCAATATGGCTGACAGATGTTTAAGACTCTTAACTCAGGCAGATGTTCATGCTGTATAAAAAAGAATCTGAAAGATGATTTTTATTTTTTTTTGCTCTTGCTCAGTGGCCGACATTGCCCTGTGCTTTCCCCTGTTTAAGCTCTAAACACGCATTAAATTGAAATCAGAAGGGCAGAACTGGATCGTGACCAGCGGCTAATCGCTAGCAAATCTTCTCCTTCTCTCCCGCTGCCTTTAGGGAAGAACGTATGCAACCAATTTTCTGCAGCGTTAACCCGTTCCCCGACCCAGCTCCCTCTCAAAATGCCAGTATGGTGAATTTTATTTAAGTTTTAATAACCCTTCCTCAACATCATTTCCATAACTACAACCATCTCCATCCTTACCAATGCCACCTCCATCATTACCAACATTACCTCCATCATTACCACTGCAATTACCATCACCGCCAGCATCACATCATCATTACCATTATTAACAACATCATTAACACGACCAGCACACCATCACCACCCACAGTACCACCATCAAAATGATCACCAGACCCAAAAACCACCATAATTATCAACAGCACCACAATCACCATCACCATTAACAATATCACAACAGCCATTACCATCATCGTCATTCTGTAATTAAAATTCTATTTAAATTAGACATAAATATCATTGTATACACCAGTATGTCTGTGTGCCCTGCGATGGGTTGGCACCCTGTCCAGGGTGTATCCTGCCTCGTGCCCTAAGTCTCCTGGGATAGGCTCCAGGACCCCGTGACCCTGAATACAGGATTGAGCGGTAATGATGATGAGTGATGATGATTATATACACCAATCAAACTTAATATTACAACACAAAACATTATGCCCAGAATTTTATAGGTTTTCCTTGTGTTGTCTGGACAGCGTCGGCTGATCTCTGGGCATGTGCTGTGGTGTCTGGCACCAGGACGGTGGCAGCGGATCCTTTGGGTGCTGTGGGTTGTGTGTTGGGGCCTTCGTGGATTAGATTTGTTTGTCCAGGGCATTCCACGGGGCTAGACTGGATTGGGATCTGGGTAGTTTGGAGTCGACGAGCTTGGGTTCTTTGCGCGCTGGGCCCCGTGCTTGGTTGGTGTACTGGGTTGGACCACCCAGGCTCCACCTTTGGTCCCTGTGGGCCGTGATTCTGTCACCAATTTTCTGGTATTCAATTGATAATTAATGGTAATGTTTACATTATTGTCATGGGTCTGGGGTATAATAAAAAATATATAAAAAATGTATAAATTGTTGAAATGTTGAAAAGCAGTTATATATTTTATTACGTTATACATTAATTTTAGCATTAAACCATTTTGTTTTATAATTTTATTGAAAAGACGACAGGGTTTTATCGCTGTATTATGATTTTCAGTAATAATAATAATAATCATCATCATCATAATCTAGCTTTAAAAATGAAAGTGATGTGCTTTACTTGGGAAATTACTATTTAAGTATTTAAATATTAAATATTTAGGTTATGTCTTTGTGGGATCACATGGAGACCAATACAGTATTTTGACATGAATTAATGAATTGAAAAGTAAAACACAGACACACACACACACACACACAAAAAAAAAAACAGTAGCCATCTGTGCTTATGATTACATCACACAGCATGCTAACATTCACACAAAGGTTAGCGAGTGAATCGAACCAGAACTGTTTCTCTGTGTTTAGAGAATAAAGCTTTCACAGCACTTTGACACTGTATTCAGAAAATAACCGCTAGTGTCATCACATTCGTGTTTCCTCTCTCAACGGAAAGCGAGAAATGATGCCATTTTAGCCAACATGGCTCAAATAATCATGCTCGGTCGGTGGACGGCTTGCATCGTCACTCAAAATGCTAGTTTCAGCTCATCTTCTGTAGACCTGACTCAGGCTGAAGAAGTGCTAGCGCTGCTGTTTGTACAGGAGATGAGCAGATCGATAAGACATGCTACGTTTAGGGAGCAATCTTGAGACTATTGCTGAAGCATGTATTATTTGCGTTCTCTTTTTATCTTAGCATTACGGCCGATATATTTACTTTTTCTTTCTAAAAGTGGAAAAATCTGAAAAAATCTAAGCTTGAAGCTATAAACATGCACTTATACGTCAAATCGTAAACTTACAGTACCGTTACCCTCATGCAACAACAGCTAGTAGCTAGCTAAATGTATGTTAAAAATGGAATAAATGGACTCCTTTTAATTTTAACACGTCTCCTGTTACACTGAACTTCCAGTACACATTATTATGCTGATCAATCCCTGCTATCCGTTATCACCCAGATGAGGATGGGTTCCCTGTTGAGTCTGGTTCCTCTCAAGGTTTCTTCCTATTACCATCTCAGGGAGTTTTTCCTTGCCACCGTCGCCCTCGGCTTGCTCATCAGGGACAATCTTATCATTTTGATTCATACACATTGCATACAAACTTACTTCTTTTTATTGTGTAAAGCTGCTTTGCGACAATGTCAATTGTTAAAAGCGCTATATAAATAAAATTGACTTGACTTGACTTAATAGAATGTGATCAGATGAGAAAGAAATGAAATATTTACAATCTACAAATTTCCATTGTCATAATAATAATTTACGATGTAATAATAAAACACTTGGGGTGATGCTGGCACAGAATGTTATAGAAGCTGAAGGCAATAGAAACTTCCATTATTGCTACAGTTATAGCTGTTACTATGGAATCATCATATCAATCTAACAGTATAAACCAATCCAGAATCCAGAGTTATCCAGATCTACAGCAGTATATACAGTACATAGTTAAAACTTTGACTGTGAGCATAATTTGTTCCTGAAGCTTGCTTGTATATCAAAGTACTCGCATATCAACATCAGTGGAACCTTGGATTGCGAGTAACCTGGTCTGTGAGCATTTTGCAAGATGAGCAAAAATTAAATAAAAGAATATAATAAAATATCAAGTGTAAATGTAAAATTTGTGTAAATTTGCTTACATTAGCTAGGCACAGCGAGACGTTTACATTGTTAGCTTTCATAGTTTGTGAACTAAATGCATGATTAATGCTAACTAACTAGTAAAAGTTTTAAAGTTACATTAACAAATCCTATTGTGATAGTGTTTGATTAGCTAGTTAGGCAGTAGATTAGCTTTTATGTTGTAAGTTATGCTTATTATTAATGGTAAAACAGACATTTTCTGTCTGTACAAAAATACAGTACAGTGTGATCTAAAATGCAGTAAAATGCATGCTATGCACACACCCTCACCCCACTTAACACTCTCTTAACAATCTTTTCTCTTTTAGTGTAACTGCAGTTCAAACGTCGACAGTTTATTAGATGGAAGCCAGCACACAATGGCCGCCCTTTAAATTAGCTCTTTCCTAGGGGACGATAAATTTTCATTGGAGGTCAAGACTGCTCAAGTATTCGCTAATAAATTTTATTATCTCCTCAGCCATGCTGAAAAACAGCTGTTTTGGTGCTGTAGCCGATAATTCAGAGAGAGAAGGGTTTTTTTTTTGTCCGTCGGGCCACAAAGGAGCCTGATCGATCGGAGGAGCTGGACAGCAGCGAACGCTTGTCAGACGAATAAAAAGACCATTATTTCAGCGAGAATTAGCGCCGCCACTTCCTGTCCTCAACCTCCCCCTCCTAAAAACCCATCCTCTTCTCTTCTGTCTCGCAATCATCGGCATCTCTTTAAAAAAAAAAAAAAACGAAAACAATGGCCTCGGCTTGAAGATAATGACCTGCAAGGTGACAGTTGATGAGAAAGGAAGAAAAAGAGAACGACGCCGGAGTTACAAAAGGGGACGGTGAAAGGTCAAAGGTCGGCGCTGTGATTCTTATTGTCTTCCGGGGGAAAAAAAAACAAGCCTCTATATTTCATTCGGAATTCTCTCTATTGTAACTCGGGAAAATAATCAATGATGTGAGACAATGTAATTGGGCAGCACTGAATTATGGGATTGCGGTGCTGCAGGAAGACACACGTCATAGCCGCTGAAATATATCAGAAATAATGTTTTTGAAGCCAAAAAACAATTATTGTTGCGTTATTTGCTTTAATTTTGATCAAAGTTTGTAACGCTATACCTTTGCTCTTTTCTCTCACGACTCCAATCCTGTGATGTGAGTAAACTTTTCATTGCAAGTTCAGCTCGTAAATTACAGTTAGATTAGTGCATCAAAACAGCGAGCCGCTCTCGATATAGATCCCATCCATTCTCCAATTTGAGCTGAGCGTGAGCCGTCCCGAGTGATTAATACGGCCCAATTTTCAGAGAGATAGTTTTCTTATATCGCACGGATCCATTTCCACGCCATGGCGAGATCGAAAGTTAGCGCCCACCGGCATAATTGATGACCTCCCCAGTCGAGCGCTCTCATATTTATCACCGCGTGACCTTTTTGTCCGCTCTCATCAATCATAAATTAGGAAACGTGCGGCCCGATTCGCCCTTTGTCCTCTCTCGGTTTGGGTTTTGGCCACTAACGGGGAGGAAATCTGCAGTTCAGCACCTCTGCTGTTCGGGGCAGATGGTCATCGGCTCCGGGCATCTGTCAAACTCGCTATTAGCACGCTACATCCATGGTAGGGTCCAAAAGTCAGAGCGCACCCCCGAGAAGAGGTAACAACACTCTGTAGAGCATACAGAATCCGGTCAATATCACGTTAACAGATAACAATCATTAATATCCAGACGAGCTGTACGATATAATTATGTAAGGTGCCAATATTTATGGTTTATCCATAAAATTTTGAACGTTTGAATCTTTTCGCTCACTGACGATCAATACAAGGGAGTTCACATCTGTAACCGAGGGATGTCATGGTATTTTACATGACCTAGCTGAGGAGTATGCTAATTTAAGCTACAATGTTTCCTTTAGGTTGATACTCAAGCAAGATGAAAGCTAAACAAGCAAGCTATTTTACTCTGTTTAAATTTTATTACAAGTGCATTAAAAAGTCAAATTCATCCTACAGAAAATCAGCTGATAAAATAATCCATTCGTTTACCGCTAGTTTGTTAGAGAACAATATAATTCAGCTAGCGTACACCATCATGTTGCAGTGAAGCAAGGGCTAGCTAAAAAAAGATAATAATTAAAAAGTTACAACTGCTATGAGTAGACAAAAACCTGGACCAGAGTGAAATTTGACATTTTTCATGCTAACATTGTGTTAGAATATTAAACATGTCGGAGAGGTGATTATTGTACACGGGTAACACCTCTGGCGCTCGGCAGTGAAGTCGTTTAAGGGGGAAATCTGCATTTACAGCAACATTTAATAGTTTAATACATCGCCTGAAGCATCAATCAGGCCAAAGAAATTCAGTCTTTCTTTTCTACTTCTGCAGATGCCGCTCACATCTCTCTTTCTCTCTCTCTCTCTCTGTCTCTAAAGGCACTTATTAATATTTATGAGAACTACGGCATAAATGTTGAAACTGCGCTTTCGGGGGCGTTAGCTCTGTGACTCCGTTAACGGCGATTAAACCGAAGTAAAAAGAATAATTCATCATCCTCGGCTCTTTTTTATTTATTTTTTTTAATCCCCTGAAGTCCCCAGTAAGACGAGGTCACTAATTACAGAGCGATATCACCGCACAGTTATGGGACTTAAAGCAGCCGGTTTATTGGTGAGGAAAATCAGTGAGCTTCTGAAACACGCTGTCGGGTTTTTTTTTCTCCCTCGGATCATTAGTCGCTGGATGACTTTATGAACATATCGATTTTTATCATTTTAACCTCTCGGCGTAGCATGATCTATCTGCGGAGTTTACGGTCACGTCTGACCGCTCTAACCCACGGACACATTCAACATAGTCCAAGCTTACTTCTGTTTTATTTCCCATTTTAAATGTCTCAGTTTTAAACTTATTATAAGCTGCCTAAGTTTGTCAACATTGTGAATTGTTTCTATTTGTACAGATTTTACACACATTATAAAAGTTGAAAAGTTCCAACTTTTCGATCGTCTACTGTTTAAATAAAAACCTGACTGATTTCCTGCTCATTTCCTAATTTGTGATAACTGAGCAAATTTGAGAACTGTTTTGTTGGTTTAATTTTGACTAAATTTGTAATAAAAGAAAATTCTCAAATGTTGTGTGCCATTTTCAGCTAATTATAAAAATTGTAAGCAAACTGAACTAACTTCTAATTGTAAGGTAACTCTTCAGAATTTTACACTGAGTAAGCTCAAGTCTAGACAGACGTTCTAAACTAACTGGACAAGTTTTAAGCTAACATCTGGCCTGTTTTTTTGTTTTATTTATTTATACAAAGATCGACTTTATTCACGCTGTGTGTGTAAGAGAGGAACTCTATGCAGTATCTGCCTGTGAGCTTCTGTATTTTTTAGTGTGTACAAAAGGGTCAGAGGTTATGTCAGGTGACTACTTTAAACAGGGCAGTCCTTTAACCTTTCACTGTGTGTGTCTGTTAGCTCAGAGTGTGTATGTTACAGTAGCTCAGAAACCATGTTTGAGCGCACAGAGAGAGAGACAGAGATACAGAGAAAGATGAATGGCCACCATGATTGACTATTTCCTCACAGAACTGAATCAATGAGCTAATTATCATCAAAATTACAGTGCTACCACACACACTCATACACATACACATACACCCACACACACACACACACACAGTTGCTTCACTCAAAATGTAGTCAATTGTCCATGACTTCAGTGTCTGAAGTTTGCCGCGTTAGATTTAAATGGATCTTTACAAAGCTTAATGCTCAATAATAAAAGCCTACAGCCAACATCTTATCATCAAGCATCCATCCAATAGCATTTTTCAAACTTTTGCAGAACTTGTTGTTTGTGTTACAGTCTGGAATTGAATCAAAATAACATCATGAAGCTACACAAAATGACCCATAATAATAATAATAATAATAATAATAATAATAATAATAAAAATAAAATGTGTGTATGTTCTGATGAAAGCAGTTGCCAGCAGAAGTCACATGATTAGCTATGTGGAGTGGAGCTGTGCCCACATCAGGCGTCACCTGATCTCAGTAGTAATACAAAGATCGACTTTATTCACTACACTAATGTTCCTGGAAGAGCGTAGTTTCTCATTAAACAAATCTAAATATGCAGCATTGTCAAGACTAATGAGTGGTTTAAAAAACAGATCGTGTTCTGTAACAAAGTGCAGTCCTATGCCCCATTTGGTGCTACCGAAAAGGCTCTGGTCAAAGCAGGACTTTTTGATTGTGCAGGATAACAGCAGAACACAGTTCTGAGAGTAAAAACTCTCAATTTATTTCTCTATATAATCCCCTGCTACACTAATGCACTTATCCCAGTGTTTCACTAGTGCTTGTGTACCATCAAGGGAGAACGTTTTCTCAGTACGCCAGAGCCATGATCGGACTGCCTGCTTCATTTACATCAGTCTTTACACCAGCTCACCTCACAGGAACTCCTTTAACGGACCAAGCATGTGGAAATGGCTTGAAGCCAGGTCACGACTGTATGGTGGATATGGCAATAACTCCCAGACGGGTTCCTGTAATGTGCAAGTGGTGTTGGTGAATGATTGTGTGAACAGTTCACACAGGCAGATGAATCTCTTTCCTCCGCAAGTCAAGGAAGTCGATTTTTTCAAGGATGTGGCATTCCACTCACTGGATGTTCCTGGAAGCGACACATACAGTACGTACATGCAAACCTTTCTTTAAAAGGTTTGCACCATTCATGTGTTTTGCTGCGGCTACGAGTTTCATCACCGTACTGTGCTTGAAGAAATATTGATCACAAATATTGAACACCTTCATTCACAAGAAATTTCAATTGTGCAGGACTTGAACGCCCCTTGTAAAAAAGATTGTGGTATGAATGTAACCAGTTAAGCATTCTCTAGACATGAGCAGATTCAAGAATACAAGGACTTTTCCAGGTGACCAACTTCTTTAAATGACATAATTTTAAACGTGTGGCTTCAGTGAAAAGAATTCTGCCATATTATGGGATTATTTCCTTATCTTGCACACTCATTCTGTTGTTTTCTGCCGAAGAGGAAGCCTTAGACGTGTCTCTTATCAGCAACACTTTTGTGTCCTGCAAGAAACAACTATGGAAAAGATCAACTTCATGTTACAAATCCGCTCAATTTATTGCTTGTCTCATGAGTAGCCACGACCTTTTTCCTCTTCCACCAAGCACAAAAGCGTCTCGTTAACAAAACCGTGTCATCCAGGGTGAAAAACGGCGAGACGGATGAGCGTCCCTCCCTCGTCTCGTCTCGCCCTGCCGGCCGCCTGTGTTTGCTAGCCCGAGCGTTCAGTTCCCGCTCCGGCCGAGCGGCCGCCCTGAGTGGATCGTCAGTGCGGAAAAACACATCCTCTTTCTGTCTCCTTGCACTTTCTCACATTTGATTATCTCCATCTCCCATGGTTCAGGAAGAAAGGAGGACCTCTTGACAGTTTTCAAGGGTCGCTTGTTGTGGGGCTTTTTCCAAAGAAAAGGCTGCTGCGTGTCAAATTTTATTTAGAGAGGGTTTTTTTTTAGTGAGAGACAGAGCGAGAGAGAGAGAGAGAGATATGTGGAAGTGTGTGTGTGTGTGTGTGTGTGTGTGAATGTATGTCTGGAGTCAATGAGGATATGTCATGTTAGTGTTCAGGGATCTTTATCTAGATCGAAGTATAGCTTACTTTTGATGAGTTTAAAAAAAGGACGTGTGGAGATATCTACATTATTTGTGATTTAGCCTAGGTATAGCATAGCTAGTTCGCACTAGTTTAGGCATAGTTTAAAAACTTTTTTAAAAACCTTAAAACCTATACATTTCCCAGCTAGTGAAAGCAAGAGCAAAACAAGCTTGCTAATTCTGCTAAAAAAAAAAAAAAAAAAGCATGTTTTTGTATATATGAATCTATAATAACCGTACTGTGTTTTTTCCCCCCAAAGTCAGACTGGTTAATGTCATCGCTTTACACACTGGTGTGTGACCTCAGTAGTAGAAATACATAACTGTAGATATACATTATATTCTGCATACTACCTCGCAGTGCATGATGCGTTAATTAGCATTTAGTCGCTAAATCTCGGCATTATATTTGTTAGTTACCTCAGAATTACTTCAGCTTCATTATTCGAGGATTTTCACAAATATCCTGAGGTAAAATATTTTCACTTTTATTGGTTAAAGCCAACAGATACACAAAGCAGAGAACCTGTTTTAATCTTCTGGCTATTTTGGGGGGGAAAGTTTGTTGCAAATAAATCAATGGTAAAACTAGCTTAACAATTTGTTAACCAGTTACAAGAAATGAAAGCGATTCTGAGGTGAAATATTAATATTTAATCTGGTAAAGCGCAACAACGAACAGATAGGTAATGTTAAATTTGTAGCTTCACAAAGATGATGAAAAAGCAATCCCTTTAACAACCTTTTCTGATTAAAAAGCTTTGTGTCATTGTCCTACACAGAACATGTTCCTGTTTCCCACAGGGACAACAAGAAGAAAGTGGCCTGTTAAGGGATCTTTTGATTTTTGAAACATTTTCATGAATGAAAGTGAAAAAATCTGTTTTTTTTGTGTGTTTTTTTTAATGTCCCTTGTGGGTTCTTTGAATAGCTGACTGTTCTACTTTTTTTTTTCTTTAAAGAAAAAAACATTATATTTTAATATAATAACCCTCCCAGGTTCAGCAGAACATCTTCAGATTCCCCAGCAGAATAGGTTCCTGAAATGTTCCTTGGTCAGTTTTCAACTTCAAACCTTTTCCTGTTTCAGGGTTGTATGAAAAAAAAACTTTTTCAGATTTCCTCAAAGGGCCTTTTGATGACTTTCTACGTGGAACCCTTCCCTGTTTTATGGTTCTACAAAGAACATTTTCAGATTCCTCAGTAGAACAGCTTCCTTAAAAATTCTTGGAACCTGTCCAAGCTTTAGGGTTCTTCATAGAACATTTTCCCAGCACATCAAGTTTCTCAAAGGTTCTTTGGATGACTTTCTACTTTCTACTTAGAATCGTTTCCCATTTCAGGGTCCTAGTAGGGTTTTAGGGTTCTACATAAAACATTTACAGATTTCATACTGTAGCTGAACGTGTTCTTCAAAGGTTCTTTTGATCTCTTTTTCTTTGGAAGCTTATTTGAAAGAGAAACAATCTCAGGGTTCTTCACAGAAGGACAAACCAAAACCAAAGAATTTATGAGTTTACTCACATAGGTGCTGTTTGCAGAAAATATTTAGGATATCAGGAGTACTCGCTAACAGATCCTAAAATATCTCAAATTGAAGCCTAAACCTCCTTTTTTAAGATGTTTTAGGTGGAATAGTTTCTAAAAATGGATACCCTGGATTTCAAGCAAATTTTATTTTGAATGGGATCTCTGGATCATCAGTTCTGTCGACTTTCCAGTGTAAAGTTTATCTGGTGTGACTTACCACTGCTCATTCAGAGCCCAAGGGGAACCTGGAAAAATAAAAGTGTGAATTAAACACAGCTGATGTTTAGAGATAGATCTTCTCATCTTCTAAACCCTAAAGCACAGAGAGAACTCTGATAAAAGACAGAGAAGCTCTGTTAAAAGGTACAGTAAACTAATGAGACAGCTGCATGGCTGGAAAAAGTTCAGTGGGACATATATATTACTAAGTAGTATAGAGTGAAACAAACACACACACACACACACACACACACTTGTTGAGGCTTGAGAGATGACCATTGTTGAGGGACAGAGGGATGAGAAAGTGAAATTAACCCCCTACTTATGCACTGATTGCATTTGAAATTGGTCTAATGAGGCCATTATGTTGTTAGAGGACCATGTGTGTGTGTGTGTGTGTGTGTGTGTGTGTGTGTGTGTGTGTGTGTGTGTCTCTGTGTCTCTTTCCAAAGCCTGCGAGTGAAATGAGAGACCAGCGGAAATAATATTAACCCATTTAACTCAAATCCCAAACTGCCCAGACACAATGGAGCAGGAATGTGGATAAATTACCCTTTGAAATGTAAACGCCTTTCTCCTACTCTTCTTGTTCTTCTCCTCCTGTGTTTCAGAAAGCCCCCACTTATAAAGCTCCTATCTCCATGAAACCTGACATTTTCCACTTTGATTCCCCCGGTGCAGTAAGTTAAGGTAATTAAGGTGAGTCGTCATAGTTGTTGGATTATGCACACATGTGTCACGGTTTATTAGCACTTGTTGTCCATCACGTCTGACGCTTAGAGAGTTTAATGGATCAAAATGAACTTTAAAGGGAAATCAGAAGCAACAGATGGAGCTGGACGGAGAGAAGCAGCGTCAACTCTGATCGATACACACTTAAGTCACTCTGCCTCAATCACACCTCTTACTCACACACATACTGTATGGAAGGAAGGAAGAAAAACAAGTTATTCATTTAAGAAAAAAAATAAAGAAATACATGTATTAATTTTACAACAATTTAAGATTTTTCCTAATGACGTTTAACAAAAAGAAGGAAAGAAAATTGAATTAATTTCAGTCGTACACTGCTTGGCCAAAAAAATACATTTAAATCACCATTTCATTATGGTCAAACTATTGGTCTGCTTCAAGCAAAGAAAACAACTAAGGAGATTTGAAATTACCGGAACTGGTTTAACGCTTCAACACATTATAAAATCCTGTATAGGGCTGAACCGTCAACTCTGTGGGAGAAATGTGTTCAGAAAAAAAAAAAGCATGAATAGAGATCACTTACCGTTGTTGCAATTACATGGTTTAAAAAAAACAGTAAACACTATAGGTATTTTTAATAGTGAATGTAATTTCACTATTCAAATTTGGGATGTTATGAGACGTTTGAAAAAGAATCTAAAGACAAATTAAGAACAATAGAAAACTTTAAATAATATCTGAGACAAAAAGAAAGATTTTCCTAATTCTATTTGGCAGAAAGGGGGAAAAAAAAGAAAGAAAGAGAAAGTGGAGTGGAGTTTTAACAAAATGTTAAGGCAGGACAAAATTGTAAGAAAGAAAGTAAGGGGGGAAACCCAATGTTAGACTTTTTGTAAAATGACAAAGAAAAAAAAGGAGAAAAAAAAACATCAGGTTATTAAAATATCTGAAAGAAAGATTATAGCGAGACGAGATTGTAAATATGTTCATAAATGGAATGAGTGTTGAGTCTCTCTCTCTCTCTCACTCACACACACTTTATTCCACTCGTTTACTCGTCCACTCTTCTTGTTGTCCTCCTGATCGATAGAGTCACCTTGTTTAGCTATTTGAAGCTGTGTGTGTGTTAAAGATGCAAAGGTCTCTCTCTCTCTAGCAGCAGTGAAAGTTGTGAAAGAAATAAAGAAAGAAAGAAATAAAAAAATAGATTTTAAGAACTTTCCTAATGCTTTTTAACAGAAGAAAGAAAGAAAGAAAGAAAGAAAGGTGAAAAGCAGAAAATAACAGTCAAAGAAAGAAACAATAAACAAACAAAAACAGGAGGAATAAAGAAAGTATAAAAAGTAAACATAATGGACCACTCCATTAGTACCGACATAATGGAGGATGTGAGCAGCGCAATCCCAGAATTCCCTGCTGCTCAATAAACACATGAAAAAACGTTGTGTTTGTTTTACAAAATGCCCGACTGCGTGAGAGCACGCTGAGCATGTTAGCTTTTGTTTATAACTGTGTTTGTAAAAGTAAAAGACAGAATATTTACATGTGATTCTGGGTGGAGGTTGTCCGGTCATGTGACTCGGGGGAGGAGCCTGTGCAGTGGTGAGCCACTCTCTGAAGATGTCAATAGAAATTCCTCACAAACACAACTGTGTTTGTCTCTGAGATCTACAGATGTTAATATTTTTATTTGTACCTGCACCATTTTTAAAGCAAACACACACACACACACACACACACACACACAGGTACAATGGAAAGACTGCACCTCCTACAGGACCTGATGAGAACTGCAGCTCTCTCTCTCTCTCTCTCTCACTCTCTCTCCACTTCTCCCATCATCTCTTTCTCTCTTTAACCTTTACCTCATTGTGCGGGTTCTCCATCTGTCATTTTTTCATTTCGTCTTTTATTCATTTCTATTTTCATCTCTTTCTTGTCTTTCTTCTCCTTCCTTTATACCTCTCCTTGAACATTTTTTTTGTTTTGTCCGTCTATCCTCGCTTCTGTTTTCCTGCTTTTTTTCACACTCTTCTTACATCTCATTCTTCATCTCCTGTAACTGCTTCCTCTCTCATGTCCTTCTTAATTCTTTTTCTTTTTTTAATTTCTTCTCTTCATCTTCCTTTATTCTCTACCAAGTAATTTTGTTTTTTCCTTTTTCCTGTCATGTTCACTCACCTCTCCTCCTTCTTTATTTCCCTTTCCTCAACTGTACCGTAACTATTAAAAATGATTTATTAGGAATAAATATCAGCAAATAATTATATTTTATTATGAAATCATTATTAGTTCATTTAATATTTTTACAGAACTAAGTAATAAATAATAATTATTTTAATTACCAATAAATAACCTTTTTCAATAAATAAATATATTTTAAAGGTGCAGTATTTATTTTTTTTCACACAAACTGTGTGTAACAGTCGCTCCATCGTCTGTGCTAATGCTAACTGCAGATCTGGAGCAGAGCTTTGAGATTGTGGGCGTGGTAAGGGGATTATTAATTGAATCTCACTCAGCCCCGCCCACTTCGCCTCTACAGACCTGATGCACTCAAAAAGCTGAGCTCCAGCTCCTTCAATATCAAACAACTTGTTCACGTTTCCTCTACTACTGAAAAAGGAAGAACAGAAGTCATTTAAAGAAATGTTAAAAGAGATGTTTTTCTTTTTCTTGTTTTTGCCTTTCCTGCTTTCATGAGTTCATGTGTTTTCTGCTTTGTTCTATGCTCTTCTCTTTTTTTTTTGGAGCAATTTCTCTTTTAACTTTTCCTTCTTTTGGACTTTGTTCTTATCTGTTCCTGTAATCTCTCCTTTCTTCTTCTTTTTTAATCTGCATTTTCTTCTTCCTTCCACTTAAACCCCTGATCCATCCTGTTTATACAGATGGAATGCTCTTTCTTTTTTTAACTCTTTCCTTTCTATTTCATTTATTCTCTCATTTGCTTCCTAATTCTTTGTAATTTTCTTCATGCTTTTCCTTTTTTTCTTTTCTTTCTTTCTCTTCTGTCTGAGTTTCTTAGTTCTTATTTTATTCTTTCTATCGTTCATTTCATTTTTTATTTCTGGTGCACACTGCATTTAATTGCCCTTTGTCTACCTTTCATTTGTACTCTTTATCTTCCCCTTGTCTTAAATTTTTTTTATTTCATTCTCTCTCTCTTCTGTCCGGCTTTTTGTTTCATTATTTTTTTTTCTATCTCTGCATTTTTTTCTACTTTTCTTTTTTATTTTTCTTTCATTTCTTTTTTTCATTAATTTATTTTCCTTCTGTCTGTCTTTCTTTTCCTTACTGATTCTCTCTCTCTCTCTCTCTCTCTCTTTTCCTGGTCACTTTCCTATTCTCTCTTTTATCCTCCTCCTTTTATCCTATTCTTTCTTTCTTCTCTTTTTCTCCCAGTTTATCGTCTCTCCTTTCATTAAATCTCTTTTTTTTCTTCTTTTACTCTCCTCTCTTCTCCTCCTCGACACTGTTAAGTGATCTAAGGCCAGTAAAGGATAAATCCTAAGGTTGCGTCTGTATATGTGTGTGTTTGTGTGTGTGTGAGAGAGAGAGAGAGAGTTTTGTGATTAGTGTGTCACCTCAGACGGGAAGTGAGTAAACATCGGTTTTTAACGTTAAAAAAAAAAAAAAAAAGAAAAACGCGTGATCCATCACGGCACAACAAAACCTGTGGCCATAAAAGTAATGATGTTTGTGCAGCATGGAGCCTGTGAGGAAGTCTGGTCCTCACACACACATACATACATACACACACAAAGGCTCTGTCGGAGCTTTATAAACCGTTTATCCGGTTTGTGTGGTGGAACACCATTACACTCTGAGAGTTAACGCCGTAAACGCAGCGCTGCAAGCCATCGCAAACATGCTGCCGCTCCAAAATCATCTATTTACTTCGACAATAACCAACACGATGAGAAATCCCACTAACAGGGACAAAAAAAGTCTCCAGTCCTTTATATGAGGGCAGTACGGAGATATTCCGGCTAGAAAATGAAGAAAAATGACAGCAGCATTGCCTAATCTCAATTTAACAAACATCTTTTAGATGAACTGTGTTTTCTGTGGAGAAATTAGCCTGAAATTACCCTCATGTTTTAGTAAACTAAGCATTTGATGATAATCCAAGTAGCAAAAATCTGCTCTTATTTCCTAATGTCTGTGTCTAGTATTGGCTAATTTGCTAATCTCCTGCCATCATTTCTGTAGAGAATTTGAGCCAAGTATTTAAAGAAAATGCTACATTCCTAATTAATTAGCGATTAGCAAACTGATGTAGCCTACACGCTGCTGCTTCCCTTAGCAAAAATATCTCTGTGAAAAACTTGTTAGCATTTGCTAATCTGCACATGCCTCCCATTAGCTTTTTCAATGAAGTATGCGAGCGTTCATTTCTTTGCAAAGACATCTGCTAGCATTTAGCAAACTAGTTTAATGAAAATAAATATGATTGAAAGAGCCACCTTGTTTAGCTAAAGTAATTTGTTAACGTTTCCATTGTTAGCTAATCTGCCTAGTCAAATGTCAGTTAGCTAATTAACTGGACTATCGGAGAAATAATTTATTTTCATTTTGAGACAAATTACAACATTTGTAATTTGTTTAGCAAACAATAGCTGTATAGTGCATAGTATAGCAATATATATATATATATATATAGTATAGCAATACTGTACAGTATTTTAATTTGCTAATGTCTTTCATCAACTCATATCTCTAAATCAAATCTAATAATTTTATGAATAGCTTGTTTGTGATTTTTAGCTAATTTGTCTGTGTTTCTTGCTACAGATTCACTAATTGCTTTTATTCATTGTTAGCTTTAGAGTTACTGTAGCTTGCTTTGTGTTGTGTGGCATTGTGTTTGCTCCCACAGTTACTGGTTGGATGGCAAATCTTTGGCATGCTAACATTTATTGGACTGTAGAAATTTGAGCTGTAACAGATACATATTTAACCTGCATTCTTTCATTTAACTATCTAATTTGCTAGCATTAACATTACTCCCTCATTACTCTCCTAAAACATACAACAACATGAACCTTTTTTCCCCCCTAGACACTGGGAATCCAGTTATTCGAGTTAAAAAAGAAGAAAAACGGCACTTGCGATTTGTTAGCGTTTGGCTAAGCAGACGGTTTGTAGACCGGAGACTCATTATTACACTGATTACATCTTCCTTGCAGCTAAATAACAACATTAGCACTGTTATTAATGACCGTTTGCCCCGGCGCACTCTTTGACCGGCTGCCAGAAGACTCCTCAGACACAAAGATGTTATGGTTGGAACGCTAACAGGAGGAACGTTCCACTCCATCTGGCCTGTGGATGAAGTGCTCAGGCTTTCAACAGCCAACATTTTAGCAGCTCCTTACAGCAAAAAAAGAAAACAGCAGCACGTCAAGAAAAAAAAAAAAAAAAAGGAAAATCTGCACTGAAATCCAAAACTCTCCTTGTGATGAGCATTCTAAACATTCAAGCCAGTTAGCTAGCATCAAGTTGTAGAGATGATTATTAAACTACATTATTTGTGACTGTTGCTCATGCCAACATCAATTTTGATCAATTTGAAATTAAGAATTAAATGTAATTGAGTTACCAAACTCCAACCTCACATGCGCAACACTAGCGTTACTTCCGTAGTTACATCAACACGTTTCTGTATTCCTGACTACAGTATATGCAACTCACTGTACTGTTCTTCTTCTTATTCCTTTTATTATTAGCAGTAATAGTACTAAAACTGGGTTGCCAGGTTGGATATTTCAATTCCATTTTTTTTTGTTAGTTGACTGTTATTACTTGGTGTTACTGGCTACTGATTGTTCAGGAGGTGTTAGTATGGGGAGTTGTGTGTTTGGACATTAATAGAGTTGCCAGATGATATGTTTTTACCTTATATACAGTATATAAATATTTCTAAAAAATCTAAAGCCTTGAGCATTTCCCATAATATATAGATAGATTATAGATAAAGGCACTGCAATAATGTTCTTGGATATTGGGCATGGCATTTTGCCAAGGTTGCCAGATTGAAAAGTGTGTAAGGTTTATGTTAGAGTTGAAGAGCTTATTGTTAAATAGGTACAAAGAGATAAAAAAATTTTTTAAAAACAGTCTTGTCCTTCACCGGAACGAATGAGAACTTTGTAGTACAGAACAGAACGGTAAACCCGCACCGAGCTTTATGATGTTATGACTTTAAAAAAGACATGAGATGTAAATCAGTTTAAACAGTCAAATACCATAAGGAAATGAGCTGCAAATAAAACATCGGTGTGTAGGAACACGACAGCTGAACGTCCCAGTGGCGTGAAACGCCAGGCGTGTGTGTTTACTCAGTGAAAACCGCCTTATTAGCACATGTTTGTCCCTTCTCTTTAAAAAAAAAATCATCTGGTAAATGACTTGGGACTTCATTTGACACATCAGACAGATGCACATGAAAGAAACATAGTAATTACAGACAACTGATTAACAGATAGATTTTTTAGAGTGTACAGAAGAACCGATGAGTACTCTTGAAGAAATACCCTGGTGGACAAGATAAAAAAAATTATAAAGAGAGAAATGTTGATTTATGGACTGAAATGAAAATCTAACTAATAAGGACACATAGCTAATGATACCAGGGAGAAGGTCCGTGTGTGTGTGTGTGTGTGTGTGCGCACACGTGAGTATGTCAACACTACATATGCACTTGATGCAAATTTTCATGTTCATGTTTTGTTGGTGTCATTTTATTGTTCAAGCTGAACATATTTATCACATTTATAACACATCATGCAACATGTAACGTGTGTGTGTGTGTGTGTGTGTGTGTGTGTGTGTGTGTGTGTGTGTGTGTGTGTGTGTGTGTGTGTGTGTGTGTGTGTGTGTGTGCGCAAAAGGAATAAACTCACAACTCTGGGATTTGGTCTCAAAGTCAAAGTCAGTAACCAGAGACACTGCTCTTCTTTAAAATATTTGCGGAAAAAACTATTAAGGAATTCTCTGAAAAAAAAACCAAAAAAACAAAAAAACAAAACAAATGTAGAACTGTAAACAAAAAGTTAAACAACAACAAAAAAGTATTGTTTAAGTAAACACAAATGGTGTGTAAATGTAAAGGAAAACCTGCAAATAAAAAAGGAAAACAAAAACTGTAACAAAAAACTACAACCAAGCAAAACTGCAAACCTAAAAATTGAATGAAAAAAAAAATCATCACAAAATCCAAAAAGATTGTAAAAATAAATAGTAAAAAATAAAAGTGGAACTTCAAAGCCAGGAAAAATAAATCAAAAATACTTGTAACTAAAAAAGGAGAACTGTTAGGAAAAAAGAACCGTACACAAACGATATCTCTGAACAAAATAATTCTATTAATTAATTATGAACAGTAAACAAAAAGTGAAAAAACACAAAAGAGGAAGAAAAACGTATTGTTTAATTAAGCAAAACAAAATGAAAAATTGTATTTAGTAAAAAAAAAAAAATAAAGTGAAACAAAACTAAACAAAAACCTAATGAAAAATTATAACAAAAAGAATTAAAATCATAAACCAAAAACTATTTAAAAAATGTAACAGAAAACAGACAAAAAAACAAACAAACAAGAAGTTATAAGCACCAAGATACAAATGCAAGTAAAAAACTAAACTCAAAAACAAATGCAAATAAATAAAGCAACAACAAAAAAAAACTCTAACCAAAATATTATAAACAAAACTGGACCCATAAAAAAAGAAAGTAAACCAGTAACTGTACTATAAACAATCACACTAAACATAAATAAAATGTTTTTGTTTTGTTTCTTTTCTAAGTTGAAAATAAGTAAGACATTGGAGCAGGTAAAAAAAAAACTTCTGCCATTAAAGTGATGAATTTGATTTCACATTCACCCTTGGTCAGAGCAGGTGTAAATTATTATATTACAAATTGATGAATTAAAGATGAATAAATGGAGATCACACTTATTGTAAAAATTCTTGAGCTCTGAAGTGAGGTTAGTTAAACGCACGCGGCTCTAATGAGATGGAAATGTGTACTCGATAAAAATCATTTCTAATTGTTTCGCATTGATCAATGCTCTGCTTCCTGTTCAGTCCTGTTATTGATCACACTGCATTTCATATTTTTTATTTCATTGACTTTGAGCCTTTAGAGATGTGGTTAAGGCTGATTAGCATCACGATGCAAATTTATGCAAGAGAAAGAACGCTGACCTGACTTTTCTCCACTGGGTTGTGGATTAACATGGAAATGTTTTCAAATGTATCTGCACTTTACTTACCATTTATTTTTTATATTATAAGTTTTATATTATTATATTAAACATTTTATATTATTAGTTTAATTTTAGTTTAAAACTATCTACATTTTATATATAGAGAAAGAAAGACTGAGAGAGCCCGCATGGGGCTGAATCCCAAATATCTTGTGCACTACATAAGATTATTTTTATAGCCTACCTAGTCGTCATATATTATAAACAGGGAAATAAGTCCACTTGACATATCTGTGATACCCTACATAGTGCACTATATAACTGTATATGCCCCTATTGGCTTTATAATTGTTACTAAATGGTCTATTTAGTGCATATACAGTATGTAAGGCTTGGGAGTGTGAATATGAAAAGGATACCTATAAAAGCATATATAGTTCACTAAATACAGTTTCGCCATTATTTCTCCTCTATGTATTGAATTTATAGGAAGAACAGGAACCTGAAGACTTGTTTATACTTAGAGTGTTTTATACGTAGTGTGTTTTATACTTTGTGTTGTGCAATATACTATACATGTCTGAAGGGTCAATTTAGAATTAGGTTAACATTCTTAATATAGTGTACAGTAAGTGCACTTGTCCCTTGGCAGAGTTATGGTGGAGGAGTCTTTATTTCATACCCCATTAGGAAAGTAGGGTGCAGAAGCCATACCTTACATAAAGCACTTTGTACAGTCTTATGCAAAAGTTTGCTGTCTCTTCACCCAGCTATTTTAGCTATAAAAAGCTTTAGCAAGCTGTGATATCTGCCAGAGGAGGTGTTATTAAGTACTGATTATGTAGGGTGCCCAAACTTTTGCACAGTGCCACCATAATGTTTATTTTTTATTTTTTAGCTTTGTTCAATTCATGACAAAAAAAAAAAGTAACTATGCACCAGTGTTTGCTGAAAATATTGTGCATTTTTTGCATTTCCAAGTTAACATCTTTTCAATTAAAAAAATCACCAAAATCTGTTATTTAAGTTTGGGGTGCCTAAACTTTTGCATGTCAAGGGTGCATTTAGGATTTAGGCATCTGCTTGATACACCCTAAGTATAAATAAACAAATGCCTCATGTAGTGCACTTTTATAGGGAATATGGAGCTGAATTCTTAATGGTTTCTGAATAGTCATATAGTACACTACATAGGGTGAGTTTCACAGCCTTGGTAGTGTACAGTGTGCTAAACTTTATACAATTCCTATGGTAAATGTAGGTGTCAATATTTCCATAGTGTACCTCATGTATAGGGAGTAGGAAGCCTAACCCTGAGATAAGATTAAACCAGGACTGAGGTTACACAATGCTGACTGCTTTAACGCAGAAATAAAAACCGCTCTTGTGACCGCAGGGACACTCGAGAGGACTTCACATATCCGTCTGCTTTCTCTCTCAATGTCATTTTTTCTTTTGGCGACCCATGACCGCTGAAATACACACACACACACACACACACACATGGCGCATACAAGCAGCCGTTGTTTCTGTTAGCCTTGCCTCGTAAAGAATAAATCAGCCGTTTTAGAGCCGACTCTGAGGGAGGAAGTGAGGGGAAAGTGGCCTGTTTGTAGGAGTTAAGTGGAGAGATTAGTTTTGTGTCCTGGAGCCTCTTTACGCTGCTGTGCAGGAAGCTGTTAGCCGTTAGCACGCTAATAAAACGCCACGTGCTGCTTTCTTTAATATGCCGTGAATGAGCTATGCTAACCGCAACTAGGAATGATTAACGGGGGTGGGGAGTGTGTCAGTGGGGCTCAGAGGGAAACGTTCATTTCCTGTCTCTCTCACATACACACGATAATGCATTGCACACCAAAGTTTTACGATTAATTATAGCACGTTCTGTATAATATATTGTTCTCAAACTCAGTGCTGCAATTATAGAAATTTAAAGTAAATATTTCTAATGTATATTTCACAAATGTTTTTGGTAGATGCTCTGGCCGAGTCCAGGGACTTGCAATAACTTATACACAGTAAATATTTTAAAAGGATTCAGGTTTATTTGACATAATATTTTATGAAATATAAAACAGAAGAAAAATAATGGATATATTTTACAGTAAACTTTTAGTAAAAATCTTATATAATCTTATATATATAGCTACAAATGTTTTTGGAAAGATTTGCATTTAAACTTTCATTATAAACGTTTTTAAACTCGTTTGCTAATGTTTGCTTAATTTGTACATTTAAACTAAAACTTGACAAATTTATATCAATTATAAACATTCCCTTAATATTTTTGTTCAAATTTGACACGTTTGGTAAAATATACATCAAAAAGTACACTTTTTAACTTTACATTTTACTTGACTTTTTTTTTTTTTTTTTTTTTTTTTTAAGTTGGATTAGTTGGAAAAGATTACCTTTACAAATTTATTATATTTGTTACCATAAACTACTATGAACATGACAAGACTTGAAATTTTTACCTGTCCATTTGTAAGTAAACCCATGACAAATTAAGTTTATGATGTAAAAAGAAATTAAACTTATATTTTAAAATCACCTGGCGCTGTTAATAAAACCTAATAAAACTTGACAGAAACATTTTTCAATCCTGTTTACCTGACAAAATTTAGGATAAAAAAAAAAAAGAATTTACAGTTAAAATCATATTAGTATAACTTTATTGCCTCAGTTATAACTTTTAAACGAATATTTTACTTGCTGTATTTTTAATTTTTACTTGAAAAACATACGTCATATGTAAATACATAATGTATAGTGAAATTTAGCAACACATTCTATGAGACATTATTTGTGATTAATTATATAGTAAAGTTTCTGGCATCTACAAGGTCTATGTTATACATGTATTCATTTGAATAACATTCACTGGAAGTGTTTATCGTCAAGATTGCATTGTTTTTTTGTTAATTTTTTATTATTGTTATTTTCTTTTTTATTATTATTTAAAAGTATTAATTTACGTCTTCTTCATTGTAATTTCACTGATTAGGGATGTTTATTGTTGTAACACTAACTAATGTTGTGTCATGTAAAATGAAAACTGTATGAGAATGTGATCCCGGAGACTGAAACGGTTTGTTACTGAATTTACATCATTTCCTTTGAAATTTCCACATGTAAGCATTTTACCCTAAATCTTGTCATATTTACATTAAACATTTATAATTAGATTTGCTTGCTTTTTTGTTTGTTTGTGTTTTTGTAGCAATCTCTTCAGCAAATTTACAGTTAAGGCTAGTGAGAAGTACTTTACAGTAAGCCTCACCTGATGTTTTGTGACTTATAGCTTAATATGGGTTTGTAATTAATTACTTCTGAGAGCGATGTTTTGTTTTTGTCTTCAGGCTACATTATGAGAGGCTGAAATAAATCAATGCATATTTAGTGAGCGCTGTGCTAGCACAGTAGGGGAATGGATTTCTTTTGTCCATTAATAAATTGAAAAAAAGTACAGATTCATTACGGTATGGACGTCATGCAAATGATGAAGTAACACAGATGTGTTTGGCTTTACTTAAAGAAATTGACCTGCGTCGTTGCTATGCTCCGCACCGGCCGAGTGACCTATCCATTTAGAAATCATAAACTGTTTTCAATACCAGCATGCCAATGCTTAAATGTGTGGCATACATTATGTCAGGGAATATTTATGCGAGTTCCCCCTCCCTGCACTGCCCTGGTGGAGGTAAGACCTTTGACGAATGCACATTAACTCGTACAGGACAGTCCTAAATGGCCTCCTTTAATTGGCCTTCAAGGCCAAAGCACCAATTAATAATCAATGGTGTCAAGGGGAGCAGGTTCGTCCCTGTGTTTAAGGCAATAAATTATTGTGTTATATCCATATTTATTCCAAGCGAGCCTTTGTTGTAATTGGCATGGGGCTTTTAGGGTAATTGAATTATATTTCTTAAAAAAAAAACTGAAATATAGATCCCGCCCTGGATAAACAAACAAGCGAGCCGTAATATGACAGAAGCGTCTGGTTAAGCGGCTCATTATTTTTGGCCGAGATCATAAAGATTCCTCATCAATCTGAGGACCCTGGCTGGGAAATTACAACGGCTGACGCTAATGGCAAGGTAACCAGACGATAAAAAAATAATAGACACAAATCAAAAGAAAGTGAGAGAGAGAGAGAGAGAGAGAGAGAGAGAGAGAGAGAGAGAGAGAGTGCACCACTTCTTTAACTTGAACTGCTCAGGATTATGCTAAGCTCCATCACTTATCTCAAAGTGGAATTTCCAACATCAGTCACGATAACGCGGCGGTTGAGCGACATGAAGGAGAAGACAAGGAGAAGAGACGCCTCAGGAATTTCACTTACTAATTTTTTTTAGCAACCGTCGTCCCTCAGAACCAAAAAAGAAGCTGGGGTAAATTTTTGATAAATAAATACATAAAGTAAACAAATAGATAAATACATTCATATTTATTAATTTAAAAGGTCTAAACTTTAACCTTACCCCAGGATGTGTGTATACTGTGTGTTTAAGTGTGATGTGTTTTAACAGCTTAACATCCTATTGAATGAAGTTAAGTTACCTAAATAAACTTTTGGTCATGTCAAGAATTTAAGTTGCAAAGTTATCGTTTATTAAAATAAATCGCATTTCATTTTATTTTAGTATGTTTTTGTGACCTTGCAGGCGAACTACACCAATCTCATGCAATTTTTGTCAAGTTTATACATGATTGCTAAAGTCTTCAGGAAAATGATTTGCAAAACAGAAATATGTTTTTAAGAAAACGTGAAATTTTTGACATTTGAAATTTTATGTCTGTTAAAAAACTGTCTCCACTGATGTTCGATTTAATATCAAACATTTATGCTTATTCTTTTATTTTTTATCAAATCTTTACTCAGGAAAGAGGCACTAAATAGGGTAAAAATTGTTAGCCCTCCTTCCTCTGTCCAAGTAACCCGTTAAATTTAAGTTTGTGTTAACTAGGCGAAAAATTTTGAGACATTTCCAATAAGTGATGGTTTTTGCCCACTTGCGTGTGCTATGATTGGTTGAAAACATGTCTCCAATACAATGAATCAGCCAATCACGAAAACGCCAAATGACAGACGGCTAGTCGTGATGTAATTTCTATTGGATTAAACTTACAGCATGGAAGAAAAACACAAAAACGATGTGGTAATATACGCAATGGTCATTTAGACTGAAAAAAACAAACAATGTACATTTGGACACTTTTAGATGACAAAATATGGTGAACAAAAGTCACAGATCTGTGCATATAACAGCACGTCCTTTTTTTGGGGGGATTTTCTCCCTAATTTAATCGTGTCCAATTCCTCCAGGTCACTAGGGGGCTCCCACATTAAGGCTACTACTACCACTAGGCCGGGAATGCGAAGAATGTCATGTGTTTCCTCCGAGCCACCACTGGGGGCAGCGTAACACACAGCGTAACACGGCGCTATCCGCTCCTTCCGCTTGCATGAGCTCACAGACACCCCTGACTGGCTGTAGAGCCGTGATTAATGTGGGAGCACTAAGTACCTCTCATCCCTCCCCTCTGAGAGAGCTCGGCCAATCAGCTCTCTCTAGACCTCCGGCTGCGAGAGGTTACAGCATCACCCGGGAATCGAACTGGCGATCTCCGAGTGATAGGGAGAGCGCTTTACCTCTGCGCCACTCGGAGGTTTGTTTAAACAAAAGTAGTCAAGTGTGAATCTCATTACTGCACCGTGTTGTTGATCATTTTCCTATAACAGCTTGTCTGCTCATGCTGTCTACGTTATTAAACACGTGGCTCAGGACAGAAATACGAGCTGTTAGAGTTTAGATACGTTCTTGAGGTCACACTTTTACACACTTCTTTCATACATCACACACTGACGTGGCTGTGTTTGTACAATCTATGCAGTGCTGTGATGCTTGGCCACGCAGATGATGATAGCGTGTGTGTGTGTGTGTGTGTGTGTGTGTGTGTGTGTGTGTGTGTGTGTGTGTGTGTGTGTGTGAAGTGTCTATAACATGGATCATATTAAACACTACAGAACATTCTATCAGTTTCTTTATTGGACGAGCGAGTGGTGTGAGAGGTCAGGCGCTCGATCAGGGAGAAGAGCGCCAGAACATTGTTTAAAAGAGAAGGAATGAAGAAGGAGAACAATGGAGGAAAACGCAACAGTAGAAAGTAGAAAGAATAGAAAGAGAAGGGAAAGATTAAAAAACAAAGAGAGGAAGTGATAATGAACAAAAGCTTGAAAGAAAGAATAAGTAAGGAATAAGTGAACATTAGTCTCTTATAAGATAAGTGAAGAGAGAGAAGAGGTGGAGAGATGAAAGGTAGGAAAGAAGAGGAAGAAGGTAGTCAAGAAAGTGGTGAAGGGAGGGAGGAAGGAAGGAAGAGAAAAGGGGGAATAAGATCAAGAAAAAAATGAATAAAAAAACAAAACCAGAGAAAAAGACAAGAAAGGAATTAAAAAAGTAAGAAAAGAAAATAACGGAATGCCAAAAGGAAGGAAAAGAATACGAGAAAGAAAAATGAATAAAAATAAGAGAACAGGCTGATTTACTGCTGCAGCTTCGGCTCCGTCCAGAATCAACAGCGCAGGTATGCAGCAGGGAGAGACGCACACGGGGGAGGGGGAGGGGTGTATCATCACAGACACCAACCCGTCTGTCTGTCGTCCTGCTGAAGGTCACACAGAGGTCAGGCACTGATACTGAACTAGAACACACAGCTTTATTTGGTGACTTTCTCGTTTGGGACACGCCCACTTTCTCACTGTAACAGCAACTAACGATCATTAATGAAGCGATATCAAGTGTCCGTTAGTTCCTCCATCAGTCCTCCTCCTCTCGCTTTTCTTTCGCACTTACTCCACCTTCGTCTTTTCTCTCTTCTCTTTTCCTCATCCCTCCTCGGTGCTTCCTGAGGGTCTGTTTCCTCTACTTTATACTTTCTCTACTTTCTCTCCTTTGTTTCTGCCTCTTCCACATTTTCTCAATCTTTTTCCTCGCTTTCTCTTTCTTCATTTCCCTCTTAATGTCGTCTTTCTTCTATTTCAACTCTTTCACTTTTTCTTATCCTTTGATTCCACTCCTTATGATCATCACCCCCCCCCCCCCCCCCCGAGAGACTCTTTAGCCCCATACTGTATTTTTACTTTCTTCTTTTCCACCTTTTTTTCCTATTTTAATCATTTCCCTTCCCTTCTCAGTCTCTCTTCCTTTCTTTCCTCTTCAGCTCTACTCACATTTCTCATTTTCTTCTCTTTATCCTTTTCTCTCTTCACTTTTTTTCTGTTTTGCCAATAAACACCAAACGAGGATCTGATTTATATTGAGCCACGACTACAAAACACCATAAAAGGAAAGAGAGTAATTAGGATGCCCAAACAGCCAGCACAACCACACACACACACACACACACACGCACTAACCTTGTGTTGTGTTACAAGGTGCCATTAGTTTTGTATTTTGGATTGAGCAGCTAGTTAAATCCATGTTGTTCATTTGACGATCTGCATTTAGTACAGAATCGCTCATTCGGTTTTAACGCAACTTTAACGGGAAAAAAATCTCAAACTTCAGAGCAAAGCGTCTAATACGAACAATTTTTGAATGGATTTTCGTTCACGCTCCGACGGAATGATTCACAAATACATTTTTTGTATTCAGTTTACCAGTAATAATGTTCATTAAGTTACTTTTTTTTTTTTTCTTCCCTTGGTTTCATCATCTGCTTTGGATTTTTCCACCTCTTCCACGCAATTTAATACACATCATGCTCAGAGCTACGTGCTTGTTATGTTCGTATGCAGCGTGGAGCCTGAACATGACGTACAGGACTCAAAATACTCCTGTTAATTAAAAAAATAAGAATGATAAAAATCTACATTTATAATATGCACAATTTATATCTGCTCCCATGTTAGCAAGGAACAGAAACTCACTTGCTCTCACACATTTTACAGGCAACTGATCATAAGTTTTTCAAAAGCTAGGAATCATGAAATGTTTAATTTCTCGACACATAAAACTTTGTATCCATTTATGGCTACATTTAACGTTGTGGAACAAGCCGGTACCAAAAAAAAAAAAACTAAATAAAATCTACATGCATCTTGATGTTTCCATAGAAAAACATTTTTTAAATTTTACAAAACCGCAACACTGGAGACACGTCTTATTAACAGACATCTTATAAATAGACACATTATTCTGAACACGCCTCCTTAAATCAGCCGTACAAGTCCCTGTTGAGCCCAATGAGTTGTTACCATAAAGCATCACGTACAAGAACGTAACACACACAGATTTGCAGCTGCACTACACACCATCACAGCTGCGCTTATAGGAAATGAATCAACCCAGTTTTTCAGATTTTTCAAATATTATTTAGTCAGAGCATAAAACGCTATGACAGACGTTTTGGGCCGCAGAGGACGTCGAATAAACCCGAGCCAGAGAGAAATAAATCTGCAGCTCGGAGACCCCTGGGAAATAAGGGCGTCTGCGGAGGCTCCCTAATTGAATTGTCCATTAGGGAAATAGAGTTAGCTGTAACGTAAATGCTCTCCGGCAGCTGCTGACGCTTCCCCGAGTCCGAACGGCCCGTTATCTCTCTCGCTAACGTCGTCAGCGATCGTCTAAATACCGCGGCTTTAAAGCCTAAGAATTTCCATTAGCTCCTTTTATTCCTGGAATTCAACAAAAATGATCAATGACGTGCTTGTCATCACATTGTTAACCTACAGTGCATGGGGCGTTCAGGTCAAACCGGGACTTTTGATAATTGCCCAAAATAACAGTAGCACACACTTCTGTGAAACTGTTTAAGGGGTAAAAATGATCATATCCTGCTACACTAATGCACTTATCCCAGCGTTTCACTAGTGCTTGGATACCATCAAGGTGGGAAGTTTTCTCAGTACGACTACTCAGTACTGCAGTAACGACTGCAGTTTTCTCCAAACTACAGTACATCGGCTGGGATTGTCATTCACAAACGTACAGCGCTCTTTACAACGCTTGCAACGTTCAACTGTTTTACCAAAGTGAAGAGTCTCATCCCCGCACTGTGCTTGAAGTTTTTTTTAAATACGCCTTCATTAATGAAATTTATGAAATTCCTTCACAATTTCCGGTTTTACTTGGACGCTCCTGTTTTACGGAAAATTTTCAAGTAATTTAAATGTATTTATATGGCATCTTTAATTGATTTCTAAATAAAGCCTAACAATTTTAATACACAAATTTTAAGCACAAATACAATAAAAGCAAACAATATGTCCTGTTTTAAATCACAAAACCTGTTTTGAATACGACGAAGTTACACCCACTTTTGCATTATTTTCGGGACAGCCCTCATGCGCTATTAATTTATTTTTAAAAAGCTTCCGAAAATAAATATATGGTTTCATTATTTGAAAAATTGACACTTACTGTAATAAATAAATAAATGAAAATTTTAAATAAAAATAGCTTCAAATATTATTTCTTATTTGAAGAATACAAAATAAATTATTTCAAATCCTTTTAAGAAAAATGCCATTATTTGTTCATCTGCTTTAATCTATTAAATTTTCCCATATTTGTGGACAGGTAATAAAATATACTTATATAAATAACAAAACTATGCTGTATAGGTTAATAAAATATAAATGTAATTTCCAAATATAATGTTTCCATAAACATGATAAATAAATACATAATAAACAGTTATATTGCAGTTGTGAATGGATCAAAAGTAGAAAAAGAGGTATTTTAGTCAAAAGAGAGAGAGCGACACAAAGAGAGACAGAAAGAGAGAGAGAGAGAGAGAGAGCGAGAGAGTCGTCGGGCAGAAGACAGGAGGTAAGATTTATATGGAGTGTGAGAGGATCGCACGGTACTTATGGAGAAGTCTAAACTCCTGACATTAAATATCTCTCACGCGAAGCTTCACGCTGTCTCCTCTACACGTCCTGACAACGGGTCACTTCTTCTCTCGCCCGCCCCCCCCAAAAAAAGTGCCAACACTAATCAGAGCTGAAGTACGGTTCAGGGGGCACAGCTGAGGGAAGGACACCTCACCTGGCATTCATTCAGCCGTCCCTCGTTCAGGGGGAAACAATACTGTAGCTTAGGAAAAACCTAAAAGCTGTCCAACAGAAAAGCTCCACTGTCCCCACACTCCACTGTCTGTTACACTTCACTGTCCCCACACTCCACTGTCTGTTACACTTCACTGTCCCCACACTCCACTGTCTGTTACACTGCACTGTCCCCACACTCCACTGTCTGTTACACTGCACTGTCCCCACACTCCACTGTCTATTACACTGCACTGTCCCCACACTCCACTGTCCGTTACACTTCACTGTATCCACACTCCACTGTCCGTTACACTGCACTGTCCCCACACTCCACTGTCTGTTACACTTCACTGTCCCCACACTCCACTGTCTGTTCCACTGCACTGTCCCCCACTCCACTGTCTGTTACACTTCACTGTCCCCACACTCCACTGTCTGCTACACTTCACTGTCCCCACACTCCACTGTCTGTTCCACTGCACTGTCCCCCACTCCACTGTCCGTTCCACTGCACTGTCCCCACACTCCACTGTCCGTTACACTGCACTGTCCCCACACTCCACTGTCCGTTACACTGCACTGTCCCCACACTCCACTGTCCGTTACACTTCACTGTCCCCACACTCCACTGTCCGTTACACTTCACTGTCCCCACACTCCACTGTCCGTTACACTTCACTGTCCCCACACTCCACTGTCCGTTACACTTCACTGTCCCCACACTCCACTGTCCCCACACTCCACTGTCCCCACACTCCACTGTCCGTTACACTGCACTGTCCCCACACTCCACTGTCCGTTACACTTCACTGTACCCACACTCCACTGTCCGTTACACTGCACTGTCCCCACACTCCACTGTCTGTTACACTGCACTGTCCCCACACTCCACTGTCTGTTACACTTCACTGTCCCCACACTCCACTGTCTGTTCCACTGCACTGTCCCCCACTCCACTGTCTGTTCCACTGCACTGTCCCCCACTCCACTGTCTGTTCCACTGCACTGTCCCCCACTCCACTGTCTATTACTCTGCACTGTCCCCACACTCCACTGTCTGTTACTCTGCACTGTCCCCACACTCCACTGTCTGTTACTCTGCACTGTCCCCACACTCCACTGTCTATTACACTGCACTGTCCCCACACTCCACTGTCTATTACACTTCACTGTCCCCACACTCCACTGTCTATTACACTGCACTGTCCCCACACTCCACTGTCTGTTACTCTGCACTGTCCCCACACTCCACTGTCTATTACACTGCACTGTCCCCACACTCCACTGTCTGTTACACCGCACTGTCCCCACACTCCACTGTCTGTTACACCGCACTGTCCCCACACTCCACTGTCTGTTACACCGCACTGTCCCCACACTCCACTGTCTATTACACCGCACTGTCCCCACAGTCTATTACACTCCACTGTCTATTACACTGCACTGTCCCCACACTCCACTGTCTATTACACTGCACTGTCCTCATACTCCACCGTTACACTGCACTGTCCCCACATGCTACTACCCCTACAATCTATGGTGTACTATTCTTACAATTTTTTTACACACTACTAGATAAACATTGAAACGTAATAATGCTGTTTGCCAACAATAATATTACAAACTAACGGATAAGTAAGTTATCTGTTTGCTTTTCATCACAAATTTAGACTTTATACCTTGTCCATTGTCCTTTGTCTCAATGTCTAAACGTTTTGTCTTAATCTGGCAAAAGTTTTGACTTTTTGGACACACACACGCACACACACACACACACCAGCGACCATATGTTCAATGTGACCCTCATTATTCTCAATTAGGGCAGCCATCCATGAAACCCTCATGCTGATAAAGGGGCGCAAACACCTTTGGAGACCACACAGTGTGTCCGTCAGAGGGTGCGTTTGTGTGTCTGTCTGTGTGTGATCCTGGAAGGCGTACAGGAGATGTTGAGGTAGAGAGAGACGGGATGAGGGAGATGATTTTACAGATAAAGACGCAGGTCACATTGAGCAGCTGATGCAAGATGGTTAGCAATATGCTATCTAGCCAATAAATTCATATGGTGCGATCACTACCTATTGTTCTGTTTAATTATTGGGAAAGCAGAATGCAATGGCAGTAGGGTGTAGTGAAGGGGGGCAGTAGTGAATGGGGCAGTACCAAGTAGGAGGAGCAGCATATTGGGCCATAGTGTCTATGGATAATGTTGTGTAGGGGCAGTAAGGTGTTGGGGTGTGTAGGGGGACTAGGGTGTAGGGGCAGTAGCATTTAGGAGCAATAGAGTGTAGGGCTAGCAGTGTGTAGGGGCAGAACGGTGTAGTGATGGGGCAGTATTGTGATGGGGTAGTAAGGTGTAAAGGCAAGTAGGTTGTATGGGCACTAGCATGTACAGAGAGAGTAGTACTGTGTAGTGAAAGGGGCAATAGTGTGTAGCAGCAGTACTGTGCAGTGAAAGAGCGGGGTGTCTGTAGGGGCAATAGTTGATGGTTCAGTAAGATTTAGTGAAAGGGCAGTAGTGTGTAGGGGCAGTAGTGTATAGACTTAGTAGTGCATAGGGGCAGTGGGGTGAAGTGTACAGTACCCAACACACTTTTAATATAGTTCTGTAAAATTATTTTGTAATTCAAATAAAACAGTAACTTATATTAAAAAAAGTTAAAAGCTAATGAACTACATCACTGCTAAAGTAACTGCATCATTTAATAAAACTGAACGTAATACATTTATTTGTAATACTTCTGTGAGGTACGAGACGGCTGGAGAGCAGCTGGACTGAGCGGCTGGGATCAATAAGACATTTGGCATTCTACACCAAAGCCTGCGTACACACACACACACACACACACACATACACACTTTCCATAGGGAGTTTAAAATGGAGAACTGAGAATCATATAAATTACGTCAGTATGTGTTATATAAATAAACCTGTGCAAAAACACATTTGTCCATTTCCTAGGGTCCTACACAACACTTTCTACACAGGCCTGTCCCTTTGATAACACACTCCCATCACTTTTCCGTACACACTGCTGTCCCTTTTCCGTACACACTTCTGTCCCTTTCCCATACACACTGCTGTCCCTTTCCCGTACACTCTGCCGTCCCTTTCCCGTACACACAGCTGTCCATTTTCCGTACACACAGCTGTCCCTTTCCCGTACTCTTTCCTTACACACTACACTCTTTAGACACTATTGTCTACAATCTCCTTATCTACAGGCTACTATCCATGTCTCTACACACTCCTCTTCTTACACACCACTGTTCCTGTGATACTGTATGTGAAGTGTTGTGACCTTCCCTGAGTTAGAAACACTTTGGCTGTGTCCTAAACCATAATCAAACTCCTCTGTAGGCTATTAAAAGGACGTAGGAGTTAAGAAATCGATGAGCGAGTTCACGGCTCCGAGCCCACGGCGGCATTCCGATTCCCTCGACGTCGGCTTTATTCTCCCCAAAGCTACAGTCTGATATTCCAGCACTTAATTTAAGAGAGCAGTTAAATCACACGGGCCGCAATACGTCAAAGCGAGAGGGGGCCAAACACGCCGTAATGAAAAAGCTATGATTGCTTTTTCTGTCTCGCCAAATGACAGTTATCACCTCGATGACCCGCTCGGGGCCGCAGCCGTCGAGAAATGACACGCTGAGGGCATGACGTCGTCTAACAGGGTCGTTACAAAAATCAATACAAAACCCATTTCAAAAAGACACTCGCCGCCGTTCATTTATCGAATCGGCCGCAGGCAAGAAAACAAACTTAGGGTCCGAAAAAAGTCTCGAGTGCACCACCTAGGTCTGTCTTTATTCCTCCAGTTATCCAACACTAACACGATCTTTATTTGGCTCAAAAAAGAGTCACTGATACAAGTGTAAAACTTCGAGGGAATTTTGGGAGCAGTCATGTGTAAAGATCGACAGCACTTTGGAAGCCTCCGAAATTCGTGATGAGTTTCCATTAACACCAACAAAGTTTGCTTATTTTTAATTAAACAGCAGATGGAGTTTATGAGGTACAAACATTTCCTCGCCAGCCCTCATACACAACTAACATCCTTCCACAAAACCGCAGGCATGTTTAACATAAGCCTTTTGCTATAATGCTCGTCATACTGTAAATATCTACCTATCTAAGTAAAAGTGCACCATTTATGAACAAACCGCAAGATTATATTTCATTTATGCTTACGTTACATATTCAATCAAAAAAATCTGTTGCTGTAATTAGCTGGCTAGGAAGCTAACATTCATTAAAACCACAATACCTTGTTGTAATGTCATAAACAGCCTGCAAGCTAGCAAAAACTAAACATGTTAAAACAACAATTCTATTTTGTACAATGACAGAAGCTAATTTGTTTAATATCAAGTTAATAAAAAGCAAATTAGTTATAAGAGTTAGTTATAAAACTAGCCACAAAAAGCTAGCTACTGTGAATTTATAGAGAGAGAGAGAGTTTGTACGCTTTCGTTAATTATTTTAGAGTTTCATTATCTTAAGCTAGTCCTGATAAGCTAGCTATTCAATAAGCACATTTTATAAAGATGTGAGCTAGGTAATATTTTCAAACCATTAGTTGTAATGCTAGCCATTAGCAGCTTGCAACCTATATAGAATTCCTAGAAATTTTATATCACTAGTTAAGAATTTACATACAGTATGTTAAGCTAAAATATTAAAGTGGTAACTATAAAATCTCCTGCTAATTGCTATATAAATCGCTAAACTAGTTAGCTAGCCATTTGTGACTATTATAATAATCAAAGTATTGTCAATTGAATGTGCTAGCTAAAGATTTCTAACTTACTAGCGGACTAATGTCATTGTAAATGTGGTATTAGCTAGTTAGGAAGCCGTTAGCTAGCATGTGTAATGGCAAAATATATATTTTTTTTATAAAGGGTTTTTAGAATTTTGTCCAAGTTCAAATACTATATATGGAATTTGTTTCAGTCTTTTTTCATCCCGCAATCCGCAGCCTGGTTGAAAAAGAACGAAAAAAGGAAACAACATCATGGGGGAGGTGGGGAAAAGGAAATGGAAAAAGGAAGCAGATGTCAGAGCTGATCGTGGTGTAAGGACACTCAGGCTGCGCTTAACGCTCGCAGTGCGCACTTATTAGCGCCGAACAGGGAGCGACGACTTTTCAATTCCAGCCATGATTTGTTTCTGTATTCCATTTTCCGATGGAAGGATGTGATGGAATTTTTTTTTTTTATTCCCGCCGAAGAGAACAGCGATGTCCTGTAATAGGTTCTCACCAAAACGAGCGCTGGCTAAAATAGAAACTTCAACACGTGTACGCTCGTGTCACTGCTGAAAATATTACCTCAGAAATGCGCTTTTGCGGCTGACTGCGAAATTTTTATTCTCTTTTTTCCTCTTTTCCCATCTTTCTGTGATTGTCTATGTGTGTGTTTGTAGGTGTGTGTGTGTGTGTGAGAGAGAGAGAGAGATTAGAAGAAAAGCTAAATTAGATCAGAAGTTTGAGCAAAATTTCCTGTCAGAAATAAAGGCAGATGTAGCTGAACATAGCGACATAGTATCTAGTGTTACTGTTAGCATTAGCTGTTACCTCACCAACCACATCACTAGCAATATTATCGCTAATCTATTTAGGTTTTGGGAATAAAATATAGGATAAAGGATAAACCACCCAAACATTTTTTTCAATGCTAAAAAAGAAATTAATGTTTGGTGATGTTAGCTACTGAAGCTAACTTTTGCTTTACAACAAATTATACAGGTGTTAATGTTTAACTGTCTTTGCAAGGTTGAACGGTTATGCATGTACTGTATATCACTTTATATTTACATATTTGTAAAAAAGCTCTCTAGATAATAGTGTAGTTTATGGTGCAGTTTGGATGGACAGACATGTCTCCGCCTCCCTCACCCCCAGCACTGGAGCCCGCCCAGGGTTGTGTTCTGAGCCCCCTGCTGTACTCACTATATACTGTACCTATGAGAGCGTGGGTCCTAGCAAGTCCACCATCATCAAGTTTGCTGACAACACGTCGTGGTGGGCCTGATCTCTTACAACAAGGAGACGGCCTACCTGGAGGAGATTAGGAATCTGGAGAACATCAGCAAGACAAAGGAGCTGATTGTCGACTTTAGTACAAAGCAGGAAAGGAACCACCAGACCCACGTAATCAACGAGGGCCCAGTGTTCACATCACACAGGACCTGTCATGGTCCTGTCACATCAAAACCATGGTGAAAAACGGCCCGGCAGCGTCTCTACCACCTCAGATGCTTGAGAGACTTTAGACTGCCCTCTAAAGTGCTTAGGAACTTCTACTCCTGCACCATAGAGAGCATCCTGACGGGTTCCTCATACTGTAGCACTTAACACTCTGACTGTTTTTTTCACACAACCCACCACCCAGTGCATCTCACTACCCACAACAATGCACTTTACACATTACATATTAACGCACATTTGCATATTTTGAACACCACAGAACTGTGAACTGTGACTTTGCACAATATTCTGCACGTTGTTTTGCCCATGACTGGATATGGTTTCTATATTTCACTTCAATTAAGTTTTATTTTATTATTATTTTTATTTGTAAATAATGTAAATAAAAATATTATTTTTGCAGCTAAAGGTTTTTCTAATGTGTTTTTTTTTCTCTCTTATTTTATACTATATATTCTTATTGAAAACACTTCTTTTTTTATTTTTAGGTCATCAATGGTCATAGAAGCATTTTCTTCATATCATACCATTTATGACTGTGTATGTGACATAAAAGAAACTTAATTTTTGAGGCACTTAGCTTATTTATGGTTTACAATGGAAATAAAACAATTTAAACACCTTGGTTTTAACCTAGCATCTGTGGTCAATTTCATTCAAACTGATAAATAAAGAAAATTTGGATGAAAATATTAACGTTGTTCTTCTGGTTGTAAGGTGGTAATTACGATACATGAATACAGGACGTAAAATGTTGCTGTTGCAACTCAACTGTGAATTGTTATGCAATCAGAAACACATGGTAATTTCTTTGATTTTGTAGCATTGAGTACATTTTTTAAAAATGTTGCATTTATGAGTATAGATTTACCCAGGGCCTCACAACTTTTAAAAACTAAAAACAAAACTTGTAACCATGGTTTAATCCTTCTTTGTTATACTGAAATTATTAAAATTAATTTCGAGGATAGCAGAAGAAATTATAGGTATATGTAGCTAATACGGTAGGCTAGCCTGACCATAAGGCTAAGAATCAAAGAACTGATTTTCACATTGATTATCCACTTAATTTAATTTGAGTTTAGCTAGCTATATATACTGTAGCTACTACAATTTCTTAGCACCATGAAAAACAGCTGAGCAAGCCATGCCCATAAGTTCTGAACAATAAGTCAGCCGCAAATTTACAAACAGCCGTGGCTCTTGCCCTGATTTTCGACATATTTGCATGAGACCTGCTGTTATGTTTTATCTCACTTTTCCTGGTTAGCTTGATTTCCAACGGCTCTCGACTAGTAAACAAGTTGTTAGCAACACCCGCTTGTTTGTGAACAACGGTTCCTTTGTAGCACTCGATTGAAAAAGCAATTCGGCTCTCGGACTCGGACAATAAAAGAGCCCTAATCCGGTTTTATTGTGAGGGAATAATGAACACGGTGGCCCGGAGCGGCTCATATAAAAGCCGTCACTCTCGCTCACATCTGGATTTCCATTACCATCAGACGGAGGAGAGAAAAAGAGAAAGAAAAATGTCCTCCGGAGACGGCAGACTTCGTCAGCGTGCCATCAGTTAGATTTACTCCGGTCATCATGTTCATATTGCTTCTAGTGTGCGCGCAGATTTATGTGGCCTGTAGGGTAGAGGGAACAGAGTGTGTGGTTTGGGACGCGTCCACCATACAGGGTCCTCTCCTGTTCATCACCTTCACAGGCATTTATGTAAACGTTCAAAATTTAACACTTTAAAAACAAAAAAGTCACAATTAATCAAAACCATACATTGATGTATTTTGCCTTTTTAACCTTTAATGTGATTTTTGTTATATTTAAAACACTAATTTTAATCTAAATTCTTTTCAAGTTAAATACTTTTTACATTGTATTTCAGTCATATAATTTTTATTGTATGTAAAAAAAACTAATTTGATTCTGAAATGCTTCATTTATATCGTTACTGAAAGTTTTGTACAGAACAAGTTTGCTCATTTATGTTCTTGTATGTAAATGCTCATTTTACTCGACTTTAATTTTACTATACTAGTATTTTATATAACACACACTCACACACAGGTGCATCTCAGTAAATTGTAATATCATCAAAAAGTTGATTTATTTCAGTAATCCATTTCAAAAAGAGAAACTTGTATATTATATAGATTCATTACACATAGACTTATATATTTCAATTGTTTATTTGTATTTATTTTTAATGATTATGGCCTACAGATAATGAAAACCAAAAATTCTGTACCTTAGAAAATTAGAATATTACAGAAAGATTGATAAGAAAAAAAGATTTTTAACACAGAAAAACATGTACAGCACTCATTACTTGGTCGGGGCTCCCTTTGCATGAATTCCTGCAGCAATGCGGCTCGGCATGGAGGCGATCGAGCTTGAGGTGTTACAGTATGGAAGCCCAGGTTGCTCTGATAGCAGCCTTCAGCTCTTCTGTGTTGTTGGGTCTGGTGTCTTGCATCTTCCTCTTTACAATAAGACATTCTCGATTCTCTACAGGGTTTGGGTCGGGCGAGTTTACTGGCCAATCAGGGTCTTTAAGCCAGGTATAAGTACTTTTGGTAGTGTGTGCAGGTGCCAAGTCCTGCTGGGAAATGAAATCTCCATCTCCATAAAGCTGGTCATGGAGGGAAGCATGGAGGGAAGCATGAAGTGCTTTAAAACCGATCTTTGACCTAATAAAACTCAATATCAGGGGACCAACTTGAACCAACACCAGCAGATGACATGGCTCCATAAACCACCACTGAATGTGCAAACTTTATACTGGACCTCAAGAAACTTGGATTCTGTGCCTCTCTTCTCCAGACTCTTGGACATTGTTTTCCAAATGAAATGAAAATTGAAATAAAGGACTTTGGACCACTGAGCGCAGTCTTTTTTGTTCTTAGCCCAGTTAAGACGTCTCTGACGTTGTCTCTGGTTCAAGAGTGGCTTGATATAAGGTATGCTACAGTTGTATTCTTTTTCCGGCTTCAGCTGCAGTCCGCTCCTTGGGAATCTCACCCAAATTCTTGAATGGACTTTGCTTCACAATCCTCTCAAGGCTGCGGTTATCCCTGTTGCTTGTGCGCCTTTTTCTACCACTTTTTTTTTTTGTCCTTCCATTCAACTTTCTATTTAAGTGCTTGTATACAGCACTCGTACTGCCATGAGTCTCCTATATTTACATTTTTTCCTAATATTCTAACTTTCTGAGATACTGAATTTTGGGTTTTTCATTAGCTGTAAATCATAATCATCAACATTAAAAGAAACACTTGAACTATAACAGTCTGTGTGTAATAAATCTATTGTATATGAGTTTCACGTTTTTGATTGAATTACTGAAGTAAATAAACTTTTTGATGTATTATGGTTATCGTGCCATGTTCACTTATGTTAATCTTATTTTATTTTAATGATTTATAAAAAAATAAATATTAGACGATGTTGTGTGTAGCATTAGATTTTTGAAATGTAAACTACTGACTAGGTTTTCTGCTGTAATTTTTCTTGGCTATTGTATATTTATGTATATACATGTACATGATGTATATTTAGTTTTTATTATTATTATTATTATTATACATTCATTAGCAGGGTAACACCACCCTCACTAACCAAAATTCCTTACCTGGTTAATGATCTGAATTTCAGCTTAAATTCCACTGACAAAAGTAAAGATTTTTAAAATAAAAGTATCTAAATAATTTTATTTTCAAATTCCTTTTCTTAAATTAGGATATACAGTATTTATTTAATGTTTGAAATTGATTTACATGACCGGTTTTAGTCTTTTTAATATAATTATCAATATTAATTTACAGTCACATTTTACAGTTTTATCGTTTATTTACACTTAATTTGTCACTACACACTAAATCAATAATTTAGTAGTTTATTAATTAAGTTAGGATTTCTAATGATCATCTGTTATTCACATGTTTATGTATATTTTCTTATTTGTGATTTAAACAATTAAAAATAACTTAATTACATTAAAGCTGCAATTTTGGAACATTTTATTTTATGCTTTTATTTTATGATTAGATTTTATTCTCCATTTATTATTTTCATAAAATATTTCCTCTACTTTACAATTAGTATTTAACTTTAATTGGATAGACATTATAGTAATTTTGCAGGTTTGTAATTTTTACAGATTTATTTAATGTCATACCAATTCTTTCTCTTGCCTAAAATGAAAAAATTAATTTAATAAATGTAATTATAGGTACAGAGTTACTGAATAATGTTTTTAGTATCATTTGGATTTTATTTGGATAAAAAAAATAATGATGGTAATTAATGTTTGAACAAAAATTTACAGTTAGTATTTAAAATATTTGAACTTTATTAATTAATTATTTAAATCTATGTTTCTATGCTGTGTGGAAATTTCTGTTCTGCAATCATTACTGTGGATCTTCATCTGTCCCTCACTGCACTCCTGACAAGGTGTGTGTGTGTGTGTATGTGTGTGTGTGTGTGTGGCCCATCTGGGGCTGAGACCCCAGAGCTCATGCCAGGAACTGGAGGAGAATCCTGTCAGGCTAGAGGACACACAGCCAGCACAGAGGTCGCCACTCACTCACTCACACACAAACACACACACACACACACACACACACACACAAACATGGGTCTACTGCGAGATGTATAACCGCTGGGACAAGAATTTAAAAATTATTCCCACAAGGGTGACTGTGTGTGTGTGTGTGTGTGTGTGTGTGTGTGTGTGTGTGTGTGTGTGTGTGTGTGTGTGCACGCTTTGTGACCTTCCGTACACACTCTTCTTTGTGCCTCATAAACCCGACAGCTTCACACAATTAAATCCTGGTGGTTAAAATGTAGCTCACATGATGTTTTTCTTACCACCAAAGGAGTGAATATATGAATGTTTGTGTGTGTGAAAGAGAAGTTGAAGTCACTTTATCATTGTATGTCATACAGCTAGATCATCACAGTTTTTCAGGGTCACCACACACACACACACACACACACACACATAAATTCATCAAAGCAAACACAGTGCTAATTATTACACACAACTCAATGTCACCTTCTCACTGTTACAGATACATAACATAGCAGGTGTGTGTGTGTGTGTGTGTGTGTGTGTGTGTGTGTGTGTGTGTTATAGATGGGTGTGAAGTTTGACTCAAACTGATTTATGAGGAAGAAACAGAGAGAAAAAGATGAAAGAAAAAAGAGGGATAAGAAAAGAATCTAAATAGCAAAACTACAGAAGAGAAACAGCAAAGAAAGAGAAACTTAAGGAGGCCTACGACATGGAGAGAAAAAGGGATGAGGAGAAGAAAAAAGAGGACTAAGGATGAGAAGGAAATTAGAGAAGGTTATAGACTAATGAAAGAAGCTTAGAAAATAGAAATGAAAGGAAGAAGACAAAGAAAGAAAAGAGGAAAGCTCAAAAAATGAGAAATGTGGGAGGAAAGAGATATATAAAGGAGAGGAAAAGAGAAGAAACTGAAGAAAAAAAGTAGAATGAATAAAGAAGGAAATAACATAAGTGATAAGAAAAGAATAAAAGTGAATGAAGAAAGGAGAGAAATATTGAGGAAATAAGGGAGGAAAAAGATACATGGAGAACAGGACTGATAGTGAGGAAGGAATAAAGAAAAGAAAGAGAAAAGAGAAAGGACAATAACACCAAAAAACAAAAGAGAAGTGCAAAAAGAGAAGGTGCATAAAGCAAAAAGAAGGAGAGAAAAAGGAGTGAGTAAAGGGGAGCACACAGCTCCAGATAACAGAACTGATCAAAAGAAACAGAGAAATGTGTAGGAAGTAAAGTAGCAAAAGAAACAAAAAGAAAACAAAAAGGGGGAGAATCAACATGAAGAAAAGAAAATGCAATGAGAAGAAAATGAATGAAAAAAAAGAATAAACTAAGTGTGAAGAAAAAAGAACGGATAAAAAGAAACTAAAGAAAAGAAAGCAGATGAATGAATAAGCCATGTGGGAAAAAGGAATGCAAATAGGAAAGAAGACAATAGACAAGTTGAGAGGAATTAAAAGGAGAAAGGAGAAGGAAGTAAAGTAAGAAGTATAAAAAGTAGAGAATGGAGAAAAAAAGGAAGAAAGTGAAAAATAAATAAAAAAGTTAAAAATGAGAAATAGCATAGAGAGGAACGGGAAATATAGATAGAGAACAGGAAGAATAAATACAAGTAAAGAAGTAAACTGAAAATGCGATCTGTAAAGCTGAGATGAATAGGTGAGTGAGGAAAAAGAAGTAAGGGCATATAGGAGAGGAAAATAGGATGCTGAGAAAATGAAAGGAGAAAAATTGCGAAAAAGAAGAAAGGATGAGAGAAACGTATGGAGAGAGAGAGACGGGATTACATAAGATGAGTAAAGAAAGCTAATAAAAAATTAGGAGAAGGAAATGTCCTTGCCACATGCCTCGCTGTTTTAAACAAGTAATTATGCGCATTAATCTAACGAGTCAGAGAGGTGGTGAAGCTGCTCGCCCTTGTGACAAACACATTTACAGAGAACTAGCTGAGCTTCCTGCTGCTCTATCCAATCAATGCAGGAATTGGACATGAAGTCCAGCTGGAGATGAGAAATCTGTCGCTCTCTTTGTCTGTCCGTAACACACAATGAGAGTCAATGGAATAATCTTTTGTTTGTTTGTTTGTTTGTTTTTTGTAAAAAAAAATAAAAAATAAAAAAAATACAGATGATCTACAGTAGTAGGCAGCAAGTTCTTGGCTCTCATGATGGGACGAGCCAAAATCTCAAGATCTACAAAAGGGCATATGCAGAAGCAGCTAGGCCTCAAAATGGTAGGCCTTAGGTTGGTATTATATGAGCTTGAGGACCACCGAATGAAACGAGCCACAGCTGATGACTGGAGGAGTAAAACTTTATGGACCTCAGAATGACAACAGCTTGTAGGCTTACATATGGCAGAAACAGCAGGTTCAGGAAGAACTTGACATTACAAATAGGATTGTATGGAGCTCAGAGTGGGGCAAAGACTGTATACATACAGTATATGACAAAAGCAGAAGGTTTTGGGTTTTCTGGATGCTATCACATTCTGGCAGGTGCTAAGAATTTTGGAGTTTATGGACATCAGGGTTTGAGCAGGAGGAACTACCCTCTATTCTGAGGAAGGCCTCAGAATGAGAGTAGTGAAAGTTTGTAGGGCGCAGGATGGCAAAATATATTTTTTAAAAAACATGGCAGGAGTTGCTTGCAGGTCTCAGAGGTACAGGAGAAAGACAGACTTGCTTTATGCTCCGTTTTCTACATTAACCAATCATTTTTACACACACACACACACACAAACACACAGTCATTGAGAATTCAGTCCATGGTTATGATTAGGGCAGAACAAGCAGGTGCATGGCATGGGGCTGTTAGTGTGGGGTGTGTGGGTGATGAGCACCGGTTTGGGATGTAGCCATGGACAGACTGCAACACTCTAGCTACGTAATCAATTATTCCAGACAATCTGCTTAAATCTTACATTAACACATCCTGTTCACCCATGTGTCCAATTAAGAGTGAACTCTCTTTTTAAATATATATTTAGGCCTATTTTTTATTAAGTCTGTCTCACTTACATACAAACTCCATATTAGCATAAGAACAGGTGGAAGAGGAAACCCCCGCTACTGTACCCAGGCTAATTTGACACAATATGCATGACTAATGACGCCCAAAAATAACAAATTAGGGTTCACAGTTGGGACACACGGCTCTGGTGACGGGACACCACTGTGTGCCAGAAGGACAAAAGCCCAGAAAAGTCGGTGAGTGGTATTGGACGTCCTGTCCTTGGCACTTTTTTTGGCATGCGAGCGTCCCCAAAATCAGTGCCATGCAATCCTGCTGGCAGCCGAGAAGGACGCTTGGCTGTCATACTCACTTTTCCTTCCAAAGCACTACAAAGGGTCTGGATTGTGTTCATAGCGTGCTAATCATAGCGTGACACTGACACTGACCCAGACCGAACAAACCAGAGGTGATACAATTCTTAGTTTAATTTATTCTGACTAGTTTCAGTCTTCCGAAAAAGCTAGGTGCATGTCCGACTTCACAGCCAGGCTAAAACAGTAGCTAGCAACTGTGTGGGATCAATGTCAGTTAAAGCAGAAGGAACATATAGCGAGAGGTTATACTGTAGTTGTTTAGCATCTCTGTGTTTTTTTTTTTTTTTTTTTTGGTCAGATTAGAGTGAACTAAGAACAGAAACAAATGTTAACATCTGATTTAAAAATAAAAAAACTAAAGAAAGAATGCTAAAATAAAATCTCTACTTGGTAGGCTAAATTAGCGTACTGCACAACAGCATCCAAGGTTTTTCTGTTTCGAAAAACAAAGGAAATAATTGTGCTTAGACCTGAGAAGCATCTACAAAATTAATCAGGCTAAATAAGTTTGTTTTACCTTAAGTAATAGCATAGTCTTCCCCAACACTGGCAATAAAGAAAGCAAATTTGGGGAGGGGGGGGGGGGGGGGTGACTTTATTATCTCTTTATCATCTTCACTTTTTTTCCCACAGGGATCCCTCTCTGTTATCCTGTCTTTTGTGTCATCCGATGCTAACGCCTGCCAGTGATCCGGAGCGAACAGGTGGCACTTTGCAGGTGGCAGGCTAATCCTTATGAAGATCTTACTTCATTAAGAAATCCGTTTAATGTAGCCACTCGATTGATAAATCGTCCAAACCGTAGGCCTGCTGCTTATTTTCCCTCGTTATGCCAAGATTGACACACAATGTGTCTATGTGGTAAATTAATTATATATTAATAAAGAGTTTTTTTAAGCATAGCATATGTTAGCTATGTGTTAAAATCCTTCCACTGCTTCAGGAGCACTTGCCTGTTTTTATGGTTAAAAAGGGAGCATTGGTCAAAAAGAATAACTTGTCTAATACTATGTATGTTAGCATGTTTTGATTAGACTACTACCTACAAGTCTATTTTACCTTAGCATAAATTATCTCAGAATAAATTTCTTCAGCCTAATTCACCTTAGCCTGATTTACTTCAGCCTAAATTACCACACTTTATATTACCTTACCCTAAAATACTTCACCCTAATTTAGCAGAGCCTAATTTAACTCCAGGTTATGATGGAATAAGTACTGTAAATATATAAACAAAACTATAATTGGATGCCAGTGAGTAATCTAATTTAGGATATGTAGTGCCCTCAAGTCAACCTGCAAAATTAAACTAACTAACTGTTTTATTCATTAAAGCTTAACACAAAATATACTGTATGAGAGGTTGCATGCGTTCATATCATATCCACTAACCACTAACCAGCTGCTCAGCTATTAACTATCCCTATCCCAAATCATGTTAATTTTTATTCATTACCTCTTCTATCAAATCCCAGCCACTCCCAAACTAATTTGGACACTAGCATTATTAGCAAATATGACATTGCAACCGCTGTAACATTTACTTTAAAAATCACCAATCGGGCATATCTTAATCTCGGTGATTAGCATTGTAAACCATATTGTTGAAAGAAAGACAGACCGCCTCAGAGGAAAACCTCTGAAAGAAAATTAACATCTTAAAGTACACGCTGAAAGGGTAGCTTGCCATTTGATGCAAAATGAGTCGGGTTTGATATGCAGGTTTTGACATTAGAAAACTGGAATGCTAGTCCTTGAGAGATGGGCAAGGTTATCTCCATGGAAGATAAATAAAAGTGTGCTTTGAAGGTGGCTGAAACTAGAAGACTTTGTATAGATGTATTGCTACTATATGCTAATTTTCTGTTTAGTAAAGTAACCAAGGTCCAAAGAAATTTGGTAGCTATGAAGAATTGAGTTAACAATAATATTATGTGATCAATTTAATCTAAATTCTTTTTACTTAGCAGGACACTCTTGTGGGAAAATAGCAAATAGTTACATTTGCTGGATTTTTTTTTTTTAGCTTGCCACCTGTAGTAAATATTCAAACTAGTATTTACCCCTAAGTGCTAACTCTTTTTAGCTAAATGTACACTGGTGATGGTCAACATCGTGCTAGTACTAACCTCTTGTTGGAAAATTTTAATTAGTGGTAGCCTGTGAAAAAATGTCTAACTAGAGGTAATCTCCTGTGGTAAATGATCAATTCACGTGAACCTCTTGTGGTACATTATTAGCTCAAAGAACTAGAGGCAACCTCCTGTTGTAGTTTTCTTGCTAGATGTATGTTCCTTATGTTGGATAAGTTCCTTATGTTGGAACTTTCCTGCTAGCAATAACCTCCTGCGATGCTTTTATATCTATAGGTATCTTCCTGCGGTACATTTTTGACTAAAATGAATTTCCAACAAGCTGTAAACTCCTATGGTTAATTTCTGACTACACACAACCACCTGTTTTACATTGCCCTTGAAGTACATTTCTAGCAAACAATAAAATCATGAAAATTTATTGCTAGCAGAATATTACAGGGATTTCTCACTGTAGGCGTATTCCTGGGATACATTTTCAGCTAGAAGTGAATTTGCAGCAACATTCTGTGGTAAATTTCAGTAACATTCTGTGGTAAATTTCTAACTAAATGTAACCACCTGTGGAAAATTTCTAACTAGAAGTAATGTGTTGCACAAAATGTTCAAGTGAACCTCTTGTGGCACATTTTAGCTAGAAGCACATTGGCAGCTAGCAGTAACCTCCTACAGTATGTTTCAAGCAAATAGTACTTTCCCAGGGTAAATTTCATGCTAAAAGTACCCATTTGAAGTAACTTTCTAGCTACCAGTAGCGAGCTGTGATAAATTCCTAACATCATATATATTTCTAGGGAATATTTTTTAGATGAGATTAGCTCATGAAAAGGCTTTACGGTCCTGAGCAGTGCAATTGCTGTACCACAACTCAGATGCAGTTAGTAAGGATGCTTTTATTGGCACAGCCATAAAAGTTTGCCAGTATCCTGGAACACAGGTAGGACTTTTTAGGTCTTCACAGAAAGTACAATTGCTGTTGTGCCTTCCTGATCAAAAAAGAGATCAGAGTCCAGGTGATGTCTTCAGAGATGTTGGCTCCAGGGAACTTAAATCTGGATACAAACTTGACATTGCCAACTCGTTGGAAATCCACAATGACCTCCTTTGTCTTCTTGGTGTTTAGTTCAGGGTGTTGTCCTCATACCATGATGCTAAATGCTTGCTCTCCTCCCTGTAAGCCATCTCATTGTTACCCCTGGTCAGGCGGTGTCATGTGCCCACTTGATAATGCTGTTGGAGGCACAGGCAGGTACGCAGTCATGCAGTAGGTGAAAAGGGAGTATAAGAAAGAGGATGATGTGCATCCCTGAGGAACTCCAGTGCAAAGATGCATACTGTAGCTGAGGGTGAGACTGGAGGAGGTGAGGTTATTCTGTTGAACAGACTATGGTCTGTAAGGATGTCTAGGGACCAGTTGCAGAGTTGTTTGCTGATGCCAAGCTGTTTCAGCTTCAAGACTAGCTTGGACGGGGTAACTCCAGGTTAATATTTCAAATTTAGTACTAAACTAAAATCTAGAAACAACATTCTGGCATTATGTCGGGGTTGTCTAGATGAGTCAGGGCAGAATAGCGTCGTGGAAATGGAGTCCTTTGTTGCCCTACTGTAATTGGATGGTAGGCAAACGGGTATGGGTCCAGAGTGTGTGGCAGACAGGCTTTGAGGTGGGTGAGGACCAGTCTTTCGAAGCACTTTGCAATGTGGGGGATGAGTGCAACAGGTCGAAAGTCACTGAGTGCTGTTGCAGCAGTACTTTGGCCCTGGTAAAATGGTTGTAGACTTAAAGCAGGTTAGGACAGTAGACTCGGACAAGTACAGGTTGGAAATGTCTTTGAAGACTTCAGCCAGCTGCATGTTCTGAATACTCGGCCGGGAATGCCATCAGGACCAGCTGCTTTCCTTGCATTCACTCTGCTCAGAGTAGCACTTCAGGTGGAGAGTGTTTGATTCTACATCTGGTAGTAGCTCTGCTTTGAGCATGGACTCCATGTTCCCTTTTTGCAAAAAAAAAGCATAAAAGAGGTTGAGCTCATCTAGGAGTGATGCAGAGCTGGTTGATGGTTCATGTCAGCAATGGCCTGAATCCCTTGGCATCGGGGGTCAGCAGAGTTGAAGTGCTCCTTTATCCGCTGTCTATGTCCATCTCTGGCTTTGCAGATCCCCTTCCACAGGTTAGCTCTGACGAAGCTGTAGGACTCCTGGTCTCCAGACCTGAAGGCTGTGTTTTTAGCTAAAAGTTAATTTGTAGCTGTTGTAACAAACTCAAGGATGGATGTACGGGTTGCTTAAGTATGCCTAGTGTACTTTACAATGCTTTCTCCAGTAAAATTTGCACTGTGTGATTTCATTTAAATCAGTGACATAACAAGGAAAAAGTGCTTATCAGAGTCAGACTTGGCAGCTAATTTAGTGAGCAGCTAGTTCTTCAAATCTCACATTGAGGTAGTTAATTTGTGGTTTAGAAAGATGGGAGGGAAAAAAAACAGTGTTACAGGTGTGAAGAGCCAATTAGCTGTCTGTCTGAATCAAGGTCATGATTGTTATCAGATAATGGCAGTTCATTTTCTTTTCCTCTTTGTAGTCGTTTTACTTTAAATTGACAACGCAGCGATCTGATTTACCTCATGTTTCATTACTGTCTCCATTCCTCAGAGTGGTCATTTTTTTATTACACAGAATGGTACAACTGTGCAACAGAAAGAGATGGGTAATGAAGGGTATTGCAGGTATAGCTACACTTGAATCACTTTAAATGAATGTGTAGATTATACAATTAATGCAGGTAACCTCTTCATGCGAGTCATTCCTTATTGTTGTTAACGCGTGTTAAATTTCTAGCTAGCATTTCTTTTCTAGCTAGGTACTTTTCTAGCTAGTAGGTTTTTTAATAATTAGTATTAATTCAGCTTGTTATTGACAATAATAATAGGAAAATTGATCTAATCATGAAGAATGAAGTGGCAGCGATTTAGCAATCAGCTACTTCTAGTAAAGTTGTGTTGCACACTAAAATATATTAAAATACATTCTAAAAAATCTACTTTAAAAAAAATTCCGTTTGCCAGATTCCAATCTGTAGACATTTGTGAAAGAAATTTCACGTTCCTTCAAAACAAATGATTATGAAATGACTGGATTTTGTATAATTTGTACGTGTATAATGGGAAATTGATCTTGATAATTTTTTAGTTGATGGGAACTGTAGACTGGGCCAAGGACAGGTTGAAGATTTTTAAAGAGTAAAGAATTAAAAAAATAAAGATGTTATTGCCCCATGCATGTTAATTTTTTTATTTATTTTAAATGACTAAAAATGTTTTTTCCACTCTTTAAGTTTTTAACTTTGGCTCTTTCTCAGGGAACAGAATTATGGGATTTCTAAAAAAAGTGATAGACGTGTAATCCATAAGTGGATCTTATGGGAAGGGAGTCTCTTTTTTTTTCAATGGTCTGATGAGGAAACGCGTGTGCACAGGTTGATTTTTTATTTTTTTTTTATCCATGGTTCGTGTTCTCCCATGTTCTCACCCACACGCTGACCGCTCGTCAGACATGCCAGATCCTGACATCTGCACCTGCTTTGAAATAAACGAAGTCGCGCAAATTGCCAGTGAGATCTCGTCATCCAATTTGTCTCAACAGAAGTAAAGGCACGTCATGACTGTGACCCATCCTGCATCGTTATTTCCCTTCAAAATAACCTGCTTGGCAATTTCAGAGACACCGAGACGACTGATAGAGAGAGAGACGAGGGATGAGAGAGATAGAGAAAAAGAGAGAGCGGTGGTGTTGTGGGATAATGGTATTGGTATCAAATTTATACCTTCCCCATCTACCTCGTCTTTGTGAAAGCAGACATGCGGCGAGGTCGTGGGGTCAAAGCGCAAGGAGACAGCGTCGTGTGCGAACTGTCACGCTTCGCCACCTACTCTGACACGCGCTGTGCCGTTTGTCGTCTGTCCGACATGCAAATTGTCCCGGGCCTGCTGTCACGGAAAAAAAGCAGCTGCCGAGAGACGAGGGAGATGTAGAAGGAGAAAACAAGTCCACCTGTAACTGTGATGGACAAGCATTTAGAAGCGGCAATGAGAAGCGCTTCACTTTCCAGCACTCTTGGCACCTATTCCACGTGAGGAACCAAACTTCGGGCTTTCGGATGGGGGGGAACCGGACTGGAAAGCAGATAGGACATCATCGACGTTGTCTCATTTGCTTCGTGAAAGTATTAACCACATCTCATAAAATGTGTCGCAAACCTAGGGAGGGCTGGAGCTACTGTAGTGCTCATAACCTTCCTTAACGCAACATTATGGTATGAAACCCGTAAGGAATGTATAGGATTACTGGATTTATTTTGGACAGGTTGCCGTTTGTCAATTATGGGAATTTGCCAGTTAGCCTACTCGGCATGTCTTCGGACTGTGGGCCGAAAGTGGAGCACCTGGAGGAAACCCACCAAGCACAGGAAGAACATGCAAACTCCACACACAGACCCAAATCGAACCCTTGACCCCGGAGATGTGAGGCTACAGTGCTAACCACTACAGCACTGTGCTGCCAATTACAGTATAATACATTTACAACATAATATTTATTAAACATTCAACATTTTGACTTTATACATTTCATCCAATTCTAGACAGATAGATAGATAGATAGATAGATAGATAGATAGATAGATAGAAATCTTGTTCATTATCTGAAACTGATGAATATATTAAAATTGTTAATAAAATTGTTTGAAACTGTTTTCTTTTGACACACAAGCACACACACACGCACACTTCCTCCACTATACTGTACATGAAGGCTTAACTGTAACCACAGCACTTTTTTTCCTTCTTTTTTTTTAATGATATGACACTTCTTCCCTCCTCGTATAATTTTCCTCCAGGCAAATATATTCATCCTCCACCTTTCTAATCGCATGGGGCGTTTTGCATAAATCCGCCGATATTTGCAGAGAATCAAACATATCAAAGGTTTTCTTTCTTTGAAGTGCGGTGGTCCCTAATTTCAAAAACAGATTCTGATGATAAATAAATGCATTATTTATGATCCAGGAGAGGAAAACAACTCTCAGAATGCAGGGGCACATTTTAAAAATGTCATCCGAGGCGGGATGGACGCATCTCTCTCCAGCGAGCCTGCCTTTTTAGCTCGAGATACAAAGACCAAAGCAAAAGCAACAACACACGGATGATTATTTATTCGGCCTATGGACGTAATTATCGCCGTGTACAATGTTAGTTTAAGAGCTGACATATGCTAATACATACACAAATCGCTGTAATGCATTCCTGGTTAGTGATGTGAAAATTTTAATCAGGGAAGAATTTTAAAATGGAATACAATCTAGTTTAAGAAAAAAAATAATAAAAGTTAAGGTTCAAAATGCAAATATCGGTGATAACGATTTAATTTAGGTTACTAGACATAATATGTGACTTTCATATATAATCACAAGAAGAAGTAAGCCTTTACTTATATTACTTTTAAAAAAATATATATTTTAATTTACACTTTTGTAAACTTGTATGGTTATATAATTTTTTTTTTATTATTACATCAAGTTTGAGGAAAATGTATAAACCGATCAGCCATAACATCACAGCACAAAACATTAAGCCCAGTATTGTGGAGGTTCCCCTTGTGCCACCGGGCCACACCACAACTACTTGCTGCATGGCTTAATCTTATCTAAATTTTAGCCACACAAATACTCTTCTAACCAGCTAGTTAAATCATTAGCCCCGGTTATTAGGTCGAGTCCTAATTTTTTTTACTGTGTGTGTATCACTTTTATTCTTTATTGGTCCAGTTTGAATGATTCTGGACCTATAGGATACCCTCAGATTTCTTTTCTTGTCTGACAAGAGTGGAAATGCAAGTAATCTTCTGCTGTTGTATCAGTTTACTCTACGGAATACATCTGATGTGTGTTCAGGAATGCTTTTCCGCTCACCGTGGTTGTAAAGGGTGACTATTTGACTTCCTGCCATCTTAATCCAGCCTGGACATTAACAAGACACTTTTTTTCCACCTGCCAGTTTTACACACCATCCTATGTTACTTCTAGAGACTACTGTGTGCATGAAAACCTCAGCCCTAATTTAGTTGCTGACCATTAATGCATTACACATGACCACATAGTTATGAACAATTGCACAGCTGTTTAATGTAGTGAATAAGAATATTTGGTGTGAATCTTACATGGAGCTTTCTAATCAGAATGCATCATGCAGCAATTCCCTGTGAGCTCACTCATTCACTTGTTCACTTCTTCTTCTCTCACATTGCTTTCATCCCACACCGGAGGCCTCGCTCTTCAAAAAGGCGTTATGCATTAACGCCACATCGAGGCTAATCCGTAAACGACCCCCCCCCCCCCCAATCTCCCCCTTAACCGAGTTAAAATTTCAAACTACTTCACACTTTCACAGCTCAGTCGTTGGAGCGCGTGCTAAAAACGCCACCATTAGGCAGCCAAGCGTGTCTAAAGTGGCGTCTATAAATCACTCCTGCGAGCTGCCACTCACGGCTCTGGCATCTAACGCGGCCTTTACTTAGTAATTAGTGACGAGGTGAGAGGACGAGACGAAAGAGAGCGTGATCACAGAGGGCAGGTGGAGGTCAAACGTCTGAGTGAACTACCAAGAAGTGTTTTCAGTTCCTTACACACTTCCCAGCTGATCTGCAATTTAGATCCAGTACAAGAGCTCCACGTACCGTACGGTAGATTAGCATACTGACAACGCTTAACATACTCTGAAGAGTCCACGTGGACAGGATTTGATTACGGCTACGACATCAATAAAAACCTAAACACTAACAGTTGATACCATTTTTTAAAGTGCAAGTTCAGTCAGTCAGATTTTGTTTTTTTTACCAATTATCCAACACATCTGAAAAAAACTTTGATTTTCAAAAAAAAATTTCCTTCGTTTCACTTTTATTATATTGTTACATTTACAGTTACGTGGAAGCTAATAGCTAGCCTGCTTAATCAATTTTTTATTAAAAAAATTTCATTATAATTTTGTTGAAGCACTTTAATAAGATAGCTGAGGTAAACATTGATAGTATGGTGGCTTTTATCTTGCTTTACCTACAGTATACATCACTCTGGAAGACCTAACAATCATGTGCTAGCTAACTTCTAATCTGCCTTTGGTTAATTTTTTATTATTATTATTTATTTTACTTTTACCATATCTGTGGTAAATATTGACACACTATATTCACCTTCACTATTACACCCTTTTATTATTATCCAGATAAAAGATATATGTAACCTGGACACCACAAGTAATCTTATCTAAACTTTAGCCATACAAATGCTCTTCTAGTCAGCTAGTTAAATCATTAGCCCCTGTTACTAGCTAGTGTATGTGCTGCATGTACAGTTTTTCACAAAAGTGAAAATTTAAATACTGTAAAATAAAATAAATAAATAAATAAAAACCCAGTATTTTTTGTAGCTAGCAGACTGTCTGAGAAATACGGCTTTGTATGAGCTTTAATGTTAATTAGATATCAGATTGCTAACATTAGCCGCTAAATATTTTGCTAACCACATACCTTTGTTCAAATTAAAAACCATATGACAAAGGAACGAGCCGACGCAATTTGCGGCATTTTAATATTATTTAAATGGAAGCTGTGAGACTTTGTCATGTAAGGATTGAAAGTCCAGGAGATAGATGGATAGATACTGTAGGTAGATACTGTAGATAGATAGATGAGGCCAAACAAGGGATTGATGTGTGTTAGCAGTGTAGCGGTACTACAATGGCTGCCGTGTGTGTAAGTGATGAGCTCTGCTCCTCGGAGTGTGTTCGCTTTAACCTCAGAGTCACAAGGTTATTTCCACACACAGCGGCCCGTGATTAATGATTAACGCTCCTCAACTCACCTTTATCTCCATCAGCGTTAATTAAACGAAGGTCAGCTTCGGCCTGCTTCCACATAATAAATCACCTCCGGGCCCCTGTATGCGCGGCTTTACACTTTTCCAGCACCGCGATATTGTCCCGTCCCCTCCCCTCTTTTTTTTTTTTTTTTTTTTTTAAACATTGACTTCTCCTCGGTTTAATCCCGGCTGCCATCTTAAGGGCTGTTTTATTACTTTATCAGCTCAGCCGAACTTCATTAAATGTGGATTCCAGTCCATGTTAAGGAGTTACGTTGTTTAGTTACATAAATGTATTTTATCTGGCTGTGTCATAGTTTGAAATGAGTTTGAAATCAAATATACGATGTGACCACACAAGCCAAAAAAAGCTAAACTTCATCTAAGCTTAAAATGAAGCTCTTGTCTGTTTCTACTCTGTGTTTAGCCGCTATGTTCTTGGGGGTTTGTTAAGCGATTTAACACCACATCTGAAGTAAATGTTGACATTATGATATTATTGTGGGTTTTTTTTTCCACATCTGTTGTGCTTTTACATTTGTTTAAAAGCCTTTGCCAGCTGGATAATTTCTCATTTCAGGCATATGGAATGTTTCCGGAAACAAATCTTGGACATTCCAGGCTTTTCTTCTTGTTTTCGTTTCCACTATGCTGAGTAAAAGTTTTTTTTCACGGCCAAATGCTGCTATGTGACAAAAATCAACATTGACCACGGATGTGTTGAATAATTAGTCATTCAGAGTGTAATTATGATTTACTAGCACATACTCATCACTTCTCATACAGATAGTGTAAAAGACTTTACAGGTAAATGCTACCTAGCTAAATCTCTTTCTTGCTAAATCTGTGCCTTAAACTATAATTACACTTGACTTATTAATTATTTAGTACATATGTGGTAAATGCCTCCAGTGTCCGGGTTCAATTCCCAGCCAGGTTCGATTCCCGTCTCTGTGTGCATGGAGTTTGCATGTTCTCCCTGTGCTTGGTGGGTTTCCTCCGGGTACTCCGGTTTCCTCCCATGACATGTAGGTTAGGTTAATTGGCGTTCTCAAACTGCCCGTAGTGTGTGAATGAGTGTGTGTGTGTGTGAGTGTGTGTGTCTGTGCCCTGCGTTGGATTGGCACCCTGTCCAGGGTGTACCCTGCCATGTGCCCTAAGTCTCCTGGGATAGGCTCCAGGCCCCCCGCGACCCTGAATACAGGACAAAGCGGTATAGATGATGAGTGAGTGAGTGAGTGAGTGAGTGGGAAATGACAATTTTTCCAAAGAATTTTAGTTTATATTTTCACTTCAATTGACTGCTTAGCATCAGCTACGAAACTAAAGCCTGTCCTTTCTAAGTAATTTACCAACTTATGAAAGGTATAAACATTTTCTCATTTTCTGTTCTGTTTGTTCGTCTTTACATCACCTCTGTATGAGGTATCGCTAACATGTTAGCTAACAGCATTACATAAAATGTTAGCTGGTGGAGTTTTTGTCCCAGGTGAACTAGCTAACGTAGACATTTCATACGACTTTGCCTAATTTTCAATTAAAATTGACAAAAACAGGTACGTTGGCAAATTTAACAACAAAAACTTTACGTACCGTAGATATATTTTGCAGTTGCAGTCTAGCAGCCGTGAATGTGCACACCTTTTTAACCAGCAGCAAGTATCTCAAGGTCACATGGGTAAGTTTCTCTTTCATCATTTATCAAAAACTAATATGAGGGCGATGTTTCTAGGAAGGTAACAGAACTCTGCTATGTAAGAGACGCGTACTGTACGTGTGCGTGTGTGTGTGTGTGTGAGAGAGAGAGTGAGTGATGCCTAAACGCTCAACAGTATGCGTAAACACACACACACACAAACTCCCAGCTGTGCCACAGACATTGATTGATGTTGAGATCCACCGATTCCTTATGTGTACACACACACACACACACACACACACACATACACACACACATCGCTCACTCAACTGTAACACACCCTCACTTTGGACACTGCTGTACACAGGCCTTTCGAAGTGTGTATCTGTCAGCTTACCCCTTAATCTGCCCCAAACACACACACACAGATGATCGGGGAAGTCCCCGGCAGTGTAATTATGGTGTGTATCCTCCTGTGTCAGTGTGTACATCAATAACAGTAATGACAGCGCTGATCCACTTACTGTGCGTTCAGGACATCAGGGGAGATGGAGAACACCTTACACAGCAAGACGCACACACACACACACACACACACACACACACACACACACACACACATACACACACACAGAAAAATTCTTACCACTCATTGGTACAGTGTGTCAAGTGCAACACAAGGGAAGACTGTGTGTGTGTGTGTGTGTGTGTGTGTGTGTGTGTGTGTGTGTGTGTGTGTGTGTGTGTGTACGCATATACGAGAGCGAAAGAGAGAGATCTACCAGTCTGTCTCTCTGTGTGTCTGTCTTTCAACCCGTCTGTCTGTTTATAAATCCTTCTCTCCGTCTCTCTATCTCTACACATCTATCTGTTATTTATCTGTCTATCTAATACAGTCACGGGTATATGATAAGCTGGAGTGAATTGGCTGTGTGTGTGTGTGTGTGTGTCATATGAGGCTGGAGGGCACAGCAGCGTCCTCTCACCACACACACACACTCACACACACACACACACACACACACAGCTTACTCCCACCAGCTATTGTTTTCACAATCATTTGCAATCCATCAAAATGTGCAGCGGCTCGCCCTGTCATGTGAGCGCTCTATCTCTCTCTCTCACACACACACACACACACACACACACACACACACACACAGACACACAGTTTCATCAGGACAGAAAGACAGCACTGCCCCCACATGGCCACACACACCTATCACACTTTAAACAGGTTTGATTAAGATTGAGAAAATAGATGTGACCTCTCTCTCTCTCTCTCACACACACACACACACACACACACAAAGCTGAAGAATCCACTACAAAACACTGAGGCAGAAGCTAAGACAGTGTTAGATGTTAGCAGTGTTAGCCCTGCCCACACAAATATTTTCAACAAACAGAAGGACATACATGAGCTCAAACCAGCTTCACGCTAACGCTGCTATCAACTGATGACTCGACAAATTTCTCTAGCTAACTTTAAGGTAGTGAAATCTGTTGAGTGTTGAGGTGACTCGTGCAGATCGTTATTGATGGAACTGCAAACTAAACGCTCAGACTGGTCTGTTATACTCACGGGTTAAGGTTTAAGAGAGTTTAAGGTTAAGACATAAGAGGTTAAGATGCTTTAGCTAACGTTACCTACAGTCTGAACTACTGTACATTAGCGTCTCGTACAGCAGTTACAGCTGAAAGCTAATTGTCTGCTTTTTATATTAATCTGGGACAAATCTAACAGTAAACAGTCACATGTTCAGGTACATCATAATTATTTCAGTTTTTTAAAGAACAAAACTTACCTTTGTGATTTAACGATACGTCATTGCGGGACATTTAGACTGGAAGCTTGTGTTTATTTTAACTCTGTCTGTCTGTCTGTCTGTCTGTCTGAATATCAGTCTCCCAACTATGTCTGTCCATAAATCTCTCTCTCACTCACTCACTCACTCATCATCTATACCTCTTTATCCTGTATTCAGGGTCGCGGGGGCCTGGAGCCGATCCCAGGAGACTTAGGGCACGAGGCGTGGTACACACTGGACAGGGTGTCAATCCATCACAGGGCACACACACACACACACACACACACACACACTCTCTCACACACTTGTCTCTATCTTTATCCGTCAATTTGTTTATCCTTCTTTATCTATCTGTCCCTCAACGTCTTTGATTTATTTCTGCACTTCTGTCCATCCTTCAGTCTGTACATTTTTTTTGTATGTCCATCTATCCCTTTATCTGCTTCTGTCCATTAGTGTCTGTCTGTCTGGCCGTTTATCTATTTCAGTCAATATCTATCAATCTAACAATCTATTTGTCTATCTGCCTTTGTCCGTCAATTCCGTCTATCTGTCTGTCGTCCTGTACTTCACTGTATGTCTGCTCTCTGTAGGTCTGTCTGACTCCCTCTGTCTGTCTGTTTGCTTGCTTGTCCTTCATTGTTTGTCTGCCTGTCCTTCATTGTCTGTCTGTTTTCCTGCCTGCCTGCCTGTCTGTCTGCCTGTCCCTCATTGTCTGTCTCTCAGTCTGTCTGTCTGACTGTCCATCATTGTTGGTCTGCCTCCTTCTGTCTGTCTGTCTGTCTGTCTGTCTGTCTGTCTGTCTTTTTGCTTGTCCTTCATTGTTTGTCTCCCTGTCTGTCTGTGTGTCTGTCTGCTTGCCTGCCTGTCTGTCTGTCTGTCTGACTGCCTGTCCTTCATTGTCTGTCTGTCTTCCTACCTGTATGGTTGTCCTCGTGGTCTATCTGCGTGTCTGCCTGTCTGTCTATCGCTGTTCATCCACAGCAGTATGTGTTTTTTTTTAACAATGGTCTAATTAAACTTTTTTTTTTCTTATTTCAGCTCTAATGTTTAAACAAAATGGAAATAAATTAAAAGTCCCACCAGGGGAAGCTCCCCCCAATCATTTGATGAATTTATTATTATTATTATTATTATTATTATTACTCCTCCTGGTCCATGCTGGTCTCAGTGAATGGGACGTGTTCAGTGAAACTGTTCTGTGTTCACGTCCTCGTGCAGGTTAATAATTTATGGTAGAGGAGTACAGAGCACTGACGCATGAGGAACATCATTAAAATAGATAATAAATATTGGGGGGGGGGAATCACATTATAATTCATGTGGGATTAATGATGACACACGTCCATTATTTACATTATTTATGGTGCAGACAGAATGATTGACTTTATAATCCATCCAGAATAAAAAAAAAAAAGATTAATACAGTATATATGTAGAGATGATGACCTGATTACATAATGTAATGTGGTATTTACGTGATGATTATTGACAGTCGTGTGTAAAAGTTAGTGCCCCTCTTTTAATTCTGTGTGTTTCTGTGTTAAAACATAATAAAAATCATCTGATTAGAGCAGGGTGGGGCGGTACGGGAGCTTAGTGGTGAGCACTGTCGCCTTTTACCGCCACGGTCCGGGTTCGATTCCCACCACTGAGTGTCTTGAGTTTGTATATTCTCCCCGTGGTGGGTATTGGTGGGTTTCCTTCGGGTGCTCCGGTTTCCTCCTACAGCTCAAAGATGCGCAGATTAGGCTAATTGGTGTTCCCCAAATTGGCCATAGTGTGAATGTGTGTGTCCCATGATGGATTGGCACTTCGCCTTGTGCCCCAAGTCTCCTGGGATAGGCGCCACGCCCCCCACAAGCCTGTACACAGAATAAAGCGGTATAGAAGATGAGTGAGTGATTGTAGTGGGCCTCAGTATTAGGCAAATACAACCTCAGAATTTAACAAAATTGGTAAGTTGCACCCAGGTATTGCTAATCACAAGCCTACAATTAACTGACCGTCAGCAGGTGTGTAGACCTCTATAAAAGCAGAAGTTTTGGCAGTTTTCTGGTCTGGACCATTCTGGTGCAATCTTCAATCTTCCCAGGAGTGGACGCCCCAGCACAGTCACCCAAAGGTCAGATCATGCAATGCTCAGAGAAATACAGTACAAAAAAGCCCAAGTGCTACATCTCAGGACCTACAGGTCTCACTGAGCATGTTAAATGTTCAAATCCATGACGGCACAATTAGAAGAAGACTAAACAAGTACAATTTGTTTGAAATGGTTGCCAGGAGAAAGCCTGGAATATGGAAGCATGACTGAGGTTCACAAAACTGCATCTGGACAAACCACGAGGCTTCTGGACAGAAGAGAAGAATAGTCAGATGAGAACAAGGTGGAGTTGTTTTGCCTTAATGCCCAGGGCCATGTTTGGTGAAAACAGTTCAGTAGAAACACCTCATACCCACTGTCAATCACAAGGGCCAGTGGAGGGGTGATGATTTGCGCTTGTTTTTGCAGCCACAGGACCTGGGCAGCTTGCAGTCATTGAGTCGACCATAAACTCCTCTGTTTCTAAAGGCAAATGTGAGGCGATAGCTAAAGGTTGGTCAAAATTGGGTCATGTGACAGGACAATGAGCACACTAGTAAATCTATATCAGTATGGCCGTAAAATAAAAGAGTCAAGGTCTTGGAACGGCCTAGTCGAAGTCCAGACCTCAACCCAACTGGAATGCTGTGGCGTGATCTGAAGAGAGCTGTGCAGAACTGCTGAACTGAAGCAATGCTGTAAGAAGAATGGACCAGAATTCCTCCACAATCATCTAAGAGACTGATGAGGTCATACAGGAAACAATTACTTCAAGTTGCTGCTGCTAAAGGTGGATCTACACCCTATTGAGGCAGGGGGTGCTTAATATTGCCCATATTTTGTTTTGTTTTTCATTTTTATTAAATAAATAATGACACAGTAAAACATTTATATGTTGTTGTTTGTCGATGGATGTATTACCTTCTATGCTGATACCTTCCATGATCAGATGATGTTTTTACACACATACACAAACAAACAAAAAAAAAAAACAATTAAAAGAGTCGGCACAAACTTTTACACGACAGCGTCTCAGCGAGCAAAGTGTTTTTAATGTTATTTTTAAACAGTAGTGACTTGGAAACAGCTCATGGCATGATGAGGCCTGGGGTTGAAGGGAATGATGGTAAGGGGACAAATTGCACAGGCAAGAAAGCAATAGTGTGAAATGATGATGGGATGAGGAGATGATGGGGTGAGGGGATGACAGGACAAGGGGATGATGGGATGAAGAGAATACGGACAAGGGATCGTCGAGACAAGGGGCGAAAGAATATGGGTATCTTCTGGGATGTATATATCGGAGAGAATATCTCCTGGGGTGAGGGGGTGACCCGCAATGTGGACGATGGGACAAGGACAAGAGGGTTGATGGGACGAGAGGGACTAGAAGGACAAGAGGGGATGATAGGATAAGGAAAAGAGAGCATTGATGGGACAGGGACGTGGGGATGAGGGGATGAGAGGGTTGATGGCATACAAAAAGAGTGGGATGAGGGTTTGGACCACAGCTCAGTGTGTTTTGACTCTTCATTAGGTTTAGACGAGTGTCCGCTCTCAGGACACTTGACATCGGTGCTGATTTGAGACTTAAGCACACTGAGTTTCAGCACTCTGGCTAAAAAGACCGGCGGGAATCTGACATTCACAGAGAGACTCACAGTTCAGAGATAGAGATAAGTGACAAACTTCGCTTTAGTGTATGTCTGTTTCATATAATGTGTTTGATTCACTCATGACATGTGCATTAAAGATTTCACCTTCACTGTGTTAATCATTTACTTACACAGTGCAGTGTGCACACACTCAACTCACATACGCGCACACTCACTCACATGCATGCACACTCAACTCATATGCGAGCACTCTCAACTCACATGCGCTCACTCCACTCGCATATGCACACTCCACTCGCGCGCGCACACTCCACTCACACGCGCACACTCAACTCACACGTGAGCACACTCCACTCGCGCGCACGCACTCCACTCGCGCGCACGCACTCCGCACACACGCGCACACTCAACTCAAGAGTGTTTGGTGATCATATACCAGCAGAGAGTTAACTTTTTGTGTAACAAGTGACAAAAACAATAATAATCCCAATAGCAATGTCAGCAGAAACGGCAGGCCACACACACTGGCGCCATCTTGCTTCCTTGTCACACACTCCACTCACACACACACACAACTCACATAAACTCAACTTTCTCTCTCTCTCTCTCTCTCTCTCTCTCTCTCACACACACACACACACACACACACACTAGACTCACACAAACATATTCGCTCAATTCACACACACTCAACTTACACACCCACACTCAACTCTCTCACAGGAGAAACTGCACAACAGACAAACAGAAAGACAGAGGAGAAACAGCAGAGTTAGAGAGCAACTAAGAGAGAGAGAGAGAGAGGGGGGGGAAGAAAAACAGATACATGGAGAGGGAGAGACACAGACACAGAGATGTGAGAGACAGAGCGATAAAGAGGCAGCAGGAGAAATGCAAACAAAGAGAGAGAGAATCAGACACCGAAAGAGGGAGAAAAAAATTAGTAGAAAGAGAGAGAGGAGAAAGACAACAGAAGGCTGGGAAACCCGTGTCTCCGTCCTTGGCCTTGAACTGTGTTGAAGCCAGAGACACGTCCTTCCTGCGTTGATTAAAGTTACATCACTGCCACAACAAGCATCATGTGTTTATGTGAATCCCTCTCTCCTTATGAAGACTCCGTGTCCGTTCTCATAAGACGCGGGTGTCTCCCGCATTCACACAACCCCACCCTTCTCATCGTGCAATTTAGGCTTAAAGACACCAGAGTAACTAGTCAACAAAAACAAACATTTTTTTTCTTTTTTAAGTGGAGTAAAATATAAAAAATGTTAATCAAATGTTTTAATGAAAGTGAATTAAAAAAAAAAGATTAAAAAATGATAAACAGCTGCTCAAACACAGCTCTCTTAACAGACTGGTGAAGATTGAGACTGAGCCAGTGGGCGGGGGTAAATATTCAAATCAGCAGTTGATTGACATCCTTCTGTCCAAGAACCCAGGACACAATTATTGTGCAACGCATCAACCCAGTTCCACAAGCTAGACTCCATGAGCTAGGTTCCACTGCACACAAAATAGGCCCCGCCCACTTTATGCAGAAAAGTTGTGGGTGCTTTGTAGCTTCATATTCGGCCATATTGGAATGATGGAATGTATGCAGTAAGCAATGAAGCGCTGTTTGTCCTACGTGGGGTTCAGAAACGCCCCAAATCTTAATTTAATTCACAGCCATTTCAGGTTGCTACCTGAAGAGCTAGATTTTGAAAAAGAAAAGAGGATCAGATTGTTGCAATGCCTTCTGGGAAATCTACAGCTACTTCCTTGTCAACAAAATAACTAGGCAAGTCCGGTGCTAGCTGGTTAGCTACACAATTAGCTTGCTGAAATGATTTACACAACATTGTATAAACAGATACAGTTCTGAGTTCCATATCCTACACTAATATTTAACGTTAGCCAGTAATAAGCTAACATCACTGGGCAAATACATAAAGCACTACCTATAATGTAAGAAACACTTAGCATTTAAAGTAGACACGTGACGAATGTTTGCATGAGGGTTTTACTTTTGCTGTTTTTGCTAGCTGCTGCTAATATCTCAGTACAAGTATTAATTATATAATGATATGAAAGTACAACAAAGGTTTAAAAAGTTTTATTTTAGCTAATAAGTTAGCAAGTAGAGAAAACTATTGACTTGTGGAATTATTGCTAATATCATAGGACATATACGGTATAAGCTTCACAGGTCAAGGTAGCAAGAAAGTATCAGCATGTGGATTGTGCCGTCAGCCAGCATTTACCTTATTAGCTAGCAAGCTACACATAATGCTAAAATCTAACTCCTATTTAATCACACATACACTAATCATGTTGAGTAAAATCTCTAAGCAAACATTTCTTTTTCTAACTAGCAGTGTATTTCACTGTGTATCACTGCCACAACAAGCATCAGTGTATTTTTATGTTAGCAAAACATGCTAAAGCATAGCGTAGAGCAGAAAACACAAATAAAGTCCATTACACACTCCATCCTTAAGGTGTTTTTTTTTTCCTGGTTTGTTTTGTTTCCCTCCCTCATTTCTCTCACACATACTTCTCACCAATCAGGTTAATTCTTTTTAAATTTAGCATTCATTTATTATAACAATGATTATTAGCATGGATATTTTCCCCTTACAAGTAATTCTATATTATGATCATCATCATCGTCACTAGGATCATGTAGTCACTGTAGCATAAGTAAGAAGTGCAATAAAATTCCAAATTATCTGCTAGCATTTTTATCATTTATAGCTACCTCAGCGGGTAATCATTCACACCTGGCTGTCTATGCTAATAAAACATTACATTTGTTTTTTGCTTGTTACTCTTGTGGTGTACTAACTCCATACAGTACGTGCTAGTTCAAGAGCTAACCTAGAAATTGCCAACATAAAAATATAGAGAAATTATATTATTTACAGTAGAAAAAGCATCCCCAAACCCACATAGTCCACTAGCTAGCTACTGACGGTTTCTTTCTTGTTTTTACTATGTTTAACTTTAGTATGGTGCGTTCGGACTCAACTAAACAGAGCTGTGTCTAGTCAGGATATTTTAAGGTCACCAATAAACAGCTACACTTTTTTTTTAGCTAGCTACTGCTACCTCCTTGGTGTCGCTGTCAGGGATAACCCCTAGAGGGCGCCAAAGCGCCCTGTAATTTCGTTTGTAGTTCCTTTGTTTAGACTTCAGTTCCCATGTGGCAACTCGGTCAGGTGACCAGGGGGCGCTCACCTGAACCGAGTTGGTTATTAGTTTTATTATAAATAGGTTAGTTTCAGTTAGTTTCTTGTCTTGCAACTGTTAATTTATATTGGTAAATGTCTGCCTGGTTTAAGTGTCTTTTGTTTCGTGTATTCGTGTTTTAGTTTCCGTTTCATTGAAAGTATCTTTGTTTTGTTGAGTTTCCCTGCCTTTTTGTGTTTAATAAAACATCGTTTCCGTTAAAAACCTGGATCCTCCTTGCGTTTATGCCGCACAACACCCCGGAACGTGACAGATTGCAAGACCTAAAAAAAAGGCATAGCAGAGGCGCCCTTCCCCGGGGAGATTCTTTTTGGGGGGGGCAACGATGTTTGGAGTTTGGGGAGCCGGCGTGGAAGGTAGCCGGGGAACCAAACGGCGTAACGGCAAAAGAGCGGAGTGTGAGCGGGACGTGCAGCTGGGAGCAGCCTCCCAGAGTTATTGGAGCAGCTTTCGGCGATGCGCTCTGAGAAACGAAGAGCGCATTCGTGACCTGCGGGAGCAGGTGGCCAGGCTCCAAGGGCTGCTAGCACAGCTGCACCGCGCCGCTGAGCACAGCGAGCTGCCGCCGCTGCACTGCGGCGAAGAGGAGGGCGAGCGACCGTCGCTGCACTGTGCCTTCGAGGACGGCGAGCTTCCGTCGCTGCACAGTGCCTTCGAGGACGGCGAGCTTCCGTCGCTGCACAGTGCCTTCGAGGACGGCGAGCTTCCGTCGCTGCACAGTGCCTTCGAGGACGGCGAGCTTCCGTCGCTGCACAGTGCCTTCGAGGACGGCGAGCTTCCGTCGCTGCACAGTGCCTTCGAGGACGGCGAGCTTCCGTCGCTGCACTGTGCCTTCGAGGACGGCGAGCTTCCGTCGCTGCACAGCGCCGCTGAGGATAACGAGCTTCCTCTTCCTCCGCCGCCGCCTTCATGCGCCGCCGAGGAGCACGAGCTCCATCCTCTTCCTCCGCCGCCGCCTTCATGCGCCGCCGAGGAGCACGAGCTCCTTCCTCTTCCTCCGCCGCCGCCTTCATGCGCCGCCGAGGAGCACGAGCTCCATCCTCTTCCTCCGCCGCCGCCTTCATGCGCCGTTGAGGACGACGAGCTTCCTCTTCCTCCGCCGCCGCCTTCATGCGCCGTTGAGGACAGCGAGCTTCCTTTTCCTCCGCCGCCGCCTTCATGCGCCGCCGAGGAGCACGAGCTCCATCCTCTTCCTCCGCCGCCGCCTTCATGCGCCGCTGAGGATCGCGAGCAACCTCTTCCTCCGCCGCCGCCTTCATGCGCCGCCGAGGAGCACGAGCTCCATCCTCTTCCTCCGCCGCCGCCTTCGTGCGCCGCTGAGGATCGCGAGCTTCCTCTTCCGCCGCCGCCGCCTTCGTGCGCCGCCGAGGAGCACGAGCTCCATCCTCTTCCTCCGCCGCCGCCTTCATGCGCCGCCGAGGAGCACGAGCTCCATCCTCTTCCTCCGCCGCCGCCTTCATGCGCCGCCGAGGAGCACGAGCTCCATCCTCTTCCTCCGCCGCCGCCTTCATGCGCCGCCGAGGAGCACGAGCTCCATCCTCTTCCTCCGCCGCCGCCTTCATGCGCCGCCGAGGAGCACGAGCTCCATCCTCTTCCTCCGCCGCCGCCTTCATGCGCCGCCGAGGAGCACGAGCTCCATCCTCTTCCTCCGCCGCCGCCTTCATGCGCCGCCGAGGAGCACGAGCTCCATCCTCTTCCTCCGCCGCCGCCTTCATGCGCCGCCGAGGAGCACGAGCTCCATCCTCTTCCTCCGCCGCCGCCTTCATGCGCCGCCGAGGAGCACGAGCTCCATCCTCTTCCTCCGCCGCCGCCTTCATGCGCCGCCGAGGAGCACGAGCTCCATCCTCTTCCTCCGCCGCCGCCTTCATGCGCCGCCGAGGAGCACGAGCTCCATCCTCTTCCTCCGCCGCCGCCTTCATGCGCCGCCGAGGAGCACGAGCTCCATCCTCTTCCTCCGCCGCCGCCTTCATGCGCCGCCGAGGAGCACGAGCTCCATCCTCTTCCTCCGCCGCCGCCTTCATGCGCCGCCGAGGAGCACGAGCTCCATCCTCTTCCTCCGCCGCCGCCTTCATGCGCCGCCGAGGAGCACGAGCTCCATCCTCTTCCTCCGCCGCCGCCTTCATGCGCCGCCGAGGAGCACGAGCTCCATCCTCTTCCTCCGCCGCCGCCTTCATGCGCCGCCGAGGAGCACGAGCTCCATCCTCTTCCTCCGCCGCCGCCTTCATGCGCCGTTGAGGACGACGAGCTCCATCCTCTTCCTCCGCCGCCGCCTTCATGCGCCGTTGAGGACGACAAGCTCCATCCTCTTCCTCCGCCGCCGCCTTCATGCGCCGTTGAGGACAACGAGCTTCCTCTTCCTCCGCCGCCGCCTTCATGCGCCGTTGAGGACAGCGAGCTTCCTTTTCCTCCGCCGCCGCCTTCATGCGCCGCTGAGGATCGCGAGCAACCTCTTCCTCCGCCGCCGCCTTCATGCGCCGCCGAGGAGCGCGAGCAACCTCTTCCTCCGCCGCCGCCTTCATGCGCCGCCGAGGAGCACGAGCTCCATCCTCTTTCTCCGCCGCCGCTGTCATGCGCCGCCGAGGACAGCGAGCCTCCTCATCCTCTGCCGCCCTGCGTCACCAAGGACGGCGAGCACCCACTGCCTTCGCCGCCCAGCATCAAAGAGGACGGCGAGCTTCCTCCGTCTCCGCCGCCCTGCTTCAACGGGGGCATGAAGCCACCTGGCCCACAGGACATAGGTGCCAGCCTATGGGTGAGAGGGGCGGACATTGGACCCTGGGGGGGATGCCCTGGACCTCCTGTGGCGCCCCGGAGTTGCGCCCTTTGAGGGGGGGTTATGTCAGGGATAACCCCTAGAGGGCGCCAAAGCGCCCTGTAATTTCGTTTGTAGTTCCTTTGTTTAGACTTCAGTTCCCATGTGGCAACTCGGTCAGGTGACCAGGGGGCGCTCACCTGAACCGAGTTGGTTATTAGTTTTATTATAAATAGGTTAGTTTCAGTTAGTTTCTTGTCTTGCAACTGTTAATTTATATTGGTAAATGTCTGCCTGGTTTAAGTGTCTTTTGTTTCGTGTATTCGTGTTTTAGTTTCCGTTTCATTGAAAGTATCTTTGTTTTGTTGAGTTTCCCTGCCTTTTTGTGTTTAATAAAACATCGTTTCCGTTAAAAACCTGGATCCTCCTTGCGTTTATGCCGCACAGCGCCCAGAGACGTGACAGTCGCGCAGTGTGATAGCGTGTAGTTTGTAGGAATAGCATAGATTAGCATTGCTTTTGCTCCGTACAATTTCAGACTAATAAAAGATATTTGAACTTTTAAAAAAAAAGGTTTTATGCTATAACTGTTAGATAGCTAGCGTTAATATCTCAAGAAGAAAAGGACACAAAAGTACTTTATGCCGCGTTAAACCTTACAAGGTAAAGTTTTGAGACTAGCATTGATTTGCCAGCACTTTGTCACTCTTCTTGCTAGATAGGATGAATCAGGAAGGCACAATGTGCTACAATGAGGTTTGAAAGCTATAGTTCAAAGTAAATTAGCATGCTTTAAGATATGCAATATATAGCTATACATAATCAACATGCTAACACGTGTTAAAGACTGTAGCATCTCTTTTTTCACAATCAAATGTCAAAAACAAAATTGCTCATGCATTGAACAACCAAAATGTGCACAAACACACACACACACACACACACACCATCTAAACGGACTGTATATGACCCTGTTCTTTGCCCCACTCTCCTCCTCCACCATGAAAACAGAAAAATCAATTCCTCGCGGGCATCAAAAGTCTCTGGGATAACACTGACTTTCAGCACAGAATCAAGGTCAGCGTGGAAACCAAGCAGCAGATTACAGACCAAACTGAAATAGTTACACACACACACGCACACACGTCATCATCATCTCACACAGCTTCTGAAGTCCTCCTAATCAAAGTGCAGCGCCATGGCTAATCAAAGCCCCCTAAATAACTCCAGCTCCCAACACGGCCCACCAGAGGATTAAAAATCCACTAGCTTCTTCGATCGCAGGCCTCGACACCTAATGAGAACTCCCTGAAGCCCAGAGATCACGGCGCGGAGTCTTAAAATCCTTACGAGATCCTATCAAGGGGGACGAAAATAGATATTGGCTTTCGGCGCGTCGGCTGATTAAAAGGACGACGGAGGATTAGGCACGGAATCGGCGCGGCAGCTCATTTACATTAGGCAGACAGATAAGCGTTGAGACAGTGCGCTAAAGTGCGCCGAGGCTAACGTATCACAGCTACAGGCTGTTCGCTCAGATCTGAAGGTGGATTGGGGCTTGTTTGCTTCGTTAAGCAGAATGCACAATTGTCTGCTAAGCGCTTAAAGAACAAAGACAAGTGTTGAGATGTTTTTGTTGTTTGACACGCTAGCTGTTAGCTAATTAGACCGACTGATCACAAGCAGGAAACGCAAGGATCCAAGCAATGTGTTGTTACAGCAGCCGATATTAATCAGATCTAATGATTACATTTACACTTTCATTATACTCAAAGTGGAAAAGTACTATAAAAAATAATGACATTTTACAGCTTTAGATACGTGAGATGGTGTATGCTTACGCAAGGACTTTACAAGCTACTTCCTGAGATTTTATCATTCTGTCATATCTAATAAATGTCAAATGAATTATAAAGTATTATTATTATTGTTGTTGTAGATATCGTCCTCAATAATAATAATAATAATAATAATAATAATAATAATAATAATAATGTGATGGTAGATATTAATAGTAATGTTATGGTAATGATTATTATGATTATTTAGTTCTTGGTCTTGTCTACTGATTTTATTAGAAATATTGTTTGTCTGCATAGTAGCAGGTCATTTTTCCAGGTCTGTAAAAATGTAATAAAAACATTACATTTTTACAGACCTGGAAAACCCACCACCCTAACAGAATCTAAAGAGTTTTACGCTTAATTAGGTTGAAAAGTTGGTCTACTGATTTGACGAAGTTGCAATGTGAAAACATTCGCTACCCAATGACGAAGGTCACTTGGTCATGAAGCTAAAACAGACCTCGCGGTGTTTGGAAAGATCAAGAATTGATAATGCACCAAATATGGAAAAAAATGATTTTTGGTATAGCAAAAAGCATGAATGTATTCATTCCTCTTAAGATATCAGATATACTGTATATCGGCCATGAAGCACACAGTGCATGAAGCAAGAACGACAGGTTAGGTCGCTGTTTTTTGAAACGTAACCGTGGCAGGTTATTAAAATAAATGAGGCTTTCTTTCTTTTCTTTTTCTTTTTTTTTTGGACAAGCACGTGTCTCCTGCCTTATGGAAATTTGAGAAAAGTGTAAAAATAATCACACAATGCAGATACATGTCAAGAGCTTTGGGTAACGTTCACGTTAAAGACAGTAATATGAGGAAAAAGGTGAGTTCACAGTGACGTTCGAGCGTGGCAGGGTTTTTGATGAGCTCCTGGGATTTTTGTCTCAGGGGGAAAAAACTTAGTAAGTGAAAGATCAAAAGAAAAACGTCTGCTTCAAGCTGAACCCAGTTACTCAAATACTCACTATTTACAACTATGGTGAGCAGAAAAGCATCTCGACATGTCAGATGAACTCAAGCAGCAGGTCACATCAGGTTCTGCTCCTGCCAGCCAAGAACATGAATCTGAGGTTACTTTTTTTTTCTGCACAGGAATGAAATCATGTTTGCATTTTTGAAAACTAAAAATCCTTAAGGGTACCAATAATTTTGGTCCCTTTTTTTAAATATGGAAAATGTAGACTTATTTATAGTTGATAGACTTATAAAATACGTTATTTCTTTATATACTGTCTACTTTTTTAAACTTTATTATTAAATAATTGTACAGATATTAAACCTTCCAAAAAAAAAAAATTCAATCTCAACTGAGACCAGACACAGAGTGTATCCTGACACACACGCCATAAATCCCTTCTTTCTGCAGTGAAGGATTGTAAAACAGAAAAAATAAAGGTATATTACTAGAGTGAGACAGAAATGGCAGAAATGTAACCTCTCTTTTTTCTTTCTCTCGGTCTCCTTTTTTTCTTCTTGACATAATGAAGGCGATTCCTCGTCGCCAGGTCACTGACGACAGTCTGAGCTAACTGATGATGGCACTTACGCTATTCCTGCTGACAGGACTCTGGGGGAAAGCCTCATTTTTTTGACATTTGACCATGCTAATTCACTCGCGCTACATTATCCTGCATTTACTGCCGACCTCCGAGCCGCGGGAGTCTCGCTAATAAAGCCGAGCCAGTTAAATATGGATGTAAAAAGGTGATTCGACGAAAGACTCCCAAGCTACTAGAAAAGAATAATTAATTGTCGAGAAAATGCATTTTTGGTGTAGCAAACGGCTTCCTTCTTAGCTGTTCTTACCTTTTCCAACAACCTCACGTCCTGCATCCTTAGTGATCTAACGTAATATCTCAGTGCGCACCGAAAGAAAAAGGCACTAAAAATCAGAGCCGCTAAATATCTTTTCTTGCTAGTCGGTAGACATTAGCGAGGAAGTGCGGTAGCTAGCTCGTCTTTTTTTTTTTTTATGTGAGTGTGTAGAGACAGAGAAGAGGTAAGTAGTTGCTAACACACTTCTCGTCTGTTGCTAATAAGGCATTAGCCGGTTTATTTATTAATCCCCAGACACTAGCAAGCTAGCTAGGCTACTCATTTATTCATGCAGCTCCCTCCTGGCTTGTTTTGGCGGGGAGTAAAGGGGGGGACGAAAGTGGCAGAAGGGGGTGATTTGATGGGTTTCGGGCGGGCCGTTTCACCTGCTGGGCTACAAGCAATCAGGAACAGTGAACATTTCGCGAACTGACAGCTCATCACCTCGGCCGTCTCGCTGCCCTTGTAACTGCTAATAATGTGCCAGGGCTGCTTTAAATAAGGAAGACTTTGATAGGTTTTCACAGGGCCATGGTCTTCCCAATGCCTCCATCCCTCCCCCTTTCTCGCTCTCTCTCTCTCTCTATCTCTGTCTGTCTCTCTTTCCATACCTTTCCTTTGCTATCCTTGATATTATTCCTTGTGTCAGGAAGGTGCGGGATTTTACATGTACACAAACCTCATTAGCGACCCGAAAACTCACCGAGCTGCCAGCGGAGCGACAGAGCAGCCTTCACTAATTCAACCACCCACAAAACAGAGGTTAGAGGTGGGATTTTTGAGAGGTTAAATAATTTTATCCATTGCTACATTTCATTAAAACCCGACAGTTTTTTTTTTCTTATCAGACATTTTTGTTTTCTTTTTTAAGCTTAAAAAAACCTAACAATTTAACCTCCTGAAATCTGAACTCCAAGCACAAACTATTTGTCAGTAATTAGCATAAAAAATTAACATGATTGTAAAACAAATGGTTAAAACCTACAAGCAAATATGGGGGAAATATTTGTATTTTTTTCAAAATCCATGTCCAGAAAAATCTTCAAGTAGGATGAAGGATGTTATTGGAATTCATGTATGCGCATGTATTTTCACACATTTTGTTCACCAGCTAGCTAGCATATGCTAACTGACTTTTTCTTTTTTTTTTTTTTTTTAACTGATTTTAAATTCATATTCATAAATATTTATCATCCTCACTCCAAATGCTAGCAAGCTAGCTAGCAGGCCGAAATTAGCTACTTGACAGGATATGTCCAAGTGCATGTAGTATATACACACCCCTTGCAATTAACACGACCGCATTATTTTGGGCTGTATATTACACAGTGTATTGAAGAGTTAACTAAAATGATTTGATTCATAAATGACAGAGCTATAATAGGTGACCGATATGCAGAGGTCAGTTCTCAACATTTACAAAACCATGCTTAAAATGAAACTTATAAAGTCAAATCAAAGAACCACGTAAAAAGCCAACTCAAGGGGCCAATTAAAATGAGAAACTTAAAGGATTGCATGAAATCACAAATTCAAAGAACTAACTCAACGGGCCAGCTCAAAGCCCAACTGACCAACCCAAACGATCAACGTAAACAGCCAAAATCAAATGAAAATCAGATATGAAAAAAAAAATATATATATATATATCAAAGATCTGACTTACTAGCTAAAGACTTTGCTTTGAGCTTACTGTAAGTAGCTGGTTGACAGGTCAATAATCACCAATAAGAAGTGACACGTGTCAGAAATTAATGTAAAAATATGTTCTAATCATCCAAATTTACAGATTAGTTTCAATAGAACAGCAACAGCAACTCCACCCCAAATATGCTAGAACGTACTGTACCATTCTTGCTAGTCATATTCTAGCCCATATGTTTATGGGCAAATATTCCAAGTCTTTATCCCATTTACAGTTTTAAAATAACAGTAAATGAAACAAACATTAAGGTTATGAGCTAGCTAATAATTTTGCAAAGCTCGTCATTAACGTCCTCCTCTTGGTCATGCAGCATTTATGAGCACACTTTCAATCTCCCCGTCTTTTCCTTATAAAAGCCTTTTTTTTTTTTTTTTTTTTTTTCAAAGTGTCCGATTAAAACCTAACTCGTCCCTGCATCTGGAGGATTTGAATAAATGGTGAATTATTGATTAGAATAAATAAGAGCTACCTGTGATCAGGACAAAGGGATTCTGGGTCACTATGTGGGAACGATCAGTCACTGTATTGGATGTAGCGGATTATAGTGTTGGTAAAGAAGGATGGGACAGTATTCAATGGATTTATTAATACTTACAGTTGCACAGCGGTTGGGAAAATAATCACCACCCCTGACCAATCAGAATCCAGAACTCAAAAACAGCTGCACTTCTGTGTCTGTGTCCCAACCGTAGTGGGAAGAAGAAAAAAAAGTCACACACCAAATTTTTTCTGTATGTTTTTTCTTCAACAGTTGTGTGTATTTTATTGAGTCTCTGCTCCAGGCAAGAGTGAATGTGTGTGCGATTATTAGATCTTCCCATTTCACCCAAACCACACCAAAATCATTTGGTCAAAGCGGTTATCCAGCGCTAAACGCTGTGTAGCAGAGCCGCCTGCTTTATTTAGAGTTCGGATAGAAATAGTGTGTTTTATCACACAGCCTGAAGCGAGGGAGAAATATTGCGGTGTGCAATATCTCCACGTTCTGAAGCAAAATCACTTTCCGAGGGTCCGGACTGTCTGCTGTGATGTTTAGTTTTCTTTTCTTCTTCTTCGACCCTCAGCTAGAACCCTGGTGTTATATTCTAACATTTAAATCACATAGTCTTTTTTTTTAACTTTCATTATTATTATTATTATTATTATTATTCCAGATTCGAAATCTATTATAGAGATCACTTTTGAATGTTCAACAATACTATTAACATTAAAAATGATATAATTCGCTCTAAATTCCAGCATTAGCACTATACAGGACTTTATCAAAAGTTGCATAAGTCAATTCTTACTCAAGCAGACTGAAGTATGTAGAAAACTGACAATCAATAATAAAACCTAAACTTAATTCCTCACTGGATAAACCATGGTATAATCAGGAAATTATATTAATCCAGTAATCGTTCAGTTTAACCAATTCTATGGTGTGAGTCATTAGTGTTAGTCTTAGGCAAAATATCATATAAAAAAGGACCAGATGTTAGGGAGTAACAGTAATAGCAGCTCTGAAAAACAAAGTAGTAGAAGCTGTGGAAAATGCAGTAGGTGTGAAATGTTAATAAATAGAAACTGGAAGTAAATTATCTATAACACCAAAGAAGTAAACACTATAGATAACCAGGAAAAGCTATACTGTATGTGCTGAGAAGGAACCAGAACCTAGGAGCAGTGGAAAAGCAGGAAGCGCCTGGAAGTAGGAAACCATGGAAACATGGAAGGAATCTGTGGAACATCAAGAAATATGGTTTTAGAGAAATAAGAAAGAGGAATCTGGGCAAAATTAGGAAAACCAGGAAGTAGACGGCGTGGTGTAGTAAAGTATAGGCTGGAGGAAACCAGGAAGTAAGAGGGGAAAAAACACTTCCAGGAGGTACTGTAGGCGATGTGGATCAAGAAAATCAAGAAAAGCAGGAAGTGTGTGAGTCGAGGAGAAGCAGCATTTAGGAGCTGTGGAAAACCGAAAGGTTGGACAAGTAGGCAGTAAAAGCTGTGTAAATATCCTGAAAACTTGGATGTAGTGGCTGTGGAAATCCACAACATCAAAAGGGTGTTGCTGGAAACCTAAACAGCAGTACGAACCTGTAGTACAAGCAGTCAAAAGTTTGTACACCCCGTCTAACTCCATTTAGATGTTTTTGAAGAAAAATAAATCCGAACTTTTGACTAGTACTGTATTTGATTGAGAGCTGAAGAAAACCAACGGTTCCTTCTTTTGCCCATAAGCCAGGTGTAAATCAAAGATTTAACATAATTTAAATATTTAATATATCCTTAACAGGTTCCACCTCCTTAGAAGAAGCAGCTAGAAAAGCTGAGAGACAACCCCGAAATCAGGAGATGAGGAAAAACAGGAAGCAGGAGCTGTAGAAAACCAGGGAGGGAAAAGTTTCAGAAAAGCAGGATGTAAGAGATGTGGGGAAATCAAGAATATAGAAACTACAAGGTTTTGTCGAGAATCAAGGAGTAGAAGCTGTCAAAAGCTGGGAAGTGGAACGGAATACTAACCAGACATTACGGTAACAAATAAATAATCGCTCGCTCACTCACTCACTCATCGTCTATACCACTTAATCCTGTATTCAGGGTCGCCGGGGAACCTGGAACCTATCGCAGGAGACTTAGCACGGGGATAGCATTCACACTCCATGCACGCAGAGACGGGAATCGAGTCGGGGACCCTGGAGGTGCGAGACGACAGTGCTAACCACTGCACCACCACAAATAAATACTACTGTAGAAAAAAAAAAAGTATTCCTGCTATGAGCGTGAGATAGAGAGGGCGACTCAGACAGAGAGACACAAACAGATAAATTTATTGAGTTTCAGGAAATTATACACAGTCTCCTTTTGCGACTTGCTCCCCACCACCCCCCCACCCCACCCCACCCCGCCTTGTGACATGTTTACGTTGACGCCAAATCCGCCGTGTCAATATTTAATTACACAAACAAACCCACAAACACTTTAATCGAGGAGTCAGTCAGCCGACTCACACACTTCTGTCAGGAAAAACTGTAATTATGGCTGACAAAATTAATTATGAAGTGTGCTGAGGGAACACACACACACACACACACACATACAGTGTAAGCGAAGGCAGACATGGCACAACAAATTAAATATTCGAATTTCTCAGTAATAAATTCTGCACTCGGAAAAAGCTCGTCGTTACATAAGCAGCTTCTGTCACGTTTCAATTGTTTCGTCTCTCAAACAGTCGCAAGAAGATAATCAGAGGTCCCTCGCCTTCTTCAGCACGATACTGTCATTTTATGAAAAATCAATATAGAAATGACCTAAGCTTATTTTTTATGTTAAATCAAGGTGTGTAAATGTTTAAATCCTCAGGCTGTTCGTGTAACACCGGGGGTTTAACGCTGTTGAACATAATGTGTGGGACATAGATACTACAGTCTGTGATTTTTCTGTCTTTTTTAAAGGGGGGGGGGGGGGGAGATCTTGAGAATTCTGTGCCATGCGTGAGGAGTAAAAGGGTGCGACTGCAGGATTGTTCTGCCATCGTGTGGCCAAAAAACAGCAGCAGACGGCATGTAATTAGCTTCAATTTCTGCGAACACTCGAAATCTTTCCGTTTCATCCAAATGTTAGCGTTTCTAAAAGTTTAGACATGCTAGCTTTTTGACCAGCGCTCAGGATAGCACTATGTAGAATAAAAACAGATCTATATGCATGTATGTAGAATAAAAACAGATCTACGTGTGCTCTATAAGGAATGTTTTACACAAATGCTAATGGTGCCGCGCAGGAGGCTTTCGTTTATTATTAGCATATCATTAAAACTAGCAAAAAATGGCTAGTCATGTGTCTTTCAACAGTACAATCAATAAAAGATCAGTAAGATTTCAGTGTAAGCATCATGATGAACGTTAAACAGAGTGATGTAATGTGACCCTTTTCTCTAAATGCTGGTTAAACCTGGACAAACAGAAGGTAAAACATAACTAATCATTTGGAATTGGCTAATAGTATTGTCATAGTGATGTCAAACACATGAAGATTGCAGCAAAAATGTAAAAAAAAAAACAGACATTTGCATCTGAGTGATGGTGCACAGATGAAATCAAATCACAAATAATTAATTATTTCACATGTATTTATTTATTTATTTATTCATTCATTCATTTATTTATTTTTGTAAGTTTAGGTGTAAAGCTTGATCATTACCAGCAGAGGGCAGTAAAGTGTTTCATAACACATGTTCACTACACAATCTATTGTAGAATGATTTTTTTTTTAATGTAGAATTAGCTATTAAACATTTAGATTTAAACAAAATTGAATTAAAAACATTACGTATATAAAAACATTAACATAACTGCTCACTTGAACACACACACACACACGTTTCCTTTATTGCCTTGCCTTGTAATTCTTAACTTCTCATTAGAAATTCTTCACTGTAAACCTGCCATGTTTACCATGAGGATGCAAACAACCATACAAGGATAGAAATATCTGATATTTGAACTTTGCAGAGACTTTTGGTCCCCATGAAGAAACTGGATTAGGTGGGAAAACTGCAGGAAGAAAACTTTAGTTCATGGGATTACGGTCGGGCAAAGTTTATAAAGTTTATAATTTAGACTGTAGCCAAAGGCAACAACCGGTTGTCAAGGTAACCAGGCAAGATAAACTAAAACAGTTACACAATGACCTGCTCATTAATACCATGATAACTGCAATAACTGGCAAACTGTTGTCACATGCTGTCGTAGTAAAATAATCAAGTTTGGTGTGCTGAAAGTAATCCCTCATCATCACACCACTTTATGAAGTGCTTTACGCTTCATAAACGTATGTGCAGGTCACATTAACTCATACTGACATTTCATACATGACGCGTTGTGATTAAAATCTAACTATCTGTTCCGGGGTTGAATCCCAAATAGTTTAAAACGGAAAGCTAATGCACTCTGTTATAAGAGCGTAGCATTTATTAGCTGCATTAATGATTATGTGACTGGAAGATTCTCTTAAGGATAGACAAATGGCACTGTGTGTGGTCCTCACAAGACTCATCAAACATGAATGTGTGTTATTCACTGCTAAACTCATTCTAAAAAGGAATCGGGGTTAATACACCAGAGCCAATATACTGTATCAGAACGTCCGTGCATTAATCTTATTATTGTCAAATATGACTTTAACAATCCATCAGGTTCGACAGCAACAAGTTTTTTTTTTTTTTAAATACGAGCTCTCTATCAGCTGCTGAAAAACATTTCTCATTCCCGTGACCCCATGAGTGCTTCTAACACGGCGAATGTCTGGGAATTTCCCATCTCATATTATTTTCCCGTCGAACTTCGAAAGGAAAAAATGCGCAGTCATCACGGAACGGTCATGGCAAGACCACTTCCTGCGCTGGTCCCAGATACTGGAGGTGGAAATCTGGCCGAGAAAGACGCATCATTTGCGGTTGTGTTTAAAGATGAACAAAAAAAATGCTGACAAAATGACCAAACTGCTTCAAATCATCAGCGACTAATGGATGAAACGGTGGCCATGTGCATGTACTGTATATTATTAACAGTGTGTGTGTGTGTGTGTGTGTGTGTGTGTGTGTGTAGACAGCTATCAAAAGTAATAGATTTATTGACTAGCAAAACTTATTTATTAGCCCAAGCGATCATCAAAAGTGATCTCATAAGGTTCATCTCTCACTTCCTTCCTCTTTCATGTTATCAATCGCTCAAGCTTGTCGGAGTTTTCCCTCTCTCCGCCACAGCCCGATCTCTTTGTGATCCCAGTGAAATCAGGGTTTTCCCAGCACTCCCAGCACAAGGGGACCACATGAGGCATGTCCGCTCCTGCCCTGAGATATTATTGCACGCGCGAGTGTGAAGTCATGCGTCTCTACGTCCGTCTCTCTGTCTCGTCTCAGTGTCGAGGTGCAACAGGAGTCGCCGCAGCTGCTGCAGGCCGGATGCTGAGAAATGCATTGTGGGATTAAACCAGGAGGCTGGAGTTGTTTCACTCGCACAAACATATATACACCTTCTGTTACCAAGTCGCCCGAGGAAGACACGCTCGGGCAAAGTTTATAAAGGAGCTGTTAGGGAAGTTAGTCTGTAGCCAAAGGCAACAACCGGTTGTCAAGGTAACCAGGCAAGATAAACTAAAACAGTTCCACAATGTTCTGCTCATTAATACCATGAGAACTGGCAAACTGTTGTCACATGCTGTCATGGTAAAATAATCAAGTTACCACTCTGTGCTTTACGCTTCATAAACGTATGTGCAGGTCACATTAACTCATACTGACATTTCATACATGACGCGTTCTTATTAAAAGCTAACTATCTGTTCCGGGGTTGAATCCCAAACAGTTTAAAACGGAAAGCTAATGCACTATGTAGTGAGCACAATCCACTTGTTTTCACACCAGGTCGTGCTCTTGATCAGGCGTTAGAGAGGGATTTGGGATTAAGCCTTGTGTTAGAAGCCAATTAGAGTTATAGCTCGAAACACGACACGGACGGTTCAGAGGTGATTTGGCGTGACGAAGAAACAGTTACTAAGGAGATAAAGTGATGGTTATCGGATGTGTTTCCGTGACTTGTTTTGAACGATGGCTTTTAGCAGTACAGTCCCTTTTGTTGTCTCATAGTAGAAATGTGCAGAAGGTGTGTATATATTCAGTATATAAGTTTTGGTTATATACCTCTTTCTGCTCAGAGATGGATTGCCGTCACCAGATTGGCTAGAGTCAATGCATGGACTCATTTGCATCAATTTGACAGCATGGCTAAAGAACAGCCGACACAAGTACAAGGTTATCGGGGTCAAAGGAGGCGGGCCTCATAAACGACCCAATGAGTCTGATTGGCTGATACGGAATGCATCCTGTAAATCTCTCCATAATGTCATGCCGAAGGTTTTTCTCACCCTGCGCTCCTGCGGTGAGGTCACCTCGACGCTCCTCTTCAGAATATTCAGCGTTTCCAATGAAGTCACACTGACAGTGAAACTGTTGCTGGGTTTTTTCCCCCTTTTTCCTCCCGCTCCGCTACTGAAAGGTCTCATGTTTCTATTAGGGCATTCTCTCCCCGAGGGCATCAACACCAACCAATAACCAGTATCACGGTGACGTCAACTAGAACAACTCAGACCTTTCATTTGGACTGTGGGATGATCTGCTACCCAGGACAGAGAGAAAGAGTTTTCAGTGCAGCCTTGCCAAATTGCCCTGCCCTTGTTGGAATCCACTCAGTAAACTTAAAGGCTGTTCTATCGTTCCAGGATCATGAGTTATCCAAAAGGCAATGTGATCTAATGTGTGGAGAAAGCTATGCTTTAATGAAATAGTTATGGAAGGTAGAATCAAAAGCAAATCCTTACACAAAAGTAGGAAAATTGTTTGTTCTGTTTGTTTATCTTTAGTAAGGGCCATATTTAGAGTAATCCCCTAAACTTAAATATGCAAAATTCACTTTTTAGCCAACAGTGAGATGGGTCTCCACTGTGTACAGTCGTGGCCAAAAGTTTTGAGAAGGACACAAATATTAGTTTTCACAAAGTTTGCTGCTAAACTGCTTTTAGATCTTTGTTTCAGTTGTTTCTGTGATGTACTGAAATATAATTACAAGCACTTCGTACGTTTCAAAGGCTTTCATCGACAATTACATGACATTTATGCCAAGAGTCAGTATTTGCAGTGTTGGCGCTTCTTTTTCAGGACCTCTGCAATTCGACTGGGCTGCTCTCAATCAACTTCTGGGCCAAATCCTGACTGATAGCAACACATTCTTTCATAATCACTTTTTGGAGTTTGTCAGAATTAGTGGGTTTTTGTTTGTCCACCCGCCTCTTGAGTATTGACCACAAGTTCTCAATGGGATTAAGATCTGGGGAGCCACTTAGTTATGACTTTTGCCTTATGGCACGGTGCTCCATCGTGCTGGAAAATGCATTGTTCTTCACCAAACTGTTGTTGGATTGTTGGAAGAAGTTGCTGTTGGAGGGTGTTTTGGTACCATTCTTTATTCATGGCTGTGTTTTTGGGCAAAATTGTGAGTGAGCCCACTCCCTTGGATGAGAAGCAACGCCACACATGAATGGTCTCAGGATGCTTTACTGTTGGCATGACACAGGACTGATGGTGGCGCTCACCTTTTCTTCTCCGGACAAGCCTTTTTCCAGATGCCCCAAACAATCGGAAAGAGACTTCATCCAAGAATATGACTTTACCCCAGTCCTCAGCAGTCCATTCGCCATACTTTTTGCAGAAGATCAATCTGTTCCTGATGGTTTTTTTTTTTTTGGAGAGAAGTGGCTTCTTTGCTCCCCTTCTTGACACCAGGCCATCTTCCAAAAGTCTTGGCCTCACTGTGCGTGCAGATGCGCTCACACCTGCCTGCTGCCATTCCTGAGCAGCTCTGCACTGGTGGCACTCCGATCCAGCAGCTGAATCCTCTTTAGGAGACGATCCTGGCGCTTGCTGGACTTTCTTGGACTCCCTTCTTAACAAGAATTGAACCTCTTTCCTTGAAGTTCTTGATGATCCTATAAATTGTTGATTTAGGTGCTCTTAGTAGCCACAATATCTTTGCCTGTGAAGCCATTTTTATGCAACGCAATGATGGCTGCACGCGTTTCTTTGCAGGTCACCATGGTTAACAATGAAAGAACAATGATTTCAAGCATCACCCTCCTTTTAACATGTCAAGTCTGCCATTCTTTTTTGTTTTTGTTTTTTTTTTTTGGATTTTTACCCGATTTTCTCCCTAATTTAGTCGTGTCCAATTCCGCCCCGTCACTAGGGGGCTCCCACATTAAGGCTACTACTACCACTCAGCCGGGAGGGCCGAAGACTATCAGGTGTTTCCTCCGAACCACGTGACGCCAGCCGACCGCATCTTTTCGAACTGCTCGCTCGCGCACCGTTGGGGGCGGCGTAACACACTCGGAGGACAGCGCTATCAACTCCCTCCGTTGCGCGAGCTCACAGACGCCCCTGACTGGCTGTAGAGCCGTGATTAATGTGGGAGCACTAAGTACCTCTCATCCCTCCCCTCTGAGAGAGCTCGGCCAATCAGCTCTTTCTAGACCTCCGGCTGCGAGAGGTTACAGCACCACCCGGGATTCGAACTAGCGATCTCCGGATGATAGGGCGAGCGCTTTAACCACTGCGCCACTCGGAGGCAACCCAATCAGCCTGACATAATGATCTCCAGCCTTGTGCTCGTCAACATTCTCACCTGAGTTAACAAGACGATTACTGAAATGATCTCAGCAGGTCCTTTAATGACAGCAATGAAATGCAGTGGAAAGTTTTTTTCGGGATTAATTTAATATTCATGGCAAAGAAGGACTATGCAATTCATCTGATCACTCTTCATAACATTCTGGAGTATATGCAAATTGCTATTATAAAAACTTAAGCAGCAACTTTTCCAATTTCCAATATTTATGTAATTCTCTTAAAAAACTCGTAAAAAACTTTTGGCCACGACTGTACTGTATATGCTTATTGTGCTTTTACCTATTTTTTATTGGCCATTTTTTAATCAAGCAAGTTAGATTTTCCCCCTCTTGTGACCTCATAAAAGAGGCTCCTTCTGTTTGTTCCACAGCCCTGCATGGCTTAGCAGTAGTTTATTTTCAGAAATGATGGGGGACGGCTGAGACCTTTGTTATCTTGTTAAAGAAATGGTAAAATATGGGACCTTTAAACGCTATTCAAAAACTACACCCCAATTTGGCCAAGAAGCACCAAATACCCTCAGCAAAATAGATAACGTGATGAATTGGGGTTAGTCATAGCACACTGAAGTTGTCAAGTTTAATTCCTCTTATATGACAGCAGCACTCCAGTTATTGCATTTTAATGTTTTAAAGAATGCTATGTTTTTGTATATTTTTTAGCCATGTGGAGAATTGTGGATCTGTGAAATACATTAGTTCATGTTATCGCTTACCTTATACCAGGGAGCACTTCCCATCAGTTACCAGTTTCCTCACAAAGAGTAAGAGCTTTACCCTGGTCAGGGTCATGGTAGATCCAATGGATCACCGGACGAAAAGCAGGCCTACATTGTGGACGAGCTGCTGGTGCATCTCGGGGCCTCATGCACGCAGTATTCACATACTCTTTTTCATGTAGGGGAAAATTTAGACTAGTCAGTCCACTGGACCCGAGAGGCGTGATGAGACCAAAGAACCCTGAAGGAACCCTTGCATACTGTAGACACTGAGAAAATGTAACACTCTGCACAGACAGGAATCTGAGCTCAGGATCGAACCACAATGCATTTCACTGGCACCAACAATTATCTGGCGTGGTACCCTCAATGGTGCCAGTTGTATTCAAGGTATATGTGGGGAATGAAAAAGTATTCTCTTTCTGAATGGTAACTTAAGGCCCTATTCTGCACAGTAAATTTGATCTGGCTTCTGTTTCCTTTACAGCTGGAACGTGTCCCTTAAATCTTAAGAGTGGGTCTTAAATCTGTCTTGAATCCTTAAAACCATGGACCACAGTTTTTGCAGCAACACAGTAAAATGAAAAAGACGTGCCAGACTAACCACTCTGGCCAGTATCACGGATCCTAGTCCCTGGCTGTAGGGGATCATGAGGGAATTCTGAGATCTGGCATTGTTGCTCTCACGCAACCATTAACCACTTCCCATGTCCTCTCTCAAAGGGCAGATGAGTGAGAGAGTGAGAGCACATGCAGACATGCTGGCTGGGGGATTCTCTCTTTCAGCTTGCTCTGGCTCTCTACATCTCTTTTGTTCTCTCTCTCTCTCTGGCATACAGACTGGCATTTGGGTAAATCATTTGTAATGGATCAGAGGTCAGATTTGACCCTCCTCTTCTCATGCAGACTCTCACCAAGGAGCTTATTTACCTTTCCTTTGTCCTCCAGCTTAAGTAGAGCTGCCGTGCAACTGCAAACTGCAAGTGCTCTGGGTTTTATGCCTAGTCTTAAACACTGTAATAAAACATTAAGTGTAGTACATAATACAAAGAAATACCACACTTTCAATAAACAAACACTTTCACCATTAAACAGCCCAAATGTTCACACCAGTGATCATTTTACAGAACACCCTAGCCCTAACCATTTTATACTACGTAACTGTAAAAATCAATATGAACTCCAGCAATCACCATTAAAACACCAGTATTTTACATTAAACAGTGGAACCTTGGATTACGAGTATAATTCGTTCCGGAAACGGGCTCATATGCCAAAACACTCGTAAACCAAATCGGACCTTCCCATAAGAAATAATGAAAACTCAAATAATTCGTTCCACAGCCCAAAAAAATAAATACAGAAAAATAATGAATACAATATATAAAGTAAAAATAAAACAAATGAACCAGTTACCTTACCTTTGAAAAGAATCGTGACAGAGCAGATTTTCTGTGTAGAGCAGAGTGTGTGTGTCTGTGTGAAGCAGGGGAGGGGGGGTGTAAAGGCGAGAGAGTGTGTGTGTGTGTGTGTGTCGGTGTGTGTGTGTGTGTGTGTCGGTGTCAAAAAACTCGTAAACTCGGCAATCGAAGACATGCTTGTTTTTCAAGTAAAAATGTATAAAAAAATCTTTGCTCATCTTGCGGAACACTCAAACACTTGGAGTTACTCGCAATCCGAGGTTCCACTGTACCTCAACATTTACTAACGCTAAGGTAGTTTGCCTAAAAAACACGTTCACAGAGGCAATAAACACCAGTATGCTTTTGTCAAACACTGACATTTTTTACTGAACACCAATGTTTACCACCAAACACCACCAACATTCACCAGAAAACACCAACACTCAACAATCACCTGGTCACCAAACATCACTGATTATCAAATACCAAATAGGAACAGATACTTTTTCCATCAAACACCACACGAGCACACCAGCATTTTCAAATAAATACTGGTACATTCTGAGCTGAACATCAACACAATCCATGCCTTAAAAAACATTCGTTGAATGACTTGTTTATTTTTCAGTATTTATCCACAAATGCCATAATTGTCTGTAAAACTCTAACTTTTTTTCTTTAATAATTACCACCATCAAACACCAACATTAAGCCCAAGTGTTTTGCATCAAACACACCAAATTACTCTTATAAACACCAACTACTTTATTCTTTAATCAACCATAATGCTTCATCAAAAGCCATAAATTATAATGGTGATCAGAATTGAATGGCAGGATTCTCCAAAAGACATCTACGTTCTCAAACACAGCAGCGCTCACCACCAAACCGAATACACCGCATCAACAACCGCCGTCATAAACTAACACTGACCAACATGGGAGAAAAAGTAAGTAAAGCCTTTATTTTGTCACATATACATTACAGCACAGTGAAATTCCTTCTTTGCATATTCCAGTGTAACTGGGATCAGAGCGCACACTCTAAAAAATAATTTGTTGGGTTTACTTAAAAAAATTATCGTAACAATTTGCATTCATCTTTTTAAGTTGTGCCAACTCTGGCATAATTGAGTAAATCCAACTTGTAATTTTAAATAGTGTAATTTGTAATAAAAAGTGCAACCAACATGATTTGGTTTTATCTCAACAAACATAATTAAGTTGAACCAACTCAATAGTAATTAAAAATGTTCAGACAATATTAAGTTGGTCGCATTGTTCCATTTAAGTTACTCCAACTTCTTTTTTTACTTATATCCTACTTATAAATATGCATGCAAATTGTTACGATAATTTTATTTAGTTTTAGTAACTTAAAAAATCACAATGAATCACAAAATTTTTATTATAAAACCTTAAACAAAAAAGGTTTTGTTCCAACCATGAATCCCTATAAACTTATCTAAGTCTTTCAATGTCTTATTTTTTATTTCAAAATTACATTCATACACTTTTAATCCTTTTAATAAATAGAACAACACAATACAAGCACTGGGAACCTTAACAGGCACACCTGTCCAACGTTACTAGGACTGAATGAATGGCTGGTGTATTATACAGTCACTTTCGGGTAAAAACAACAGCACTATCCTGACGAGGACAGTGAGGTGCTTTAAAAACAAAAAAAAACCACCACCAAAAAAAAAAAAAAAACATGGAACAGCGCTACATGCCACCTGAACTAAAACACTGTAGCACAACCCACTTTTTCTCTTTTTTCTTTTATGGAAGCAGTTTACATTTTAGTGACATTACCCTTAGGCTGGCTTTCAGTCCATCTAGTTCCATAAATATCTTTTGGAATACCTCTAAAGTGTTCTTCAGTTCTTTGGAATAGCTGAGGTTGAGTGCATATATCAGCCCCATTAAGTTAAGAAAGTGTTCTTTATTTTTATTTTTCACTGACTTCCTAAAGTGAGTTATTAACTCACTAAAATATGTACATTTGACAAACATGATTTTTTTTAAATGTTAGAAACCTTTTCTTTTTCAAGTTTTACGAACTATCACCATGAATGATTTTTTAGAGTGCAGGGTCAGCCATGGTACAGCGCCCCTGGAGCAGATGGGGTTAAGGGCCTTGCTCAAGGGCCCAACAATGGCAACCTGGCTGAGCTGGGAATCGACCCGCCGATCTTCTGATCAGTAACTCAGCCACCACTGCCCCATACTAGATGCTCATATAAACTCAAATATATTAATATTACAAGGGGATTCTTGATTAAACACCAACATTTTTTCATCCACCACCAGTGTAGTGCAGCAATGTGTGATTTGGGACCTAGCCACGTTCTTGGAAGCAGCAGGCCGGTCAGTGCTCTGAACCTTTAATCCGCGAAAGCCGAGCTGTGTACCAAATACAGAGATGCCAACCCGTTCCTCCCGCAGAGAATCATGAGACTGAACCTGGCACGCTCGCTCTTTTTATCTGCCTCTCCAGGAGCGTGTTCTTTCTGCCCTGATGCTCACACCGATGTGAAGGAGGATAATTGGAGACATTTCTCCAGCACGGGTCAGGAAAAAGGCCACGGTCCGGCTGAAAGGCACTCGTCTAGGAATGCGAGCGTGACCGGGGTGCGTGTGCCACTTGGATCGTGTCTGTAGTGCTTCAAACTGTGGGCGTGTCTTAAAGCAACCGCTAGTCAGAAATTAATGAGACTTCTGCAGCACTCAGATCTCTGGCTGAAGTTTAATCTGCACCATCAGTGAAATCTAAATGTGGAGTAAAAGTGATGTTATGAACAGTTATGTGTGGGATTTAATCATCCACTAATGCGCTACTGTCTCAATGTAAACAAACACCTGCACCGATAGATATTAATGAGAAAAGATAAAGTGAATATTTTGACTGGGATTAGTTCATATTCTCACTTTGGCTGAAATAACAGCGCTGAAGTGGTATAAGTGAATTTTAAGATGAAACTTCATCTTTATCTGATCGACTTTTTCCATTTCTCATCTGTGATTCTCTCTCCGATTACCGAACAGGGAGTGTATTTGTCTGAGCACCAAAGAAGTACAACTTGGCGTAAACAAGCGCAGTGCTACGATATTTAAAATTTAATATTGCACATAACTTTTACATTAAAAAAAATACTTTTATTTGGATCTTTTTATGTAAAAACAAAATACAGAATCTTTACACATATAAACTCGTTCTTATGTATTCATCTAAATGCAGGTGTTTTTGTGTCATGTAGCTTTGTGTATCTTGAGCGTTTTCTAAAGGTGAGAACTATTTAATTTCAGGGTTTTTAAATTAAATGCTGACAAGCTGTATTTTGGCAGCAGAAAATGACTCGTTATTGTCCGACTTAGTAAAATAAAAATCACCTCAGAGAGAAGCAGCTCGAATGCTACACCAAGTCCACGCCGACCGAATGAAGTCTTTCGACTGTAAATCTAGCAGTGAGGGGAAACTGGACGTGTGCCAAATGTGGAGGAAAAAAATTCCCTATCCATTCACCCGGACAGCGCACACACACACACACACACACACACACACACTTATATTTTGTTCCACTCAGCAAGCAAACAGTGTGTGTAGTCTGTGAGAACTGAAAACAGACTCCTGTTTGTATTAATAAAGGATGACAGGTGCAGAAATCTACACACACCCGTTAACTTGATCAACCCCCCCCCCCACCCCCCCGCCCCCAATGCATTTAACGTTATAATAAATACCTTTGCAAAAGTGAAGTGAGTCTTTTAGATTTTTTAAATATTATTTTTTGTATACATTGTCATTCTTATTTATTTTTTTTGCTAATTATTTAGTAGTATTTTGTGGTTTAGTTAAAAAGCAAAAATTGCTGAAATAAAAAGTCATCAATAAATATTTTAATATGCTTTTAAAACAATCCATTTTATATTACTCTAGAATTTTTAAGTACTGTTGTAGTTTCAGATTTTCTGGTTTAGTAACAATGGGAACATTGTTGAATGAAAAATTCTTTTATTAAATTAAATTCAATTAAATTAAACTTTTAATTAGATTTTAAAATATAGTTTATAAAATTGGTCTTTATTAATTACATGAAATAAAAATGCTAATTTGTAAAAAAAAAAAATTTCTTCCTGAATCTGTTATGGTAGTTGCACAAAAATATTATTGAATATATTATGAAAATAAGAAAAAGAAAGAAAATTATGACTGTCCAATATTTTTTTTAGAGTTAGGCTTTTAATGTTCTAAAGAGGTTTGGAAATTTACTAGTAATTTACTAAATTTAAAGGAAATAGCCTGCATTTCATACTTTCATTTCTTTATTTATGCTTATAGATGTAATATCTGGGGTGAATATTACCCATAATGCACTATAAGTGCACATCGGTTGTTGTAGACTCTGACTAACTCTTGTTAGCAGCTACAGTACAGCTGTGGCCAAAAGTTTTAATAATGACACAAATATTCATTTTCAGAAAGTCTGCTGCTTCAGTGTCATTAGATCTGTTTGTCAGATGTTACTAAAGTGAAAAGTAAAGCCTTTATTTGGTCGCATATACATTACAGCACAGTGAAATTCCTTCTTCGCATATCCCAGCGTAACTGGGGTCAGAGATGGTACAGCGCCCCTGGGGCAGATGGGGTTAAGGGCCGCGCTCAAGGGCCCAACAATGGCAACCTGGCTGAGCTGGGAATCGAACCGCCGATCTTCCGATCAGTAACTCAGTGCCTTGGCCCTCTGAGCCGCCACTCTGGTATACAGAAGTATAATTACAGCCATTTTGTGAGTGTCAAAGGCTTTAATTGCAAAAAAAAAAGGAGGAACCCCACACATGAATGGTCTCAGGATGCTTTCCTCTCGGCGTGGCACAGGACTGATGTAGCGCTCACCTTTTCTTCTCTGGACAAGCTTTTTTCCAGACAATCAGAAATGGAACTGATCAGAAAAAATGACTTTACCCCTCTAGACTTCAGCAGTCTATTCCCTGTACCATTTGCAGAATATCAGTCTGTCCCTGATGTTTGTCCTGGAGAGAAGTGGCTTCATTTCTGCCCTTCTTGAAATGTATGAAGGTGAGCGCGACCATCAGCCCTGTGTCATGGCAACAGTAGAGCATCCTGAGATCGTTCATGTGTGGGGTTGATTCTCAGAACGCAGCCGTGAGTAAGAATTGTACATAAACATTCTCTGAGAGCAACTTCTCCTAACCATCCAAGAACAGTTTGGTGACGAGCAGTGCCTTTTCCAGCATGATGCATCTCCTCACCATAAGGCAAAAGTGATAACCAAGTGGCTCGAGGAACAAAACATCATAATTTTGGGTCCATGGCCAGGAAACCTCAATCCTAGAGAGAACTTGTGTTCAATCCTCAACAAAAACCCACAAATTCTGACAAACCCCAAGCACTGATTATGTAATAATGGGCTGCGCCATCAGTCAGGGTGTGGCCCAGAAGCTGATTGACCAGAGGTCTTGAATAAGAAGCAAATACTGACTCTTTGCGTAATCTTAATGTAATTGTTAATAAAAGCCTTTGACACTGAAATGTTTGTAATTATACTTCAGGGTCCATCAGACAAAAAGATCCAAAAACACTGAAGCAGCAGACTTTGTGAAAATTTATATTCGTGTCATTGTGAAAACTTTTGGCCGCGGCTGCATATACAGTAGCCAAAAGCCAAACAATTGAAACAGCTACAGTTTCACAAACTGAAGATTAATCTGTTTTAAACACCGTAATTTATTCGAAGTGAATGCAAATTGTCTGAAACAGTGGTGCTGGGAACAGAGCCAGAGTTTAATATTTACATTAAACCCCTACAAAAAAAAAAAAACCCTCTTTATACTCAGCGTGGCTAATATTTAAACCCCTGTGCAATGCTGAAGGATAAATTCTACACTCTGAGCCAGACAGCTGGAGATTAGTCACGGCTACTTGTAGCAGAAACTTACAGCAAATGGGATCATAAATATTTATATTACAGCCTAATATTCTGAGTGACACAGATCAGTGTGGCCACAACCTGGCACTGCAGTCACGTGTAATGGAATTTAACTGAAGAAAAAGGAATCTTTGGCATAAAAATGAAAAAAAAAAAAAGAGTCTTTCCTATGTTAACTCATGCGTGGTGTCTGCTGTTTCTTCTTCTTTAACACACACACACACACACACTTCAGTGCAGCTGAGTTCAGGTGTGTTAATTAGCTGGCTCAGGTGTGAAGGATCAGGACTGACAATAGCACTCTAACTTATTTCACAAAGGCGTGATTCATTTCTCACATGAAATTCTTTCACATCTTTCTTTTTTTCCTTTCACATGTGATTTTTTTTTTACACATTCTCTTGTAATTCTTTTGCACTTACTTTCATGTCATTCTTTTTCACATGTGATTCATTCACTTTTGCATGTGATCCTTTTACATAATCATTTATTTTCACATGATTCATTTACAATAAAGTGATTTGATCAAGAGATTCACTTATTTTCACATGTGATTCTTTCAGATGACTAATTAATTTTGATATATGATTCTTTTTTTGTCAAAGAACATGGTCCTTTTACAAATTATTCATTTTTTGTCGCACGTGATTCTTTTACATAAATACAGTAGATTATTTTTTACATGTGAGTCGTCCTCATGATTCACTCACTATCACATGTGATTCACATGATTTGATGTGATCCTTTAACATGTGATTTGTTTATTTTTACATGGTGTTAATTCTTTCCCGTGAGCATTTAATACACAATGTACGTATATTTATACATGATTCTTTCACATGATTCACTTTTTACATGTGATTCTTTCAGATGATTCATGAATGTTAATGTGTGATTTTTTTTTTTAATTTCGATTCACATCCTTGTGATTATTTTACATAGAATCGTTTATAGAATCAAATATTTTATAGTGTACATTCTTTTTCTAGTGCAATTTGCCTCTTCTTACTTATTCTATTTCATCTTTCCGGCTTATAGGACACGAACAGTTTCTCAGAAATTAGAATTTTAATTTAATTTAATTTACTTTGGCTCACTTTTTTGTGAGCTTATACATTTTATTTATCTATATTCTCATGAGAGTCTTTTATATGTAACTGATTTTTTTTTATTTTTTTTTACATTTGGTTATTTTACATATGATTCATTTTCACATTTGATTCTTTCAAATGACTCTTTTTCTTATGTGACTCTTTTTGAAATTATTCATCTAATTTCACAATATTTTCTCCCACATTCATTTTATTTTTTCACATATATTGTTTTTGTGCGACTCTTTTATACACGATTAATTCATTTTCACATGCTTTTTTTCCATCATATGTTTTATTATTATTATTATTATTATTATTATTATGTTTTTAGGGTTGCTTTTGTTTAGAGGGTTTTTTTTTTTGTCTCATGAATCACTTATTTTATGTGATTCTTAAGCACATGATTTATTAATTCTCACACTGGTTAATTTTCACATGTAGTTGATTTCATGATTCACTGTTTTATGCAGGATTCATGTAATTTCATGTTATTTTCTCCCACCTTCATACTTTTAAAATGTTCACTTACCGTATATTGCTTTTGTGTGACACTTTCATAGATGATTCATTTATTTTCACACGTGCTTTTTTCCCATCATTTATTCCAAGCATTTGTTTCACTTGATTCACTTTTTACTGCAGGATTCTTTGTGTTTAGACTGCTTCTTTGTCACGATTCACCTCATTTATGTGATTCGTACAACTGAAAACATTTTCGAATGGATTAGATTCAACTTTATTGGCATTGTGCAAAGCAGAGGTCAATGAAATATACAGTAATGCAGTTTAAACGATAACTGTGCGAACATTATGCAGTAGATAGGCATGTTGGGAGGATTCCATTCTCAAAAATGTACCATGATATACATATGTACATGTATGAGTTTTGTATGATACAGTATATATATAAAAATAAACATACAGTGGTGCAATGGTGAGCATGAGTTATGAATGGGGAAAATATTCATGGTGGAAGAAGCAGTTCATTATAGACAGAATGAAAGAAATCAGATGGACTGAAGGCTGTTTGAAAAACCCGCACATGAAACGCTGATGTCGCGCGTTTGGTTATTAGAGAAACGATGGTCTAATTTAGGATGTGTTCATGGGTTTGTGGGTGTGCGCGAGCATTCAGACACCCCCCAACAAATACACACACACACACACACACACACTCAGAGAGAGAGAGAGAGAGAGAGAGAGTTGACTCCGGGATGCGTCTCCCGCTTTGCAGCGCTGCAGATGGTTTTCTTCGCCCCCGCGCGCGCTTTGCGCTCTGATGCCGTTACAGCGGAATAACTCAGACTCAGACCCGGTGGTGATGCAGGACCGGAGACCCCCTGCAGTGCACGACTGAGAGGCCCGGGGCGGGGTGCCGGGGGGTCCGGGGCGCGCGGGTGCGCGGGTGAGAGGAGATGGCCCGGAGAGGCGCGCGCGGCACGGCACTGCTCTTTGTGTCTATTCTCAGTGTGTCATGTCTCGAGGTGAGCAAAAAAAAAAAAAAATTATATATACGTTTTAAATAGGAATCACTTCAGTATTTTATTTTATAGCCTGTATATATATATATATATTTTCTCAATTTCTACATGGACCTTAAAAAGCACGCTTAGATGTAATGACGTCATAATTTTCGTTTCTGTACCCAGTATCATGATGTACACTACTGAAAAATATTTCAAGTCACTAGATTATATCATCATTTGCGAATCCTTACGCTGTTCCAAATAAAGAATTGAAACTTTTTTGTTTGTTTGTTTGTTTGTTTGTTTGTTTGTTATTTCCGAATGAAGCGGTACAGTTTTGTTACAAGGAGGCACAGTGGCTTAGTGGTTAGCACTGTCACCCCGCACCTCCAGGGTCGAGGGTTCGTGGAGTTTGCATGTTCTCCCTGCACTTGGTGGGTTTCTTCCAGGTACTCCAGTTTCCTCCCACAGTCCAAAGACATACGGATTAGGCTGATTGGCGTTCCCAAACTGCTCATAGGGTGTGAACAAGCGTGCGTGTAAGGGATGGTGTGAATGTGTGTGTGTGTGTGTGTGTGTGTGCCCTGCGATGGATTGGCACCATGTCCCACCCGCCTTGTGCCCTAAGTCTCCTGGGAAAGGCTCCAGCCCCCCCCCCCCCCCCCCCCCTGATAAAGTGGTATAGACGATGAGTGAGTGAGTGAGTGAGTGAATGAGTTTTTTTTTTTTTTTTTAGTTTAATTATCATTCATGTGCAATTTCTTTTATCCGTAAAGACAATTTAAATTATTCATCTTAGGTTCAGATTTAATTCTCATAAAATAATTTAATTGTTTTTTAAAAAGTGTGTAATTACCGAAGAGACACAAAGACATGTTTATGTTAGATTTACAGAAGGAGTCTCCAGTGTCAGAGAAAAAAAACATTTCTGATGTGTTCAGGGAAACAATAACAAGCTGTTACACAAGAGGAATAAAAAGTAGCTGCTGAGGGAACTCTGTTGTTTTTAGCTGCTATAGTGTAAGTGACAAATTGTTTGACATGCGTGCAGTGCAACTATAAATGGAAAAAAGTACAACGTAATCGTTGCCAAACTGCCATGGTTTAAGAGGAATGGAACCGTTTTAGAATCTGCTGTTGGAGAAAATTCGATATTCATCACTTTGTTTGTTCATTTCCTGCAATGGCACAACACTGATTGTTAACTGGTGAACTCAGTTATAATCTTTGTTTGTTTGTTTGCTTGTTTGTTTTAGAGCACCGAATCCAGTTCTCCCTCACTGCTGGAATCTCTCCGGTTACCTTCAAACACAGGTGCGAGCTCGGCAGGAATGTACATAAACGTGAATTTGTGTGATTTAAACAGTTTCCACCCCGTAACTTCTTTCCGTTTGTCACTGTGAGCACGAGGACTAAGACTTGCTTTTCATGTCACATAAGCTAAATTGTTGTAAACAATGAAATAACAGGCTATATTGGCGTGCAGCAATACCAACGTGAACCAGCAGAGGCAGCGTAGGAAACAAAACCGCTGTGCTTCTGTGCACAAGTTTCTGTTTTTCTTTAAAAAACTACTCTTTAAACTGCTGGGTAATCTGAGGAAGGAAACATACAGGCGAGTGAGGGAAGAGTTTTGTTTATGTAGCTGTGGATTTCTAAAACTCCACCCAACTCTGCTGTCTCTCGACCAATCACATTCGTCTCCACTGAATCTGCTTATCCAGCCCTCCGTCCCTCCCCAAACAATTCTCTCTTTATTTATTCAATCTTTGTTTATTTCCTCACTTATTTCTTTATCTTTCATCCCATATATATTTTCTGCCCTTATATTTCTTTCTTTCTTTGCTCTTCACCTCTTTCACAACATTCACTATCCCTGAATCTGTTTATTTAGCCATCCGTTCATCCTCTTCCATTTCATTTCCTTCTTGTTCACTCAGACGGAGGACAGGCGAGTGTTAACAGTCCTGAAGCAAACTGCTCTCACTCACACTCCGACTGATTTGGCACCAAAGTAGTGAAACTAGAAACTGGTAACTGCTCTGTGTGCAGGAGTTGAAAGACGGACGTGTCTCTGTGACTGACAGGGGAGACAGGAAGGGCGTCTGTCCCACCCAGGCTGGATTCTTGGACCACCATCTTGATATTTTTAGGGTTTAGTGCGTGTCCTCTGAACAGACTTCTGAAGTGTCCAGGAGCAAAAGCAGATACCTCTTCCCACTTACACACGTAAACACTCGATCTGTCTTTAAATGCAGTAAATGAAGCCTTTGCCATTACCTCCATCCCTCTATCTTTTCTCCTTCATGGGTGTGACTCGGTTGTGTGATTGTGTTACAGAGTATGAGATCGTGGCTCCATACGAAGTAGACCGTCATGGCCAGTACGTTTCCCACGCCGTCGCTCACCCTCACCGCAGGAAGCGCTCGCTGGAGCATCACAGGATAGACCTTCCCGCTACGGCGCACTTTCGTCTCCAGGGTCTTGGACAGAACTTCCACATGGAGCTGCGTCCCTCCGTCGGTCTCCTCGCTCCGGGGTTTACCGTCCAAACTCTGGGTGAAAATGGCACAGAGAATCTGGAGACCTTCCCTGGAGAAGATTTCTGCTTTTATCAAGGATCGCTGAGGTCAAACGTCAACTCTACAGTGGCGTTATCGACGTGCGACGGAATGGTGAGTAGATGATGGGATGCGAGAGTGACAAAAAAAGACAGGGCCATCAGATTTCTCATGATTCATGCATCAAATTCCTTCAAACCACATAAATTCAGGGTCAGCGAGCGTTTCCTGGACGCCAGACTCCTCTGTGAGGCCCAAGAGACACAGAGCGTCCCTGGCTCTCCCGTCCAATTCCTCAGCGAGGACGTTTGTACTTTTCACACGACGTGTCAGTAAACATTTCAAATTGACTCACCATCTAACACTAACTGAAGAGCAGCGCTGATGAGTAATTACCCTCCCCACGCACTCCTAGCTAGCATAATGACATGTTCCAATATTGACATATTTCTCACCTGTCATTCTTAATGAAGGAGGTGCGGCCTTTGATTCTCTCCCTGTCAGTGCCACTGATGGAGGCGTGGCTTATATTTTTCAAAATTTTAGGCCCAATGAAGTAGGCGTGGCTTATTTTTTTACCTGTCAGTGCCAGAAGAAGGCGTGGCTTATATTTCTCCACTTGTTAGTCCTACCAAAGGAAGTGTGGCCTTTGCTCCTCTCGCTGCCAGTGCCACAGAAGGAGGTGTGGTTTATATTTTTCTCCCTATCAGTCCCAGTGAAAGAGGCGTGGCGTGTATTTGATTTAACTGGGAAGTGGTAGTCAAGGTCTGTCATGATGTCATTTTCAACCTTCATGCATTCAAGCTACAAAGTGGAGGGAAAAAAAAAAAAAAAACGGTGTGTATAGACCATCATAGCTGGTCACCAGCTTGACCAGCAATGGGGACCAGCATCAGTAAAATGACCAGCATACCAGCACCAGCATCATGACACTATAATGCTGGTCATCAGTATACCAGCATAACAGCACCAAAACACTACATACGCTGGTATAATTGCTGGTCAAGCTGGTCACCTGGTCCATGCTGTTTTTCAGCAGGGTACTTACAGCCCATAGCGTACGGCCCACAGCCAGTGGGAAACACTGCTTTAGGATATATTCATGATGGTAGACTTTTGGTTCTCCTGTAACTTTAGAAAAGCTAGTGTGTGTGTGTGTGTGTGTGTGTGTATGTGTGTGTGTGTGTGTGTGTGTGTGTGTGTGTGTGTGTGTGCAGTAAAAGCGTTTGACTTGCGAGGGGTTTCACTGGAATGTTAATTGGGTTTGTCATTGCGAATCCATCCTCAGCTCAAAAAGCCCCCCTGTGAAGTGTCTGTGTTTCAGCCAAGCCGTGTGCGATCTCACAGGAACTTTTGCAAAAACTCTCAGCTGAGCCTCTGGAAATTGCCATCTTCTCATAAAGGATAATTGGGCGTTACAACCAATGAGCAGGTCAGGTTTTATCAGCTTTAGCTTTAAGACTGAGGAAAACAAACGGAGAAGAAAAATACAACAGCTTAGCACAAAGACACACATGCGCGCACACACACACACACACACACACTTTAAACACAGATGAAGAGACAAGACAGAAATCTGAGGGGGATAAAATGGTACGTGACGTGATGACCCTTTAATCAGAGCGAAGGAAGTTAGCAAAGTTAGCACACTCGCTGAGGTAATCTTATGAAAACAGAAATGTCGTCACTGACCTGGAATAGCGCGGCTAGCACCGCAGAGGTGTTTAATTTCCTAAACAAGCCGATGTTCTACTCGTGTATGTTAACCTGAGATGAGTTCTGCGGTCAATCGTAGCTAGCATTACTGTAGCAATGCAAGGTGCTAGCTCAGCGTGAGAAATTAGCATGAGGAGTTAGAGGCTTGTGCGAGAGGCTGCACGTGGAGTGACACCCAGCCGTGTGTATGTGTGTGTTAGTGTGTGTGTGTGTTAGTGTGTGTGTGTGTGTGTGCTAGGTCCGGATCAGTATTTACAACCGCTATTTATGCCTGTCTGTGTAATCTGATGATGGGTGTGCACACACACACACACACACACACACACACACATGAGTCAAGGTAATAATGATGATTGCCATGAAAGATTGCAGTATCATACATCTAACCATATTAGAATAAATATACATTGTATTAATTGTGTGTGTGGGTGTGTGTGCAGTCAGGTCTGATCCGCACCCAGGAGGCTGATTACTTCTTGAAGCCCCTCCACGTGCACCAGTTGCAGAATGAGAACTACACCGCAGCACCCGAACACCATCCACACATCCTCTACAGGATAAACACACACACACCAGATCGCTCGGGCGGAGCCAAGCAGCGTCACCGCCGTCACAGTCACTATGGCGACTACCGGCATGGACCACACCAGAAACAGCACTACTGCGGAAGAAGGAAGAAATGTATGTAAGGACGTTATTTATTTATTTGTTTCATTATGTTACGTTGCTCCATATGACGACGAGAAATGCTCAGTTCTGATTGGCTGTTTGGCGTGCATTAGTTTAATGCCCGAACGTGTTGGAATGTATCTATGGAAACAAGTAGAAATAGCACTTTTCTGCATACGATTTACTTCTTCTTATCTCTCAGATATGCCGCAGCCTCCAGCTGAAGATGCTTATGTTTTTCCTGACGAGTATAAGCCGGCGCAGAGAGAAAGGCGAGCAGCGACGCTACGCGCTAACCCCAGACTCAACGTGGAGACGCTGGTGGTTGTGGATCAGAAGATGATGGAGAATCACGGACAAGAGAACGTCACCACGTTTGTCCTCACCGTCCTCAACATGGTGATCCTGTCTCTCCGTTTGTCCACATGTACATCCATCCTTCAAATCTATCCTTCGATCCATCCATCCATCCATTCATCTATCCATCGAATCTGTCTATTCATACAGTATCTCCTTAGATCTAACCATCAAATTCATCAAATCCATCCATCATTCGTTCAGCTCATCCATTTATCAAATTCACCCTCTCACCATCCTTCCATTCCTTATCAGTCCAAATGCCCATCGCTCCATCCACTTGTCTACTCACCCATCCATCCATTCACCCATGTGCATCCATAACTGAATGGGTGGATAAGTGGACCCATGGACCCATCCATGCAGGTATCAAATTCATCTACCCATACATCTATCCATCCCCATCCATCAAATTAATTAATTAATCCATCCATACCTATTTAATTTCCATTAATTCACCATCCATTTAAATGTTCAACAATCCATCCATTTCTATATCCATCCATATCTCCATTCATATATCCCTCAAAATTATTTACCCACCTTCCATGTCTCTGTTCATTGCTTCCATTCTTTCTTTCATTCAAAACTTGGTGGGGTTTTTTCAATTCATTTAATCATTCATGCATCCATCCATCCATCAAGTCAAGTCAAGTCAATTTTATTTATATAGCGCTTTTAACAATTGACATTGTCGCAAAGCAGCTTTACACAATAAAAAGAAGTAAGTTTTTATGCATTGTTTATGAGTCAAAATGACAAGATTGTCCCCGATGAGCAAGCCGAGGGCGACGGTGGCAAGGAAAAACTCCCTGAGATGGTAATAGGAAGAAAATCCATCCATCTATGCAGCTGCCCATCTATCTATCCAACTGTGCATCCATCCAACTCTCCCTCCAGCTATATACTCACCCTTCCATCCTTCATCCATCCATCCATCCATCCATCAAAATCATTACAAACATATATTAATTAGGATCATTATGATACTGATATCCACTAACAAACATACACACGTGGACAAAATTGTTGGTACCCTTCGGTCAATGAAAGAAAAACTCAATGGTCACAGAAATAACTTTAATCTGACAAAAGTAATAATAAATAAGAATTCTATGAATGTTAACCAATGAAAGTCAGACATTGCTTTTCAACCATGCTTCAACGGAATTATTTTGAAAAATGAACTCATGGAACAGGCCTGGACAAAAATGATGGTACCCCTAACTTAATAGTTTGTTGCACAACCTTTTGAGGCAATCACTGCAATCAAACGATTCCTGTAACTGTCAATGAGACTTCTGCACCTCTCTGCAGGTATTTTGGCCCACTCCTCATGAGCAAGCTGCTCCAGTTGTTTCCGGTTTGAAGGGTGCCTTTTCCAGACGGCATGTTTCAGCTCCTTCCAAAGATGCTCAATAGGATTGAGGTCAGGGCTCATAGAAGGCCACTTTAGAATAGTCCAATGTTTTCCTCTTAGCCATTCTTGGGTGTTTTTAGCTGTGTGTTTTGGGTCATTGTCCTGTTGCAAGACCCATGACCTGCGACTGAGACCCAGCTTTCTGACACTGGCCAGCACATTTCTCTCTAGAATCCCTTGATAGTCTTGAGATTTCATTGTACCCTGCACAGATTCAAGACACCCTGTCCCAGATGCAGCAAAGCAGCCCCAGAACATAACAGAGCCTCCTCCATGTTTCACAGTAGGGACAGTGTTCTTTTCTTCATATGCTTCATTTTCCCGTCTGTGAACATAGAGCTGATGTGCCTTGGCAAAAAGTTCCATTTTTGTCTCATCTGTCCATAGGACATTCTCCCAGAAGCTTTGTGGCTTGTCAACATGTAGTTTGGCATATTCCAGTCTGGCTTTTTTATGATTTGTTTTCAACAATGGTGTCCTCCTCGGTCATCTCCCATGTAGTCCACTTTGGCTCAAACAACGACGGATGGTGCGATCCGACACTGATGTTCCTTGAGTATGAAGTTCACCTTGGATCTCTTTAGAAGTCTTTCTGGGCTCTTTTGGTACCATTCGGATTATCCGTCTCTTTGATTTGTCATCAATTTTCCTCCTGCGGCCACGTCCAGGGAGGTTGGCTACAGTCCCATGGATCTTAAATTTCTGAATACTATGTGCAACTGTAGTCACAGGAACATCTAGCTGCTTGGAAATGGTCTTATAGCCTTTACCTTTAACATGCGTGTCTATAATTTTCTTTCGAATCTCCTGAGACAACTCTTTCCTTCGCTTCCTCTGGTCCATGTTGAGTGTGATACATACCATGTCACCAAACAACACAGTGACTACCTGGAGCCCTATATATAGGCCCACTGACTGATTACAAGATTGTAGACACCTGTGATGCTAATTAGTGGACACACCTTGAATTAACATGTCCCTTTGGTCACGTTATTTTCAGTATTTTCTAGGGGTACCATCATTTTTGTCCAGGCCTGTTCCATGAGTTTATTTTTGTAAATAATTCTGTTGAAGCATGGTTGAAAAGCAATGTCTGACTTTCATTGGTTAACATTCATATAATTTTTTTTAATTATTACTTTTGTCAGATTAAAGTTATTTATGTGACCATTGTGAGTTTTTCTTTCATTGACCGAAGGGTACCAACAATTTTGTCCACGTGTGTATCTTTCTATCCATTGCAATCCCTCCATCTTCCATGTCTGTCTATTCATTTCTTTGTTCATTGTTTTGATTTCATCCATCAATCCATTCTCCATCTATCCATCATCTCTTTCCTCTTTTTTAAAGCATTCTTTTCTGATTTTGACCACCACATACCTTTCTAATGTTTTCCCTTATGTATGGTATCTTTCCATTGTTTTCTTTTTTTTATATTTTATATTAATCACATCCACAACATGCTGAATTTGTCTCTGTCTACCTGTTTCTCTATCCATTCTTCCACCCATCCATCTGTCTGTCTGTGCAGTTATTCATCTGCCTCTTCATCCATCCATCCATACATTCATCCATTCACACATCCATCTGTCTGTCCAGCTCTTTCCTTCTTTTGTCTTTATGTCTACACGTATTTCCATTAATCTCTCATCTCTCTCCTAATCCTCCAGTCATCTTATTTCAGTTCTTTCGTTCTCTTTTTCTTCTTCATGCAGGTCTCCACCCTGTTTAAGGACAGGACGATAGGAGGAGACATTAATGTTGTGATCGTGGGACTGATTCTGCTGAGCGGAGAGCAGGTGAGGAAACTCTCCTGTACTGTTTTTTTTTTTTTTTTGCACTTAACCCCCAGCAACATACTCCTCTCTTTTCTGTCCTTTTCATTCCCTCTCTCTCTCTCTCTCTCACTCTCTCTCTCTCTCTATCTCATTATTTCAGGATGGTTTGCTGATTAATCATCACGCAGATCACACCCTGAGCAGTTTCTGTCAGTGGCAGTCAGCTCTGTCGGGGCGTGAAGGTCGTCGCCATGATCACGCCATCCTGCTCACCGGCCTGGACATCTGCTCCTGGAAGAACGAGCCGTGTGACACGCTGGGTACGACACAGGAGATCAGATCTACTCACACTTTACTTTCTTTCTTTCTTACTCAAATAATTTCTTTTAATCTTTATATTTTCCTTCATTTTTTCTTCTTTCTTTTTTATCTCTATCAGCATTTGTTTCTTCCGTTTTTTTTTCTTTTTTACTTTTTTTCGATTCTTTATTGTTTTTGTTTCCTTGCTTTAATCTCTTCTTTCTCACTTTCTTACTTTCCCTTTTTTTCTTTCTTTTCTGCATTTTTTTCATTGTAGTTTCTTTTCGTTTTCTTATCATTTTCACTGGCTCCTCCGTTTATTCGTTCCTTGCTTTCATTCATTCTGTCTGGCTTTATTTTTGTTGTTTCGGTTATTTTCTTCATTTTTTCCTTTTTTCATTCTTTGTTTCATTTTTTGTGTTTATTTCTTCTTATATAGAATAGTTACTTTCCTTTAGTTCTCCTTTTTTCAGTTCTTCCTTCTTTCTTTCTTTTTTGTCTTTCCGTTGATTGCTAGTGTTGCTACTTTCTGTCTTTTCTTTCTTTCTTTTCTTCAGGTCTATTTACCATCATATGACATCTCTGTTTTGTTTTGTTTTTTGCTTTATTTCTTGATTCATTCTCTTTCTTTCTTTTTCATTATTGTTACAGTAGATTTTTTTTTTTTACTGTTTTTGTTTGTTCATATTTTCCATTGTTTTTCTTATTTCTGCTCTTTACTTCCGTATTTGTGTTTGTTGTTCATTCTTTTCTGCTTCATTTGCTCTTTTTGTTTTGCCCTTTTTCCTTTTGTGTTCTTCCTTTGTTTTTTCCTTCCCTTTGTTTTTTCCTTTCCTTTGTGTTTTCCTGTGAGAACGGCACAATAGCCTGTTAGCCGCGCACTTTAGCCATGGGACGCCGCTTCAAAGACACCTGGGAAGTCTGTGGTGTTCGAGGGTGTGGCATGTGACTGAAACTTTTTCAAACCTCTAGTGCATGAGATGAATGAGCGAGTGAAGCTCTCACACCTGGGTCAGGTCAGAGCTAGATTAAAGGCCAGCACTGTGCTTCATTTAGCCTCTCGTTCGCTTCGCTAAACACTTTCCTTCTCTCAGCATGCAGGTGTGACTGAGAGCGAGATTTCTGACTCAGGAAATTCACAACTGGAAATCCCTAAAAATCTGACTTGATATTTAAAGTTTTTACAGATCTTACAGTCTGTTAGCGGAGACATGGGTGAGAAAAAATTACCTTTTATTTATGCTAGTGGAACTGTAATAGATAGATCAAATAACTGACTCTGGTATATATTTTGGTAATATATATATATACATTTATAAATTTTTCCCACCATCTTTCCTTTAGTCCTAATGTACATTAAAAAAGGGAAGAAAGAAAGAAAGAAAGACTAAAGAAAGAGAAAATACTAAACATAAACATTAATTGGTAATTAGTGTTAATTAATAATTATTAATCTTTTCTTCTTAATGGTTTCATTTTCTTCTTTTGTACTTTTTTCTTTAGAGCTGTTTTCTTGCATTCATTCTTTCTTTTTCTTTTTCTTTTCTTTCCTTTATTTTTTTTAAAATCATTAATAAAACAAACAAAAAATTTCACAAGAAATTTTAAAAAAACAAGCAAGTTTTTTGTGTACTTATTTTTTCATTTCTCTCTTTCTTTCATCATAGAGAGTGTCTTACTTCTATCCCTATTTAATGGAAATGTTCAATAGATAGATAAATAAATAAGATAGACTTCTATCTAACTTCTATCAGAATGAGAGGGAAAAAGTGTTACTTGTAAACCAGTTAAACAAACAAACACTCCTGAAGCTAAAGATGCCTGTGGAAGGAGTCTCCAGTGTCAGTGGTTTGGGACTAAAAAGTAATTGAAATTGATTTATAAGAAAAGATCAACCTTTTCACAACACAACAGAAGAAGTACAGTAAGAGGTGTTGTTCTTTAAATCATTCAGAAATGGTTTTGGTGGTAAACTGCAGTGGTGTAAGAGGAATAAAACACTCTGGGATGATCGGGTAGAAATGATTGTTTCTCCCTCCAGGTTTCGCTCCCATAAGCGGGATGTGTAGTAAATACCGGAGCTGCACCGTTAACGAGGACACGGGACTCGGACTCGCCTTCACCATCGCTCACGAGTCCGGACACAAGTAAGATCAACTCACTTCACAAAGGTATTGTTTTAACATGAATAATTAATCATTCAAAACCATTTCGATCCCTTTAGCTTTGGGATGGTCCACGACGGTGAAGGGAACGTGTGTAAAAAGTCCACAGGGAACATCATGTCCCCGACACTAGCGGGAGATAACGGGCTTTTCTCCTGGTCCTCCTGCAGCCGACAATATCTCACACGCTTCCTCGGGTACGCATACAGCTTGATTTTCTAAAGCTTTTATCAGTTTTTACGCAGCCCCTTACATATAGCTGACTCTTGGCTCATGAGCAGAACTTCAGAAGAAATTCAAAATACACATACCGTGATGCTCCTGTAAGATCTAAATCCTGAACCCTCGTGCTGTCTCTGGTGTCTAGACGTGCCATCATCTTTTTAAAGCCCCTATTTTCAGATCTGTCTCGCTGAAACGGTGCCAATATGGCCACCGCGCTGATATGATGATATAATAACAGTCTCAGCTCTCGGGGCTTAAAGTAACACGCCAGAGAAGTGTGAAAGATCACCGCCTTCACAGACTGGACTGGGTTTAGTGAGTGATTTCATCAGAGCCAGTCTTGTTGGTGTGTGTGTGTGTGTGTGTATGAGATGTTTTCTGGCACACTGTTTACGTATTATAGCTGGTTGTGACCTCATGAACTGTGCATTGTTGTGCCGTTATAGGAAAATAATCAGGGACGGTGTGGTGTGATAACGCAGAGGTAAGGTTAGCACACCTAAGTCTCTTTCTCAAGTGTTTTTCTTACCTCGTAAACCACAGCAGATGGCCAGTGATTACTGTTTAACTGCCCACACTGTTATATTAATTTAACCAGTTATATTTCCATTTATTGTTGTGGATGGTTGGACATGCATTTGACAGATGAAACTATGTATAAATCTTATAAATCAAGTAAAGGTGAATAGATGCATGGATGGGTACATAGATGAATTATGGATGGATGGATGGATGGATGGATGGATGGATGGATGGATGGATAGAGATGCAAATAGACAGATGATTTTGGGGAGAATGGAAAGTAATACAGATGATGTATCAATGGGTTCGTGGTTGGATGGATAGATGGACGGATGGATTAATCACGGGGATGAAGAGAGAGAAGGATCTATGGATGGGAGTATAACTAAATGGACAGAAAGAAGAATGAAATAAGCAATGGTGGAATGTGTACAGATTTTATATACTCAATTGAAATAGATGTAAGGAGTGATGGATGAATAGATGGTTGGGTTGACAGACAAAGTAGAAGATTGAAAGGCATGACTGATGGATAGATGAATTGATAGATGGTTGGAAAGACACAAATAATGTATCAATGGCTAAAGGCCTGGATATTGGAATAACTGGAAGGATGGACAGATTAAACGATGGATGGATGGATGGATGGATAGCCAAATGGACAACTGAAAATTTTGGAAGAATGGAAAGTATTACAGATGATGTAAAAGGGTGCATGGATGGAAGGATGGATGGATGGACAGACAGAAAGAGGAAATTAACATGGATGTAAGTATGTACAGATTTTATGTACTGGATGAATGGATGGGTGGATGATCGGATGGATGGATGGATGGATGGATGGACACCCAAATAACTTATTAATGGCTAAAGGTCTTGGTTTTTAAATAAATAAAACGACAGATTAAAAGATGAATGGAAGGATGTACACATTTTGTAAATTAATTAAATGATTGACAGATGAATGGAAGTATGAATACTCATTTGGAGGGATGGATTTATGGGTGGATGGACAAATAAGACAAGCAGATAGGGGAAGGAAGGATCCCGGGAGAGCTCAATATGTATATATGGCTAGTATTCTGACAGAAAGGTGAATTAATTTAATTACAAGGACGTGTGTGTGTGTGTGTGTGTGTGTGTGTGTGTGTGTGTGTGTGTGTGTGTGTGTTCGTGTTCCATCAGCACTGCTCAAGCCACGTGTCTTTCGGACGAACCAAAGGCGTTGGAGGAATACAAATATCCGGAGAAACTTCCAGGCGAGCTCTATGACACCGACACTCAGTGCAAATGGCAGTTTGGAGAAAAAGCTAAACTCTGCACACTCAGTTTCAAAAAGGCAAGAAAACATACTGTTTGCTACTGTCAGACTTTGGGAACCCAACCCGCTAGCGTAGGCTGCGTCTTCATAAACTCACTGATCCCAGACGTTATGTCCCAACCAGAGAGCTAAAATAAGAGAAGGCCCTTTGGGATGTATAAAAAAGTGCAAAAAGTGCAGATTTCCCCATACTGTGCTGACACCGATTTTGAAAATACGGCTCCATTTATACTGGAGCACTGCCAATGAGAAAGTCTGTACATCGGCTTGAGATTGGGATGAAGATGAACACTGCGGGGGGCAAAAAAAGCCCGACTCCACCACCAACATCTGTTTTTCTTTGATTATTGGTATTGGCTCAAATAACTCAAATGCCACAAATCGTACTGGGATTATAATAATTAAAAAATAGTTTTCATGTCTTGAGGCAACTTGGCCAAAATACAAAAAAATCAAAACAAGATACGGTTCAGACACAATAAGAATATTTAGCAAGAATATTAGAGCTTGTACGCTCGTCTACTGTTAGAGTCCCTGCCGCTCACAGCCAACCAACTGGATGAGAGGTAACATGCTAACAGTTGAGGATAAATCAACTTTTTTTTTTTTGTTTCTCAGGACATCTGTAAGGCTCTGTGGTGTCATCGCACCGGGAGAAAATGCGAGACCAAGTTCATGCCGGCGGCCGAGGGCTCCAGCTGCGGCGCTGAAATGGTAAATGGTGCAAATGAGGCGATTTTTCTGGATTTAAAAAAATCTGCCATTTTGTAAAAGTTTCAATTAGAACCAAAAGCTGGAGACTGGGGTGGTCATGTGAGCTGTTCAAATGGACTTCAGAAAGTATCATTGCTAGGCATCCAATTTCACTTTGAGATTAATAAAGTATATCTATCTATCTATCTATCTATCTATCTATCTATCTATCTATCTATAATCATATGCTACCTTAGTGCTGATGATAATTGATGATAACCCTAACTGATGATATTTATCAAAGATGGGTAGGAGAATTGCTAAATCTTTTTAAAAAATTAAGTGAATAATCAGCATGTCTTTACATCACGCCTGATGCTAGCTCCGTCCTAAACAAAGATTTCAAGTCAGGATATGTTCTTTTAGGTGTTGGTATTTAAATGTCAGCCTTTTGTTAATACATATTGAGTCTGGAATGTAACATGCTGGTTTTTCAAGTAGATGCTTGAGGATAAAAGTAACTAAAGCTAGCTAAGGACTGATCGTAAGGTAGCTAGCTAGCAAGCGCAAAGCCATTACAGTGTGTATAATATGAACAATGTAAAGATAAAGTATCACAGAAACAACATAAAACAATCAGGAATATCAACATTTACCTCAGATGTGTTGGTAAATTATAATAATAATGCTTCCTGGTCATAAAAACGACATGGTAATTGCACTTGCTAACTGCTAACTCAGCAGCTTGTTTGTGTTCATGGAATCTCATAAATGTACTGCAATGTTTTGAAAATCTGTAAAATAAAATTTCTGACACTCGTGAAACCATCCTAATGTAATTAAACTGTGATAATTTAGCATCGCAGCTAATCTGAATGAAATGTGTTACGACGTGTGTGTGTGTGTGTGTGTGTGTGTGTGTGTGTGTTCTCCCAGTGGTGCCGTCGTGGGGAGTGTGTGAAGCGTGGTGATGAAATTGCTCGTCCAGGTTACGGTCACTGGTCCCAGTGGTCCGAATGGTCCAGCTGCTCCAGGACCTGTGAGAGCGGCGTGATGTCCCGAGAGCGACAGTGCAAGCACCACGAGTGTGTATTAACACACACACACACACACACACACACACATACACACATGCACGTATACACTCACCTTGACATTCTAACATCATCTCATTACTTTGACTCGTCTGGCTTCATTTTTATCCCTGTCTCTCACCCTCATTGTCTCGTCACAGCAATAAGGATGGACGGAGTGTGTGTAAGGGTGTGTCTCGCGTCTATAAACTGTGTAACACTTTCGACTGTCCTGCGAGTGCGGTGGACTTCAGAGCGGCTCAGTGCGCCGAGTTTAACACAAAGCCCTTCCGAGGCCTTTACTACAAATGGAAACCTTACACGCGGTTCAAAGGTCAGTGTTTTCAAACACATTCAAACACACGCGCACACACACACACACACACACACACACACACACCTATACATTTCCTAGTGAGGACTTGTATGCAAAACCACACTTGCTACTGTACATGCACGTTTGCTCTCCTCTCCCAGATCATGACTTGTGCAAACTCTACTGCTTTGCTGAGGGCTACGACTTCTTCTATGCACTTTCCAACAAAGTCCGGGACGGCACGCGGTGTACGCCGGACAGCAGCGATGTGTGTATTGACGGCATGTGTGAGGTAACGTGTTCTTACAACCAGGGTGAAGGTGTGATTGAAGTACTGTTCATCCGACGGTAGTGCGTTTCCTCTATTTCAACTAAAGTGTTAATTGATAGTCTAATGAGAAGATAATAACAAGCTGACATCATCCTAAGACTTAGTGATGCAGGACAAAATATCAAGAAACCCATACAGTTTATATACTACGTAACAGAGTAAACTGTGCGGAGGGGAAAAAACGCATAATAGAATTGGTTTTTTTTTACTTTTTATATCAATCTATCACGTATGTGGTGTATTTTGTTGAATAAGTAACACGGTCTCCTGCAGAAAGTGGGTTGTGACCAAGAGCTGGGTTCAACAGCTGTTCTGGACATGTGCGGTGTCTGCAATGGCCAAAACTCCACCTGCAAACTCTACAAAGGCCGATACACCAAGCAACACTATTCCAACCGTAAATCCAACACACACCAAACAGCATTACACCAACTGTAAAGCCGGTAGAGTAAAAAAGTTTGAAGAGTATGAGTCCTGTATATCATCCTATCTCCTTGCTTTTCCTGTGATTGTGTTTTAGAGTACTACGGAGTGGTCACTATGCCACCAGGTGCCCGAAACATTCGCGTGGTGGAGTCAAACTCCTCCAGATCTTTTCTTGCTTTAAGGAACACAAACCGGAAATATTATCTAAACGGTCACTGGAAAGTGGACTGGCCCGGACGTTACTCTTTTGCAGGAGCAGTTTTTGAGTATAAACGGCCCTATAATGGTATGGAGAGTCTGACCTCTACAGGGCCCACCAGTGAAAATCTAGTAGTCGAGGTAGAGTTTAATTCCTGACTTTATTTCTACCTGCTTTCAAGACAAGAAACATTTCACTTATTTTACTGTATCCCCTGTTTTCAGATCTTGCTGCAGGGTTTGAACCCTGGTGTACGATGGGAATACACACTAACCAAAGGCAAGGCAGAGAAGGCGTCCAAGCCCAAACACACATATACATGGGCTGTGATTCGCTCAGAGTGCTCCACTACCTGTGCTGGAGGTACAAACACACAAACACTTTTCTCGCCCTGGTTCCCAGTCCCGGTCAGGGACACCTGATTTAACCATTAACAGCCTTTTATGAAGTGACGTTTGCGGGACACAGAGTTCTCCAAGGGACTATAGCATTTTAAATGGTACCTTTATGAAGCTGTGGTTAAGTCACTGACCTAATAATGACCTCCTGTGTCTTAGATGTGCCTTAGTTAGGGTCATTTCCTTTAGACTTCACTCCGTTCCCATCACATCAGTGGAAATGAGAAGGGTAGGCCCCTGCTGCAACCGATCATTACTCTGCGCAATGCAGTTTGAACAAGATTAGTACCTGCATAATAGACTCAGACTCCAAATATGAGCTTGAAAAGACAGCGGTCAAATTAAAGTAAAATAAAAATAAGGATGTAAAATAATAATAATAATAATAATAATAATAATAATGTGAGACTGTATTCAAATGAGCTTTTTAACTTTTAGTCAAAAAAAAAAAAAATCTATTACACTCCATTGGTGCATTATCATTATCGCCATCGTGGTCACATGTTTCTTGTGTCACTTGTTATAAATATGTAAAATCTTCAGACGGTAAAGTGTTCCCCTACTCTGGTGTTTAGGTGAGATGAAAACGAAGGCGGCGTGTTATAAGGATCAGCGAGTCCAAGTGAACACGTCCTACTGCAACGCTAAATCTCGGCCCAAAACCGGCACCGTACCCTGTAACCCCCAACCCTGCCCTCCCAGGTACAGTAACACCACCGTGATATAAATCTGTACAGGAAACTGGTGAAAATGTGCTGAAACTCTACAGAGCTCGAAATCGTTTCTTAAATCAGGGGAATGAAATTGGGGAAGTCGAGAAAGTGGAGATGGTGGGGGAAAATTTTGTATGCCATTTCACTGACGCCAAAATCGATTCGATTTTTTTTTTGCATTCGAGGAGGTAAAATGCTGCCATTCTGCTATAATCCTACAGGTGGTGCTCTCTAAACCATTTACGCATTGACAGGCAGCACAACATCCTGTGTGGTACAGTAGGAGCGAATTATGAGAAGTGAGAAGTTTGTTTAGAATAGTTCCCAGGCCAGTGTGGAACTCCGCGCTCTCCTGGGAACGCCTCGGGAGCCCCAAGTCAGAGTTGGTTCTGGTGGCTGGGGAAAGGTGAAGTTTGGGTTCCCAGCTGGAACTGCTACCCTCGACCCGACTTTGGGTGAGCGGTTAAAGATGGATGGATGGATGGATGGATGGATGATTAGACTTGTGTGGTACGGTGGCGTAGCGGTTAGCACTGTGGCCCTCACGCCTCCGGGGTCGAGGGTTCGAGCCTTGCCTCAGGTCTGAGAAGTGGAACAATGGTCATTATGATGTGGGTGGAGCTAAAACGTTGGAGATTTACTGATTGGTCGAACAACATTTTCGATCACAAATGGCTTCCTTTGAACTTTATTTGCTCTACAGAGGACATACAGCTGTTTGCACTTAAGCTTTAAAGTATTGGCACCCTTTTGTGTCACCCAGTGCAGTTAAAGCAACATTGCAGTGCCTTGCACTTTAGCTCACCCGGTAAGGATAGCTCTATTCTGTTAATGTTTTTTTTTTTTTTTTTTAATAATATTGTTTACAAGTACAATTGTTATAATTATCCAAATCACTTGTCTTCTCCCAAAAACTTTTATTCCTCCCACTTTCACAGGTACTGTTTATGTGATGCAGAAATAAATAGCTTCCAGAATAGATTTCTCTCTCTCTCTCACACACACACACACACACACACACACACACACACACACACACACACACACACACATATATACACACATTCCCCACAACCAAAGTCTCAGCAGGTCCTGTATTTTTACACATTACATCATGGAAATATGAACATGATCACATTTAAGACCTGACATCAGCATGAGTTCAGTTTACAGTGCAACACACACACGCACACACTCCATGCGTTCAGTCAAAGGTCACGAGTGCTTCTTTAGGGCTCTCAGTCTCCTTCGTGTCCTCAAACGAGTGTCCATGGAAAAGGACACGCGGGATACGACGGTAAAAATATGTCACTGTAGACGACTGGGTGGAGTAACAGACTGATAAAAATATAAAGAGATGAACAGACAGACTGATGGATACAGAGCTGGAGAGATATAAAGATAGAGAGACAGGCAGGGATAAAGATGTGATGAGTGATAAAAAAAAAATAGAGAGACAGAGACTGATAGACATGCAAACATAGACAGGCAGGCAGACAGATAAAATAGAAAAATATTAAGATAGACAGACAGGCAAAAAAATAAAAACGTGTGTGTGTGTGTGTGTGATGATGCAGGTGGAATGTAGGAGACTGGGGTGTGTGTAGCCGTACGTGTGATTCGGGGGAGCAGAGTCGACAGGTGCAGTGTGTTCAGGCGGCGAGTCACGCTCGGGTGAAGGTGCTGAGTGACGAGCAGTGTGTTCAGCCTCCGCCTGCACGCACACACACCTGTAACACACACTCCTGCCCACCCACCTGGAGCGTCGGCACCTGGAGTCAGGTGAGAAAACAACACGCCCACACTGACCCATACTGCACTCTTCATACACACCTCGTACGTCATACAAGGGCTGGCCCTCATATACGGTGTGTGTGTGTGTGTGTGTGTGTGTGTGTGTTAGTGTTCGGGGAAGTGTGGTAAGGGTGTGCGGAGGAGGGCAGTGATGTGTGTGCGCAGAACTCCCGGGTCACGTGACCTCGTTCTCCCGGACAGTGAGTGTGTGTCTCTGCCCAAACCACACAGTCTGGAGAACTGTACACTGAAACCCTGCCCGAGAGCTCAGAACACACACTGGAGCTACACTCACTGGCAGCAGGTAACACACACACACACACACACACACACACACACACACACACACACACACACACACAGATGCCGGAGGGGGGGGTAGACAGACAGAAGGACAGTCAGGCAGAGAGACAGGCACACAGACAGCAGCATGGACAGACAGACGGACGGACGGACGGCAGGAAGGTAGACGTACTGTATACATGGACAGACGGAATGGAACAGGTAGGTAGACAAGCAAACAGACATTTACAGGCAGGGAGGCAAAAAGTTAGACACACGGACATGCAGAGAGATAGAAGGATGGACAGAAAAAGACAGACTAACAGACAGAATGATGGACGGGATGATGGACAGACCAGCAAGACGGCAAGCTAGATAAATATACACGTAGATATACAGAAAGATAGAACAACAGAAATGAGAACGGACTGACAGTCATGTAAGACAGATGTAAACCGACAGACAGACAGTAAAACTGACAAACTGATGAGAACAGTCACAGACAGACAGTGTGTGTGTGTGTGTGTGTGTGTGTGTGTGTGTGTGTGTGTGTGTGTGTGTGTGTGTGTGTGTGCAGTGTTCAGTGACGTGCGGTGCAGGAGTACAGCGCCGCTCTCTGCAGTGTGTGGAGAAGGACGTGACGGGGAAACACAGACCGCTGACAGAAAAGAAGTGCCAACACACACCCAAATCTACAGGGGAGCTGCAGAGAGTGTGTGTTCAACCTGACTGCGTCAACACACACCGCTCACGCACACCTCAGTGGTACACATCCTCCTGGTCTCAGGTATACACACACACACACACACACACACAGGCAGAGGTAACTGTGCAAAAACACTGAGCCTATCATGGTGATTACTGTGTGTGTGTGTGTGTGTGTGTGTGTAGTGTACAGTGTCATGTGGTGGTGGTGTACAGCTGCGCTCTGTCCAGTGTCTCCTCCACAGACGCCCCTCGTCCACTTGTCCCCTTCCTCTGAAACCGGCTGCATCGCAAACCTGCAACACTAACTTCTGCCCTCAGCAGCACAGAGGTACACACACACACACACACACACACACACACACACACACACACACACACATCTATCTGTCTATCAATCTGTCTATGTATCTATCATTCAAATGAGAATCTGGAGATACCTTTGCTCACTATGTGTGTGTGTGTGTGTGTGTGTGTGTGTGTGTGTGTGTGTTATAGACACCACGTGTAAGGATTCCTACAGCTGGTGTCACCTGGTGCTGCAGCACGGCGTGTGTAACCATCACCTGTACAGGACGCAGTGCTGCCTCTCCTGCTCAAACACCAACTTCTGATCGACATCAGGGAAAGAAAAATGATGGATTAGCATGTTAGCATGTGAGACACACACAGAGACACAGCCACACCAGCGCACACCCACCCACCAGTGTGTCTGTAGAGTGTGTGGAGCAGCTCACGTCAGACTGAGACGCAGGGACGTGGACTCGTGTTGAAGACGGACTCTCAGGACAGAGACAGAGATCTCTGCAGGTCCCTCTTATGAAAGGTACAATGTGAAGATTTAGGACACGCCCATTTCCTGGAGATGTTCGTCGTTTGGTTCTGCGAGTGTGTGCCGTGATGCGAGGACTCCGCAAGTTTTGTATTTGCACATAAAATATTAAAGTGACTGACTGCTTTTTGAGAGAGTGTGTGTGTGTGTGTGTGTGCGTTGTGGACGGACCGAAGAATCGGCTACACTGTTTGTATTAAAATGGAATTTTTTTTTTTTAAGTATTAAATAAACAAAATGGTTTCTGTTTAAAACAAACGTGGAAAAAAATATGAAAGTGTGTTGTTTCACCTAAAACAGTTTAACGTCTCCACGTCCCCAGTTTGACATTTTTTGCTACAAGGCACAACGATATTAAAATCATGGCTTTGATTCTGATGTCATTAGCTATAGCATAGCTACAAAAGTAAAATTCGGCAATGCTACGTAAATGCACTATTACAGCTCTATGATGTGTTACAAGGGCAAACATCATGTCTCGTACTGATCCCTATGGAGAGAGCTATCATATAGTAATCAAGAAATTGACTATTTGCTTTGCCAACACATGAGAAAGTGCTGCTAGGGGAGTAGTGCACCATACCTGTTGAAATAGCTCGTCAAGGCTAATCGTAGTGTGCGTTGGAGATACATAGCTCCCATAGCCTACCACAGCTTGCCATTGCCACCTAAAGATGCTACTGTAATTACATCGTAGCTCTGTAACAGTATATCCCTGATGTGTATTTACATAGATGTGACCAGAACCATCAACCACGTTTAATTGACCACAGCAAGCTAAGAATGACCACAAATAGGCCTACAGAAATAAACAGGAAACCTACAGAAGAGCAACCAATCATAAGAAGTCATAGCTCTGAATTGAGCATGCGCAAAACTTTCATAGTCCATGCAGGCGAGCTACACAGCATTACCAGTGACCCTGACACACGTTCGACCACAACTGAATTCCTAGCAGTTTGTAGCTAAAATGATCTGGGTCCGTTTGTGGGGAAAAAGCATCTGTATGTCAGCCTCTGTATTATAATTTAAGGAACATGCATTCATGGACCTTCAGTTTCAGAAGTTAAAGACATCCTGTGCTAGACAACATTTCACAGTCAGGAGTCTAAGGTGACAGGTGACTATGTCAATTCTTGTGAAATCACCTGAGACTCCAGACTGACAAGCTCAGATTTGCTTCATTCATTCTTGAAATAATGACAGTATACCTAGACTGTAGCGTGCAAAATTTTACGCCTGGATCAGCTTTCATTTTAGAGATACAGAGACTTTTTTTTTTTCTTTTAAAAAGGGCGTGGGTATAAATTTTACTGTTGAAATGAGCAAGTTATCAAGTTCAATAAGTTATTACTTTTGAACTGCTAACCCTAGATGCATGAAATTCTTAGGCCTTGTTGTCTAGCACTCGCTGGGTTTAAATTCCAAAACTTAAGGTCCAGAGATGCACATTTCCTAAATGATGGCCTGCTGAAACCTTTAAGAAAACGAGTGAATTAAAATGTCTGGTTTATGAACAAATTATTTAGCTACTATATTTTTCTTTGAAAGAGCATGTTTTACTTTACAAATACACATAATCATGGTATTAAACCGTGCATACTACTTATTTGTGATTTAAGCTGGATTTACCTACCTTTCTTTAAACAAAGTTTCTCCAGTACAGTCTTACAGCGTCAAACTCGAGATTTGTTTCAGTACAGTTGCTGCATTTTGGATGCCCCCTAGTGGTCATGTTATACCGGTACATTTGTGACCCTGTGCCTAGTTGTCTATAATGTCATCGTGGGGCGGGTGGTAGGAAACTTTAGTCATAACTGAAATTCCAATTAAATTTTATATTATTTATATTCAATGTGGTGTTTTGCACTTTCTAATTAGAAAAATTACCAAATGCAATGTTTATTAAACATTATTAATCCAATATTCATGCTGTACATGGTTGCATCCTGGAGTCGAAATTTCATAAAAAGCCATGTTTATGTGTATGCTTATAATATTGACAGATATTTGCCTATTTTTTTTTTTTTTCAGGTTTACAACAACAATGTGTGTAATGCAATGCCAGAATCTGAATCTCTTTACTGCTCATAATATTCATCAGGTATAACACATGTGACATGTGACATACAACAGCTTGTTTACTTGAGCTGGACCATTTTTTTTGCAAACCATTTAAATATGTTTTTAGCTAATTTTGTGACCCTTATACACCGACTTACAGACTGAAATACATGAAATGCGGCATAAAAAGGTCTGTAAACGTACAAAACGAATACAATGTCAAATTAGAAGTCAAATTTAATTTTGAATCATGCAGGACTTGCAGGATTTGAACAAAAACAAGTATTACCCAAGGTTATGCAAATTTATGCTAAGCGTGTGCACTTCATGGCAGCCGGGTGGCGTAGTGTTTAACACTGTCGTCTTGCACCTTCAGGGACTGGGTTCAATTCCTCCCACAGTGGTTGTGTGTGTGTGGAGTCTGCATGTTCTCCCTGTGCTTGGTAGCTTTTCTCCAGGTACTCCAGTGTCCTCCCACAGACCTAAGACATGCAGACTAGGATGTTAATCTGCATTCCCAAACTGACCGTAGTGTGTATAAATCTTGACCAAAAATAGAAATAAATACAATGATCATTGGCTCCACAGTCCCTAGTTGAACTACAGAGGTTTCTAGATGGAGATGATGGATGTGTGAAAGTCACAGTGTTTATTTTTCTTTTTGCCGTGCTTCAAAATGCTGACCTATGTGATCTCAACGGCTCTTCTTCACAGACTTTGTCAGCCATGTTTCTAAGTTTCCTTTCAGAAATGTTTGTGTGTATAAAAAAGATTTCCAATTATTTTAGAAATGTCACTTATTTTGCAAGGATTAATGAATTGTTTTAAAAAGTAAACATGTTAATTATCCATTAAATATTCAAGGTAAATACGCAGGTTTTGATGGCGTCCTGTGCTTGAGTCAAACTGGGCGCCGCTCGACAGAACTTCATGAAACATTTGCAGTACTTATAGGTACAGCAGTTCCTTGGCATATCAACGCCCCGCTGCATGAATTTTCGCCATAAGAACTGAAATCTTCCAAGAAAATTGCCTCGGCATACAAAGCACCTTTTCCATAACGAGCGACCAAACCGAGCCGAACTGAACCGAACGCCAGCTAAGGTGAGCATATGTCTGGGAGCCGTTCAAAATGTTTTGTCAGTGGAAAGCCATGTCTGTGTCAACAGAAAGCCCAGAGAAGCCAGTTCACATATTTTTGTGTTGTTTTATTTTATTTTTTTTGCATTTTGTGTAAGATTTAGTGAAGACGTACTGTAGCACCGCGGGTCCCAAGAATGTTAGCAAAGAAGAAAAGGGAGCCGCTTTCAGTTTGTTCTTTAAAGAGGTCGGTGGCAAGAGGAATCAGAAATTAAGATTAAGTGAGATTTAATGTCTATTCATTTAATATTTTTCTTCATTTACATCTTTTTTATAAACATTTTAATAGTTTCCATAGGCAACAAAAGAATATGATTAATTGATGATATTGGTAATATTTTGGGGCTATTTTTCGGATTATCTGCATTTACTATATTTCCTATGGGAGAATTATGTGTCGGATTTAATAATCTACTGTAAAATAATCTACTTGCTCAATGTAAACAAACACCTGCAGCAACAGATATTAATTAGAGTTCTGTACAGAAAGAGACAGGCGTGTAAGTGGAACTGAAATAATAATAATATCACTGATTACATTAAAGATCAGCAGATTATTTTTAGCCTTAGCCTTTTAACTATTTTGCTGTATAAAATCATGTTTAATTCTGATACTTTAAGGTAAAACATGAACAGAGTGTGATCTTTAGCCGCTCAAGTTAAAAAAAATGGCGGCCTCGGTGAGGTTTTCCTGCTCCGTTCGCCCCCCTAGCGGTCTTCTCTGTAAATGCAGCCCCTCGCCTGGCCCAGCAGAGTGAAGGAAAGATGGCGGCCGGAGCCGAGGCGGCCAGTAGCGGCGGCCGCGGTAGCAGCAGCAGCAGCAGCACGGCGGCGGCGGCGGCGTCGGCGGGTCTGGAGGCGAGTCTGGACCGCCGCTTACAGGGAGTCAGCAACACGATGGAGTCGATTCAGAGCTTATCCTCGTGGTGTCTGGAGAATAAGAAGCACCACGGGATCGTAGTGCGCTCCTGGATGAAGTGGCTAAAAAAATGTAAGTACACAAACACACACACACACACACACACACTAACGCTGTATCTCTGTGTGTGTGTGTGCTTATGTTTATGCATGCATCTCATGCAAACTCGTGTTCGGTTTTTGGATGTGCCTTACTAAAATCGTAAACATTGTTGCACCTGTGTGTGTGTAAGGTTTCAGTGTGTATACACACACACACACACACACACTATAGGAGCTGCTAGCATGCTGGTCTTTGGGTTACAGGCCAGGCGTGGAAATAAGGACGCAGTGAGGTTCTGCGCATGAAGCCTCTTTGATCTTATAACATTTGCAACAGTTAATAAACACATTACACCTTAATGCAATAAACAGAGAACACGCACACACACACACACACTTCTTTCATGCACAGTGATATGAAAGTGTAACATTGTTGCTGATGGTTGATTTAGAGTGAGGCCAAACTCCTTTGATGTTCGCAGCTAACAAAGTGATGAAAGCTACACGTTACACACGTTACTCTGATTTATTCATTCAGCTTTATTATTTATTGTTATTTTTAACCCCAAACTAATGTGTGACGTCAGCTTTCAGAGCTCACATCCCAGACTGCACCTGTGCGCACACTTGACACCGTTCTTTCCAGATGACAGAGGCTAGTTTTTGAAATTTGGAGAGGTCAGGTCAGGTCAGAGGCTAAGGTCACGTGGCATTAAGTATCCTTTAAAGCTGATCGAAAAGGGTCGACATCTGTATACGACTTTAATCCGTTCTTAAGGCAAAATTTTGTAGTGTGAAACGATAATCCGTTCCAGCCGCCCATAATGCAACAATCGTATGTTTTTGCATATAAACACAATTAAAACATTTCTAAAAGACATTATTTAAATGTTCCACCTCACTTAACCTTAATTTATGACTCCTCCTGGCACCAGCTGCTTTAAAAACTAAACTGAAAGTGGCTCCGTTTTCTTCTTGGGACCCATGGTGCTATGTCTTCACTATAATGTCATAATTATAGTAGAAAGAAAGATTTAAGTTTTTTTATTACTTTCACCACATTGCCAGTGGGTCAGAAGTTTACTATACTTAGTAGCGTTTTTTAATTGTTAAACTCGAATCAAAGCTTTCAGGGCGCTTTTCACCGTAAGTTGCTGGAATTTTATCCCATTCCTCCTGACAGAGCTGGTGTAACAGAAACAGGTTTCTATGCCTCCTTACTTGAATACACATCCGTTTTTTGTGTGTGTATATACAGTATACATGTACAGTGGAACCTTGGATTACGAGCATAATTCGTTCCGGAAGTGGGCTCATGTTCCAAAACACTCGTAAACCAAATCATCATTTCCCATAAAAAATAATGAAAACTCTAATTATTCGTTCCACAGCCCCAAAAAATAAATACATAAAAATAATTAATACAATCTATAAAATGAAAATAAAACAAATTAATCTGCACTTTACCTTTAAAAAAAAAAAAGTACAAATAAATCCCGACAGATAAGTGTTTCCGTTGGTGCACGCAGGCGTGTGTGTGCGCGCGTGTGTGTGCGCGCGCGTGTGTGTGTGTAATTAGCCCCTTCCATCGCCTCATTTTACACAGTAACACTACTCCTCCCTCTCCCCAACTCGCTTTTTAAGTTTCACAACACACACACACACACACACAACGGAAACACCGTTTTAACAGGGAAAAACGAAATCCGTCTGAGACTGGCATGAGCGCATACTAAGGGAATCACTGCTGTAAAGTAAAAAAAAAAACAAATGAACCAGCACCTTACCTTTGAAAAGAATCGCGACAGAGCAGAGTTTGTGTGTTTGTGAAGCCGTGGAGGGGGTGAAAAGGCGAGAGAGCGTCTGTGCTTGTGTTTGTGTGTGAGACGAGCAGAGTTTCTGTGTGTTTGCGAAGCCGTGGGGGGGGGGTGAAAAGGTGAGAGAGTGACGCTCGGTGTCAAAATAAGAGTCGCATGCGTGATACATGATACTCGGCACTCTAATACTTGCTCGGTTTCCGAATAAAAATTTATTAAAAATCTTTGCTCAGTTTGCGGAACACTCGTAAACCAAGTTGCTCGCAATCCGAGGTTCCACTGTATATGTGTGTGCAGTTTCACATTGTTCACATTTAGGTTGAAGTCTTTAAAACTTTTTTTTTAACCCCTTCAATGATTTAATGTTAAAATGTAGTTCATTGTGTCTTTACGAGGTTTGGAAAATTCTAGACAACGACGTCAGAAGTATCTGCTAATTCGCATCATTTGAGCAGCTTGGAGGTGTACCTGTGGATGTATTGTAAGGCCTCTTCGTTTGACATCATGGGGAAACAAATCAAAAGAGATGGAAAGAAAAATTGTATTGGAACAGCTCTGTCTACAGTATAATCACATGGGAAATCTGAGGGTAGAACTGATGTGTATTCAAGTAAGGAGGCATAGAATCCTGACTCTGTTACACCATATACACGTTTTTTTTCCCAACTGTTTGCAATTATTAGCTTTAAATTCAAGATACGGACAGATCTGTTTATTTAACCTAAAATGCCTGCTATACAGTTCGCTGCCTAGCATCATGCTAACAAAGCAGGAACATCGGGGTGTCCAGTTTACTACTTTGTAGGTTGAACACACCGAACATACAAATACATACATGGAAATTACATTAGGGCTGCAACAACTAATCGATAAAATCGATAATTATCGATAATGAAATTTGTTGTCAATGAATGCCGTCATTGATTCGTTGGTCTGCTCATGTTACTGAGGAGCGCGACCACAAGATGCACAAATACACAGCCGCTCGCGCAATGGACGTTACAGAAGCGTCTGCAGGAAAAAGCGTGCGCCTATGGCGCTATATTCCTGCCACATTTCTGAGTGTGCGGTTTGACATTTTAAGAGCAGACAAAGCACTCTATGCACGTGCAGTGTCTCCACTGCGCACTCAACAGCTCGATTCTGCGCGAGCAATGGCTTCCCTGCTCGCTCAACATGTTCTCCACGCACACACGACTTCTCGATTCTGTGCGCGCGACTCTGCCTTCAACTTTGTCCCATGTTACAAAACTGCCAAAAAACCAGCCAATCACAGACTTCCACACACTACTTCTGATTGGGTGTTTGTTCTCTATCAGCTGGCAATATCTGCAATTATTGTTAAAATGCTGTATTTTGCATACTCAGATGCTGTTATTTATTTGTTTATTTATTTATTTTTAGATAGAGACAAGTCAGCATAAGAGAGTTCATTCAAAAAAAGAAATCCCCAATGCACTCCACAACAAGCAGCCACTATAACAGATGCCATCCGATATAATAAGAGTGCAACAATTGTTTTGCTTTTTTATTTATTTATTTATTTATTTATTTATTTCTATTTTGGATATTTAGAGGACTTTTACTGTTCAAAAACAAACTTTGTCTTTTAATTTAAGGTTTAAAATGTCTAAATTAAAGATCATTAAACTCTATATTAGCTATACATAACTAATACTCTGATTTATGGTTTTATATAGTTATAATAAAAACATCAAATTAAAGAAGCATTTAGTTTTTATCCGATTAATCGATTAATCGAAAAAAAAAATAATCTTCCAACTAATTGATTATCAAAATAATCGTTAGTTGCAGCCCTAAATGACATACAGTGGAATCTTGGTTTACGAGCATAAATTGTTCCAGAAGCGGGCTTGTATTCCAAAAACACTCGTAAACCAAATAGACTTTTCCCATAAGAAATAATGAAAACTCAAATTATTCATTCTACAGCCCAAAACAATAAATACATAAAAAATAATTAGTACAATATATAAAGTAAAAATAAAACACAATTAACCTGCACTTAGCATTAAAAAAAAAAAAAAAGTAAAAATAAATCCAGACAGTTAAGTGTGTCCGTTTGTGCGCGCAGGCGGCGTGTGTGTGTGTGTGTGTGTGTGTGTGGAATTAGCCCCTCGCCTTGTCTTAAACAGTAAATCTCCTCCTCCCTCCCTCACCTCGTTTTTTAAGTTTCGAAACTAACATACACAATGCAAACACTGTTTTAACGGGGGGAAAAAGTGTGAGCATACTAACGGAATCACTGCTGTAAAATAAAAAATAACAAATGAACCAGCACCTTACCTTTGAAAAGAATCGCGACAGAGCTGAGTTTTCTGTGTAAATAAAGCGCGTGTGCAGCCGGGGAGATGTGTGTGTGTCTATGTGTGTGTGTCTATGTGTGTGTGTCTATGTGTGTGTGTCTATGTGTGTGTGTCCATGTGTGTGTGTCCATGTGTGTGTGTCCATGTGTGTGTGTCCATGTGTGTGTGTCCATGTGTGTGTGTCCATGTGTGTGTGTCCATGTGTGTGTGTCCATGTGTGTGTGTCCATGTGAAATTACACGTGCACGCACACAAAGTACACATGAGAAGTGTGTGTGGGGCACAGTGTTACGTGCGCGCGCGCACACAGAAGAGAGAGGGAGATATTGATTTATACCAGTAAGAGACGAGCACTAAGACGCAGCAGGGGAGACGATTACCCATAATTCCCGCAGCGCAAGAGAGAGAAAAATCATTGACTCAGTTGAGAACATTTGCCACTCTGTGTCAAAATAAGAGTCGCATGCGTGATACATGATACTCAGCGCTCGTAAAGTAATACTTGCTCGGTTTCCGATTAAAAAGTTATTAAAAATCTTTGCTCGGTTTGCGGAACACTCGTAAATCGAGGTTCCACTGTACTTCTGAACAGTGCTTAGGCCAGAGTGCTGAATTATACTTTACGTAAGACTGTCATACTTTTCAAACCCACACCAATTCCATATCTCTGAAGTGAATTCTGTCAACTCACACATACACAGACACACACTTGTCAAATGAGATGGGCAGAAAACTGATTGGGTTACGTATTGCGATTATTTTCTGTGATGTTTGTTTGAGGTGCTAAAATGTTGCTGTTCCTCTGTAATCCTACAGGTGGTACATAACTAAACTATTCGCACGCTGGCAGGCAGCACAGCTAAAAAACATATAATATTGACTCGAGATACTTAAAGAATCAGAACCAGGGTATCATGATGATATATCGGGTCTCCCTGGTGATTCTGTCCCTACTACTCAGTATCAATAAATTGGACTTAAATCCCGCTGTGAAAGTTCAAGCTGTTCATAGCATTATGACTATTCAGACTGTATTTATTCGGATCTCAGTGTGCCCTGGACCGAACTTCCTGAATGAACGGTACAATGTGGGTCCGTGTACTGTTACACACCTATGATGTGCAATGTGCATGTGTTTTCGGGGATTGTCTTATTTTGAGGTGCTGATAGTGGAGTATATCCAGTGCACACTAACAGACGCACTTATTTGTAGCTGAACGTTAGTATTTTTTATTTTGCCACATGATCAGATATGATCAATCGAGTGAGTGTGCCGTAGTTGGGCTCTGATTAGTTTAGAGCGATGTTTTGAGTGATGTGATCGACTGGCTGTATCTGACCATTATGATCATATTGATTGTTTTCTTTAAGAAAATGAAATCCTTTATTATTATTTTTAGATGGTGCCTAGACCTGAAGTATTAACTACACGATTGTGATCAGTTCTGCTGTTTAGATGAATTTGAGAAATGGTTGTGAATAGGAGCTTGAATTCTGGTTAAAACTATACATTTATTGTGTATGGGGCGTGTCTGATCTGTATGTGAAATTAGTCCTGCCTACTTTGCATCCAGCAGGTAGCAACGATCAATGATTTGTACAGACGTATTATATGATCCCATGATAATCTTTAGTTAACGTAATGAGAGGCTTTAACTAGACGGCTAACTCTACTGGTCAGTAATGTGTCTTTAGCTCACCAGCTAAGTTTCCCTTCACACCGCTGGCAGAAGATGAACATTAAGCCCCGTCCCCTGATCAATGTCCTGACGCCTAAAGGGAGACACAGCAGTAAGTTAAAACTGTGCGATGATTTCAGGTCATGCTAAATATTTACCTACAGTTAAAAACATTTTAAACAATGAGCTAATCAGTTTGATTACAATTATAGCTTTATTCCTTCTTTACTATGAGTAGTTGCATCTCTGTACAAGTCCAGCACCGAAAATTACCCTTGCAACTTCTGAGTTTTGTCGAACGTGGTAGAAGTATAGCTAGCTGGCTAGCACAATACCGAGAGGTTGGTGTTCACTAGTAAGCTACTAATACTGTGGTGAGCAAAGTGCAATGGTAGGTTGAATAATGCAGATAAAATGAATCTATAAAAACTTGATTAAATAGTTTTAATAGGCTAGCTTTAGCATCAGGAATAACCACAGACCACCAGATACGACATTATCACAATACGCAGTGCCGATTTTTTAAAAATGTATTTATTGTATTTATTTATAAATGTCACAATTCAGTGGTAGATTTTTTTTTTAGATTCTAAAGAAATTTTGTTAAATATTTTCCTACTAAACAGAATGCTGTGATTGTTAATAGTTTAGAGCACGCCACCTGCAGGATTCTTGAGGAACAGCAACATTTTACCACCTCAAATGCAAACGTTTTAACGTTTAGCAAATTAGTTTTTAAATTGGTTTATTCGTAATGGCCCGCCCACAATATAAACGTGTATTGATTTTCTTTTTAGTTATTCACGTTTTTTTTGTCTATTTCACTGTAAATTACTTGGATTTATTTATTTGTTTATAAAGCACACATGGTTTGAAAAATCAGAACAAAAGAAAGAAAGCTGTGAAATCTGCCCTTATCTCTCTCTCCTCAACGCCGAATATTGCGTACAGATTAAACAACAATGGCGCGATCTTGTGGTGTACAAGTCCATGTGAGCTATGGAGAAATATCAGAAAACAAATATTATTTGTTAAATTCTTTATGCCAATTAACTGATTGATCATTAACAGTATAATGGTGTACACTGGGTTCCTTGGGTTAAATATGGAACATCTTCTAAGAAAATGTCATTTCACTATTTCTGCATGGCAGCATGCTGGACGTGCAAATCTGAAACTGGAAAACTAGTCATATATTGTGAAATAATTATGATTGAAGGATGGCTTGCTGAATGGTACAATGTCCTCTAGCTAATAGATGGTCCAGCTTCATGCAGTATATCAGAGGGCCAAGCTTAATGGCGGAGCGTATTAATGTGTGGTGAGGCTCTTACTTAATGGCAGAGGGCCCATCTGGGTGGTAAAGTGTTGTGTTCTGCTGTATGCACGCTTTACGATAAGGGTTTTAGCACTGATGCTCTAGCTGGTTGTTTTTGTTAGTTTTTCGGGTGCTCCTGTCGAGAGGTCGTCCCAGTGGACCATCCAATTCACACAACAACTTGGCACAGGTTTTAAACCAGAGTTCCCGACACCTCACATATTATCCAGGCTTGGGTATTGTATGGGAATCGATCTTGGGCCATCCGCATAGCAGACGTGATGCTGTAGCTGGTTTGTTGAAGCAGTTTTGTTTATTGTATGGTTGGGATTTTTTTGAGAGGTTGCTTGAGTAGATGCTTTTGTAGAGGCCCCCAGCCAAGCAGCGGAGGCCCCCAGCCATTTGTTTGAGGCCCTGGAGTGGTGGCCCCAGGCCCTGGAGTGGTGGCCCCAGGCCCTGGAGTGGTGGCCCCAGGCCCTGGAGTGGTGGCCCCAGGCCCTGTAGTGGTGGCCCCAGGCCCTGTAGTGGTGGCCCCAGGCCCTGGAGTGGTGGGCCCTGGAGTGGTGGGCCCTGGAGTGGTGGGCCCTGGAGTGGTGGGCCCTGGAGTGGTGGCCCCAGGCCCTGGAGTGGTGGGCCCTGGAGTGGTGGCCCCAGGCCCTGGAGTGGTGGGCCCTGGAGTGGTGGCCCCAGGCCCTGGAGTGGTGGCTGCATGCCTGAAATGTTTTGCATGGCGAGGTTGCTGTGTGGTAGAGAGTTTTAATTAATGTTGGAGGTTTTTGTTTCATGGCAAAGGGTATTGCGGTAAGGTTTGAGAAACTTCCTGCTGTATTAGAGGGCCTTGCATCCATCTATGTTGCTGCATACTGGTTTATGTCTTTCAGAGCAAACGTGTTGCTGCATGGCTGCTGCTGTTGCTGGGTACTTGAAGCGAATGTGATTCATAATTGTTGAGAGGTGTATTGATTTGTCTTTTTGCTGTTTTTGTTTTTTGAAGCACACTGGTCCATTTTTGAGGTTGTGTAGGCTTGTCAAAGGATGTGGCTACATGTCTTTTCCTGCTTGTCTGAGGGGATGGTGAGCTAGTGGCATTTCTACAGGTAGTCAAGTTCTTGGTTGATAAAATGGCGCAGCTACTAACCTACCACGTTGCTACTCAGAATTGGAAACGGTTGGGTAGAGTAGTAGAAGTGGTGGTGGTGGTGGTAGACTCAGTGTTTCAGTCAGATGTTTATTCCTACAGAGTCTATTTTTTAGGAGTGTGTTTGCACTTTCCTGGCTGCCAGCTCTTCACTGATAGTAATTTACTTTGAAGTTTCTGTAGCTCTGTAGTAGCCCTAAATATAACAATGGTGGCTACACTTCCAAATTTGCCTGTGAAATTTTTAGTGACTGCTTTAATTATTGTAACATGTGACGTTAAGATCTTTCCGTGTGCGGTTTCTGTGTCCCTAGCTGATGCCAATCACAGGCTGAATCTCTTCTACCTCGCTAATGATGTCATCCAGAACTGCAAGAGAAAAAACGCCATCGCTTACCGAGGCACATTTGCCGAAGTCCTGCCCAATGCCGCCCTGCTGGTCAGGTACGAGTGTGAGATGGCGCGTTTTCCTTGAATTCCTGAGCAGCTGTGATTTGTATTGAGCCGGATGTCTCCGTTTGTCTGTAGGGATGCTAAAGTGCGCAAGTCAGTGGAGAGAATCTTCAACATTTGGCAGGAGCGGAGCATTTACCCAGAGGAGCTGATCACCGAGCTGAAGGCAAATCTGCAGAAAAAAGACACAGCGCCCCCTCCTGGTGAATACATCTCATTGTTGAATAACAAAACAAAAAACTTATCAATATTTTTATTCCTTCAAACTTCTTGCTTTTCTCACACCTTCCAGTTACACCTAAAGCCACCCTCAAGTCCAGGATTGTAGCAGAGTTCTCGGTAAGTATCTTGAGTTACGTTATGTGAGTTTTTTTTAACCCCAGAATCTGTCCTCATTTGTGATCTTTCTGGTCTCCGCTTTAGCCTCAGACGTTTATCGATCGCCTCTCTGCGTACAAGCGCGCTTTAGAGGAGAGCGAGCTGAAAGAGAAACAGCTCGCCGCCCTCAGAATCGACGTCTGCGGCACTGAAGCGCTCAAACGTCTCAAAGGTTTGTCAGATTATTCTCTATTACCTCTGGTACAAACTGCTGATACTGGAGACTCCTTCCATAAGCAATAAAGAAACATCACCTCTAGATGATCTGCCGTTATTGTACATGTTAAGCGCATATTATTTATAAAGCAAACCGTAACAACGTAGTTCATAATGATTTCAGAAGACCTGTACCTTTTTAGTATTTGAGAAGAAGTTTTTTTTTTTAGATAAAGCAGGAGGAAATAAATTCTCCAAGGATTTTGAGGAAGGCAGCATGAAACTGCAGGAGGTCGTGATGTTTCTGGAAGCACAGAAGGAAGCAGGACCGGCGCTGCTCGAGGCTCTGGGGAACGCTGACGTCTTTTACGAAATGCAGTACAAAGAGGTCAAAATTGTCGCTAACGTAAGTCGGTTTTGTTGTTGTGATGGATATATGATAGAACTGGGGTAAAGGCAGGTTAATGGATTTATCGTTTATGTCAAACATTTATCGTTTATGATTTTTTGATTGTACAGAATAACAGAACACATTTCTGAGTGTAAAAACTCTCTTTATGTCTCTACATAATCCCCTGATACACTAATGCACTTATCCCAGTGTTTCATTAGTGCTTGGACGTCATCAAGTTTTCTCCGTACGCTGTGATCACTGCCTGCTTCACATCTGAAGGGCTGGTCTCCCAGTAACTCATTTTAATGAGGAGGAAAAAGTGCTTGTTAGATAACCAAAGGTGTTCTGTTTTGTTCTTAAACGTTACTGGAATGCGACTGGGAGTTATTGCTACATCCCCTGTACCATCCTGACCTCGCTCCAAGACATTTCACTTGTTTGGGGCATTAAAGGAGATCCAGGGAGGCCAGTGTTTGGGAAGTAAATGAGCAGGCAGTTTGGTAGTGGCTCCAGCGTACTGAGGAGACTTTCTACCTGCTTTGTCTTGTGGGGGGGGGTTGTCTAAGGGTTAACCCCTGGTTTGGGGTCAAATAAGTATCCTTTTACCTAAAGTCTTATTGTCTGAAACATATAGCACATTTATCGTTGGACTTGTCTTTCCGCCTCTGCTCAGGCGTACAAGACGTTTGCGAACCGCGTTTCAAATCTAAAACGCAAACTGGATGCTCTGAAAGCCACGCTACCTGACGTCGAGTCTCCGGTTCCCTCGCCCTCCGAGGATGCTCCCTCACCCTCCGGCTCTGAATCTCCCTTCCACGGATTGGGACGCGGCCAGCGAACAAAAGAGGAGAATGACAACGTAGATGTGGAGGACATGGACATGTCTGATGAGGAGACTGCAAACAGCGCAAACATTGTTGGTGAGTTTTCTTTGCTTTTGTTTCTTTATTTATTTATTGCTTGCTGTGTGTGTTTTAGATTTAAATGCTTTTTTTTTGTTTGTTTGTTTCAGTCGAGGACAAAAAAGAGAAAGCGTCCCCATCTGCAGTTTCCAAAGCCACCAGTGAAACAATGGCCAAGTCCCCTACTCAAGTCCCTCCCACAAAGACAACATCCGAGCCCGCACCCGTTCAGACGGTACCCCCAGCTACTGTGACCACGCCCACCACTACTATAAGCCCCACCCCTTTGAATCTGGCCAACGTGGATCTGGGGAAGATCAGCTCCATCCTGAATAGCATCACGAATGCCATGAAGAACACCGGTGAGCAGAAAACATCAAAGTGATCGATATATATATATATTTTACTAAGCCTGTACCTATTTATAATTAGTATTTTAATAAATTGTAAAGATAATTTTTTTTATTAATTTGATATTGTTGGCATTTCCCCATATATTCATTTTCCCCTTTTTTATTAAATAAAATGGTTTTCTTATTTAATTGTAGCATGTTTTTCTGCATTTTTTTAATGGAGTTTGAAAATTTTGTTTTTAGCACATGTATTATTTTCCCTATTTGTTTATTAACCTGTGATTATGATTCAAACATTTTTAATGTCTAAATATATATATGTATAATTTATATATATACCGTGGAACCTTGGATTACGAGCATAATTCATTCCGGAAGTGGGCTCGTATTCCAAAACACTCGTAAACTAAATCATCATTTCCCATAAGAAATAATGAAAACTCAAATTATTCGTTCCACAGCCCCAAATAATAAATACATAAAAATAATTAATACAGTCTATAAAATGAAAATAAAACAAATTAATCTGCACTTAACCTTTAAAAAAAAAAAAAAAGTACAAATAAATCCTGACATAAGTGTTTCCATTGGTGCGTGCAGTGTGCGTGCGTGTGTGTGTGTGTGTGTGTGTGTGGAATTAGCCCCTTCCCTTGCCTCGTTTTACACAGTAACACTCCTCCTCCCTCTTCCTACCTTGCTTTTTAAGTTTCACAACAAACACACACACACAACGGAAACACCATTTTAACAGGGAAAAAAGAAATATCTCTGACCTGGCGCGAGCGCGTACTAAGGGAATCACTGCTGTAAAGTAAAAAAAAAAACAAATAAACCAGCACCTTACCTTAGAAACTCTGCTCTGTCGCGATTCTTTTCGGTGTATTTATGAAGCCTGGGAGGGGGTGAAAAGGCAACAGAGCGTCTGTGTGGGTGTGTCGCTGTGTGTGGGTGTGTCGCTGTGTGTGGGTGTGTCGCTGTGTGTGGGTGTGTCGCTGTGTGTGGGTGTGTCGCTGTGTGTGGGTGTGTCGCTGTGTGTGGGTGTGTCGCTGTGTGTGGGTGTGTCGCTGTGTGTGGGTGTGTCGCTGTGTGTGGGTGTGTCGCTGTGTGTGGGTGTGTCGCTGTGTGTGGGTGTGTCGCTGTGTGTGTCGGTGTCAAATTGCGCGCGCACACTCGTAAGAGACGAGCAGAGTTTCTGGGTGTTTGCGAAGCCGTGGGGGGAGGGGGGGGGGAAGGTGAGAGAGTGACGCTCGGTGTCAAAATAAGAGTCGCATGTGTTATACATGATACTCGGCGCTCGTAAACTAATACTTGCTCGGTTTCTGAATAAAAAAAATTATTAAAAATCTTCGCAATCCGAGGCTCCACTGTATTAGTTTTTATTATTATTTTTTATTATAATTTACAGTGGAACCTCGGATTGCGAATAACGTGGTTTACAAGTGTTCCGCAAAGATTTTAAATAAATTTTTGATCGGAAACCGAGCAAGTATTAGTTTACGAGCGCCGAGTATCATGTATCACGCATGCGACTCTTATTTTGACACCGAGCGGCAAGTGATCACAACTGAGCCAATTATTTTTCTCTCTTGCGCTGCGGGAATTATGGGTAATCGTCTCCCCTGCTGCGTTCCCTGTGTCAAAATAAGAGTCTCCTGCTGCGTCTTGGTGCTCGTCTTTTATAATCATCTCCCTCTCTCTTCTGTGTGCACGCGCGTAATTTGACACTGTACCCCACACACATACACACATTTTTCTCATGTGTACTTTGTGTGTGCACGCGCGTAATTTGACACCCACACACACACACATCTCCCCGGCTGCACACGTGCTTTATTTACACAGAAAACTCAGCTCTGTCGTGATTCTTTTCAAAGGTAAGATGCTGCTTCATTTGTTATTTTTTTATTTTTTACTTTACAGCTGTGATTCCGTTAGTATGCTCATGCGAGTATCATTAGAGAGATTTCTTTTTTTTTTCCCCCGTTAAAAGTGTTTGCATTGTGTATGTTAGTTGTGAAACTTAAAAAGCAAGGTGTGGGGAAGGAGAAGGAGTTTTACTGTTTAAGACGAGGCGAGGGGCTAATTCCACACCCACACACACACAAATACCCGGCGCCTGTCCGCACAAACGGAAACACTTAACTGTCTGGATTTATTTTTACTTTTTTTTAATGTTAAGTGCAGGTTAATTAGTTTTATTTTTACTTTATATGTTGTATTAATTATTTTTATGTATTTATTGTTTTGGGCTGTAGAACGAATAATTTGAGTTTTCATTATTTCTTATTGGAAAAGTCTATTTGGTTTACGAGTGTTTTTGGAATACGAGCCCACTTCCGGAACGAATTATGCTCGTAATCCAAGGTTCCACTGTATTTAATTTATTTAAGTTATTCCGTGTGTGGGTGATTTCTTAACTATTTTTGTTTGTTTAAACGAAGTACATCTGTGCATCACAGCAATCGATCTTTTCTTTGTTTGTTTGTTTGTTTGTTTGTTTGTTTGTTTGTTTGTTTGTTTGTTACTACGCAGGTGTGAGTCCAGTGTCCCGCCCCTCTCCAGGAACTCCTACTACACAGCCAGGCCACACCCCCACATCAAAAGCCCCACCCACTGTTGGGACTACGGCATCCAATCCTCTGGCCAGCATCCTGTCGAGAGTGGATATCTCACCTGAGGGAATCCTGAACGCGCTCACAAAGACGCATACACACCCCGGTAACAAGACATACACACACACACACATTCATGCTCACACATTTATGCATGTGTATATTACACACACTTATTTATTTGTTCATATTCTCTTCGCTTTTTTCTTCAGGTTTATCTTCTCTGCTCTCTTCTGCCCGTACCAGTTCTCTCACCTCCCCAAACCCTGCCCCCTCTTCCTCCGCTGTAACCACGGCAACAGTGACAGCAACAGTAACAACATCAGCCACCACTTCAACAAGCCCGACTACCCCTAAGACTCCAAAAGTTTCTGAAAACAACAGCTTGAGCCGTGAGCCAGAGCGGGTGACGGAGTGGGAGAGAGACGGTGACAAAGACGGGGAGAAAGACAGACAGGAAGTCCTGATGCCGAGCTTAGAGTCCAAAATTAACAACTTCCTGCAGGTGAATCCCGGTTTTGCTGGTGTATTTGAGGCAGAAAGTAACAGCCCACTGCTTGTGGGTGGAGACGCCACGCCAGTCCGAGACGAAAGGGGAGGGACTCCGACGCAGGACGAAATAATCGACAGTCCATGTGTCATAGGCCACAAGGCCAACGTTTCAACTTGGGGCACCGAAGACGACAGGAAAGACAGAGACTACCGAACCCCATCGGGAAAGAGTGTGTTGAAGAGCAAAGAGCAAGAAGTAGGGAAGAGGAGGCGTGAAGCATCCCCTGGCCACACCCCCTCCTCCTCTTTCACGTCAACTTCCTTCTCTGCACCGGAAGTGGCCCCAAAAGCTAAAACGGAGGGAAGAAGAGCGAGTCTTGGCACTCCGAGAGAAAAAGGCAAGGAAGAGAAAGGAGGGAAGAAAGCAGCGAAGAAACATGACGTTACCGCCGGAGACAGAGAACGCTATCATCGCATCGAAACCGTGGTTACTGCGGCATCTAATGACGACGCCGCAAGCGTAGAGCCACTCGGCTACAGCAACCGCATCCAGACAGTTGAGAGTATCCGTGTGATTGGTCGAGGTCCCAGAAGGTCCAGTGGTGCGACCAGAGGGAGTGGGGTGTGGTACGAAGAGGCAGAGTTTATGGAAACCCCACCTCCGCCTCACTCTGGAAATCATGGCCCTGAAAGTTCCGTGGACCATACCACATCTGCCCCAGCTCATTTGGTAGTTCCCCAGGGGCAATACTCTTCACCACCTCCCCCTCCCTTTTTTACACCTTCTCAAACCTCGGCTCCTCCTCACATTCCTCCTCCTACTCCACCCCCATTGACCCCTTCTAGGGACTTCCCTCCCTCCCCTACTACTTCTGCTGTAATGGTAGGTGGCATCCTTGTCCCTATCGATCGAGTTTTGCCCCTTCCTCCTGCTAATTTGCGTCCCGAGGCGGTGTCAGCCCATGCGGGTGGGGCTATCACTTCCAACCATTCTAGGGCTAAATCTCACTCCATGCGCCCCCTTCATCGCTCCTTACTTGGGCAAAGCCCAACCTCGCCTTCATCCACTACCCCGACCACACCCACAACCCCTACTCCCTCCAGAGAGCCCCGTCCACTTTTGCCATCCCCACCCCGTCCTCTTCTTCGCTTGCCATCCCAGAGGCTTCCGTTGCCCCTTCCCCTTTCCCGAGAGCCCTTGCTGGCAGGTGCAAAGCGACAAGGCCCCGCCTACAGAGGTGGATCGTTACACGCTCCTAAACGGCCATTTTTGCCTCCTCGCTATTAATGTGTTACAATGCTGTCTAATCAGACGCATGCATTTGCCTAGGCTCTGCTCCCTTTCTAATAAGGTTAAAGGTCACATGACATCAGCCCCACCCCCGGCTTGGTTTACCCTCAAACCAGTCACTTAGACAAGATGACTGGATGAACTAGAAGAGAAAGGAAGATGAACAGAGAGAGGAAAGGTGGTTATTCTGATCATTTCCACTCATCTTTGTGCAAAAGTGTGTGTGTGTGTGTGTGTGTGTGTGAATATCAGATTATTCTCAATGATCTAGGTCTGTAATTAAGAATGTAAATAGAAGCTTTCTCTCTTTCCTGTGTGGCTTCTGCGTTCCTGTTCTCAAACTCTGTTACTCTGTAAACACACTTTAATCTTTGCTTCACACTGATCTAAAAGATCTGGATTAAACCTGCGTTCACACTGATAACAACCTGATATGGGCGCTCCACTTTTTTGGGTATGGTCAAAAAAAAAATTATATGCATTTCTGTGGAGAGTTGAGAATTTGAGGAAGGGGCTTTGCTCTGTGCTAATGTGAACGCATGCTTATCGTTAATCAGCAGCTAGGAAATACAGTTCTACAGAAAGTAGAATAACTCTAGAATATAATGCAACAAAACTCTGTCATAATGCTTCCTTATTTCTACTTCCTGTCTTTTGATTATTTTATTTATAGTTTTTTTTTTTGTTTTTTTCCCCCTTTCTTTTTTTCACTCCTTTTTTTTTTTTTGCGTGTATAATTACAAATAAAAGCCCTGCGTTGAGAAACAAGAATGATCGCGGGCTTGCGCTTCTTTATCGCTACGATATTTTTTTTGTGTTTATTTTATTTGACTTATTTTTACTTTTTTTCCTTTTAAAGAAAAATGTGAATCTGAATCTTGTAACATTTCTGATTTATAAAAATGTTTCTAGATGTGTACCAGGCAAGCTACATGTACGATTGGGGACAACAAAAGCACTTTTTCTTGGTTACTATTACACATGCTATCCAATTTGTGTAACTGAACCACGCCCCTTTTTTAGAGTCCTTTTTGCTCAATCATCCCCACCCCTTTGTCTGAGCTTCGAGGAAAGCAATAATGCAAGATCATGGTTGAAAAACACACTTGGGCTCCACCCACTCAGTTTTGCCAGTCGAACTTTTTCATCTAACCCTAGTCCACGTTAATAAAATTTGAATTACAAAATCGTGCACGTAGCTCTTTAAAGGTGGAGACCCGTTCCTAGGAATCTAATGGGATGGTTAAATAAGAGGAACTTACACTTTGCATTTTGTCTGGTTCTCACACACCTTTGCTTTTCACAAGGTTGTACTTTTCAAAGGAAAATCGTTTCCAAAGCACCCTCGTCCACTTCCTGTTGTCAAGCATCCTCCCATCTCTGGGACTTAATTCAAGTATTTTGCAAGGGCACAAAAACTATTTGGAATGTTATTGTTCTAGTTCATTTTTATGCTAGTTAGCATGCTGTTGACACTTTAAGTTCAAGTTTTATTCCTCCATGAGTGCTTAACTTTATTTTCATACCTATTCTTTTAATCACATCCATATCCTAGCTAAGTCAGCAAAACTTTACTTTGATAGCTGAAAAAGCTCCCACTTCGGTCTGCCAAGTAGTAAACCAACCAGATAGCACATTCACAAACTAGAAAAGATTAATGTTGACTTCTTTATACTTACTGTGCTAGCTAGCTGACGTGTTCATAAATTTACATTAAGGAAATTAACTTTGCTAGCTACAGTAGAATGTTACTTCAGACTTCTAGCTAGTAACTATCCCAGTTAGTCGGAATAACATTTTCAAATTTTCACTCACTTTTTTTATTTTTTATTTTTTAGATTATTGTCTCTAAGGCGACTAAGATAACGTGGTCGCAGCTGCGTCTGCTAGCTAACTTGTCACAAGACATTTAGCATGATTTAATCATTGCTTTTATTCATCTGCACAAAACAGCAGTGCTACTTTATTTTGCTAGCCAGTTAGCATGACGTCTAGTCAGAAAATTTTCGCCACATTTGTGTTTGTCAAGTGAACGAGGGCATGCTAAAGGAAATGGTACTAGCACACGAGTCAGTCATCCAGTCCGTGTTTGTGTGTGTGTGTATGTATATATGCAAGCTGATTGTCCAGACTGGATTGTCCAGACTTAGAAAATATGTAAAATACTTGTCAGATTTGAGAATTAAGCGTTTGGAATGCCCTGTTTCTGGTTTCCACCCACACTGAGGGAAATGAGCTGTAATTAATGTACATATTGTTAATAGTGCTTGTACAAGTGGTGATGTGATTTTTGGTTTTATTTTTATTTTTTTCCTCTCTTTACTTTTTCCTCCATTTTGGTTCATAACATGTGAACGTTTAAGGAACGTGGTGGTGGTGATTTACGGTGTCTTCTTTTGTCCTGAACGCATACACCTTTAGACTAGCATCTCTATATATTAACCAGTATGACCATCACTGATTATGAGCAACATGCTAATGAACACTGAAATAGGAAACCACATGGCTGTGTCCCAACACTTGACTTAATATTTGCCATGTTACCTGAGCATGTGTAAATATGTTGATGTTTAGCTAGTTACCAAGCTAGCTAGTTTTCTGTTTTGAACAGTTAGCAGGTCGTAGTTTGTCTTGCGCTGAGTGCGAGTGGATTTATTAGGGGTAAATTAGTCTTTTAGGAGGGTCTGTTAGATAGCCAGTTACATAAACCCAAAGGTCTTGATCTCATCTTTCTTTGCAGTATTACCATACACTGTGCTAGGCTTTACTGTGATAACTGGTTAGCAGCTAGTAAGACTTTCTTTGGTAGCCGACTAGGTTGACCTGTACCACACGACATCATGTTTTTAATCAGTTGGAATTGTCTGAACATTCATCTATATGAAAAGATGTTCCGTAAAACAGTTTAAGTTTTCTCCGATTCATGAGTTTGAACCATGAAATGTCCTATGAAGTGTTGGTGTTTGGGAGACAGCCAGAACTACATGTGTACGCTGTTTACGTAAGGCTTTATGAATTAATTACATTTACACATGCACAATATTACAAACTTACGTAATTTCTTCTCTTTTTTGTTATTTTTATTTTATTATTATTCCTATCTGTATGAGACACATGACACCATCTGCTCTCGACACGATTACGAAACACCTTCCATGCTGTCTAAAGTCAGATATCAAGTCAGGACTCCAGTTGTTGTTTCTCAAGCTTTGCCAACCCTGGAGGCTCTGGAGAACCTTCTGTCCAGAACATTTAGTGTTCTCTCAGGATTTGTCCGAAACCTTTAACTGAACATTTCTAACTTTAAATCAAAGTCAAGATTTTATTGTATTTGTTTCAAAATCTCCCAAACGTAATGCTGTGGCCATTACCTGTCCAGTGCGTCAATTTCAAGGGTGCACGGGCCGAATGTTATTCCTATCATTGTGCGGAATTGATTCGAGAGATCCAGATTCTAGAACGTTCTCTGACCCTTTCTGTCCCCATAATCGCCTGAATGTGTGATTAGACGCGTTTTATGGCAGTGTGTAAACGTTCAACCTTGACTCCTTGATAAAATGCCCTCATTCTATTATTTATACCAATCTGTCCAGCTCGCAATATTTAGACTGAGATATAATTTAACTGATTTTGATTTGGTCTTGCGATCATAAATATATGTAGCTATGTACAGGACTGGCGTAAACAGGTGACGTAGTGGTTAGCACTGTGGCCTCGCACCTCCAGGGTCCGGGTTCAATTCCCGACTCTGGGTCTGCATGCTGAGAGTTTTCATGTTCTCTTGGTACACCGGTTTCCTCCCCCAGTCCAAAGATGTGCAGATTATTAATCTAAATCGCGTTACCAAATTGCTCATAACTACCACGGTCGTAAAAGTGTGAATAAATACAGTGGTGATCGCCGTTGGCGTCCACAGTCCTGAGTTGGACTACAGAGGTTCCTTGATGGATAGTGGATGGATTTACGGGATTTTTTTTTTTTTTTAAATAATGATCCATGAATTTGGTTAACAATGCTGATGAGGATTTATTTGCATTACTCATGGACCTCCATAGTGATCTAAGATCAGTTTAAAAAAAAAAAAAAAAAAACAGATTACTGACTATAGTATAAAATAATGGATTTAATTAAATTCCTTTACAGTTTGTGTCTTTTAAAAAATGTTTTAGATTATCTTTAGCTCGCAGAATTTTTTTTTTATTATTACCTCAGGATGAATATTTTTATTTCAGTTTATTTTATTTATTTATTTTTATATTGTATGCGCATTGTGATTGCATGCTTGACGCGTTCGAACGCGCCCAGGCCCGACGCGGTTTCTCTCCTCGCCCTCTGACTGGTCCGGCCTCCGACCAATCAGCTGCGTCGCTGGCGGTAACATGGCGGCGCGCAGAGGGGACGACACGGAGCTGCGCGGTGGGAGTAAATAAACACGGACACGGTGGATATTTGTTGACGCGGTGCCGCGTGTGAAACCTTTTTATTTGAAGGAGCGCGGGATGACGCTGGCGGTGTGTTTGGGGCGAGCCGTGAGCCGCGGGAACGTCAGGGCGGCGCTGAGGATCCGCAGGGGCTACAGCAAGGTTGTGAGATGTTAGGATGAGATGTGTGTGTGTGTGTGTGTGGGTTTTTTTTTTTTTTCCATCCCTTACTTCCGCATAGATGTCGATCTATAGAGCTGTCAAGGAAGGGGGTGTTATTCGTATCTACGTGTCGTGTACATCTTAGTGGGGTCTCTGGAAACGTATTAAGGTGAACAGATTATTAGTCCTGCTGCTACTTTGGTTTAAATATGACCAGTAACGGGGGGGGCGGGGTCCTGATTAAGACAGGATCACGTGATTTATATAGAACGAAGTGATGCCTCTTTATGGAGTGATGCACCACTTTCAGATATGATCAGTGAAGATATAGGACTGGATCCCTGTGTGTGTGTGTGTGTGTGTGTGTGTGTGTGTGTGTGTGTGGGGACACGTATCTAAACCTTGGACTCCAACCCATTCCTCATGCACTTGCTCCCCTCCTCTGCGCAGGATGCTCGTATATACAATGACGACGGCACTGACGACGCTTCATCCCTCTTCTTTTACTCCGAACCACTTGAACGTCTCCACAGCTGTTTATCAGTGCAGTTATCCGCTCAGACAGTCGCTGTTTCATCCGAGCGAGTCATAAAGTCACGCAGAGATACGGGTCGAACACTTAAGTGTTTTGTTTTTTGTTTTGTTTTTTGGTCTTAACAAATTTTTCCTTGACTTCTTTGATCAGCGAGACGTTTCCACCGTAGAGATTCCTGCTTATAATGTCATATAAACTCGTGCCTTGGGTTCACATCTCCCCTAAAAGCACCTCACACGACTCATGTAAATGAGGTTAAAAGGAGAAGAGGGGAAATCCTTAGAGGTGGACGGATCATGGACGCCTTTTTTTGTTTTTTGTTTTGTTCTGCATTTCTAGCAAAACAAAAACCTTGAAACCATCCTTAAAACCATGGGGTGTACAAACTTTTGCACGTTGTCTTGCTCTTGTCCTGAAATGTTAGCGGTTCCTTCTCAATCCAGCTCGCAGGTGTGTGTGTGTGTGTGTGTGTGTGAGAACGCTATAGATCAGACGAACCGGTCAGCGTGTCGGATTAAACATTGGCGTCTCCATGGCGACGCTCTAGGTCATGTGAGAAGAGAAGCAGTGGAGGCCTGTCTGTCCAGACTGCAACTACAGTTAGAGACTTGTTTCTTGGTTTATTAAGGAATTGTGCACCACAACACACACACACACACACACACACACACACACACACTGTTCCAATCGTGTGTTCCCACCCACTCCAGCGTGTGCTGCTCTGAAACTCACTCGTCTCTCATAATAAACCCGGGAAATGAGTTCATTGGTTTTCCTGAAAACCGCTGCGGCACAAGAGGAGTAAAACACCATGAAAGAAAAGGATTAAATATTATTTCCGCTTCCTGGTCGCGATGTTCATGCTGAAACACACATGCACACACACATGCGCACACTGTGTGGAGGTAAATAAATAGATCAGATTAATGGCTGATGTTAGATGCCGTGTGAGATTTAGGACGCAGCCCAAGGTGTTTTTGTTTCTTGTTGGAGGAAAAGGTCATGCATCTGGTTTGAGTGTGTGTGTGTGACTGTGTGTTTAAATTGCTGCTTATTTGCTGCTATAAAAAATGTGTGTTAAATATTGCTTTGTGTTATATCATTATTACCTGTGTGTGTGTGTGTTGCAGCTTCAGCCCTCAGCCAGCCAATCAGAGCGACTGCGACTCTTCCAGGCCTTGTCAAAAAGCCCAGAACAGAAAGGGGCGGGGCCTGGACGAGAGCTGAGCATTCGATTGGCCGACGGCAGAACGCTTAAAGGATGGTCGGGGGTCACGACCCCGTTACAGATCGCTCAGGATACACGGTGATTCCCTAAACACACACACACACACACTGGTATTACTTGCTGACAGCTCCTCAAAGTCATGAAGGGGTGTGGCTTAACTCTCTCTCTCTCCCTGCAGGGTTAAAGGAGCCGTAGTGAGCCGGGTGAGCGGTGCATTGTGGGAGTTATCTCGCCCCCTAGAGGATGACTGTGAGCTACAGCTGCTCGCCTTCGACACCACGGAGGGAAAAGAGGTGTGTGTGTTTGTGTAAGTGACTTGTTAAATAAATTGATAGCATCTTACCCTGTGTGTGTGTGTGTGTGTAGGTGGTGTGGAGGACAGGTGCGTGTGTGTTAGCGAGTGTGATGGAAACGCAGTTCGGTGCTCAGGTGTGTCGTGAGGGCGTTTCAGACACCTGGATGTACTGTGACTACAGACTGGACAACCGGTACACACACACACACAGGACATAGCTGTTTTGCTGGTTTTTTATATATATATATATATATATATATATATATATATATATATATACACATATATATACACAAGTTCTGTATTTATTACATATAAGTAGGATTAGAAACTTTTTTTTAACTTGCTATGTTTAAAAAATATTGCTGTATATTTTATAATATTTTATTATTTAGGGTTTTTTAAATTATTTTCTTTTGTTTGTTTATTCATTTATTTATTTGTTACTTTTTTCTTAGTTATACATTATTTAATTATAGATGTGGTTAGAAAGCAGGCAAAATGTTACTTGCAAATATAGAATTTCACAGTGATTTTCATCCATTTTTTATCATTAATGTTAAATGATTTTTTCCATAAATGACTTTTTTTTTCGTAATTACTCATTATGCCATGATATTTTTTCTTTTTTCTTTTAATTAATTTCTGTAGACATACTAAAAAAAAATTTGTAATCCTATTAATTTCTATCAGTTGATTTACTTAATAAAGAGATAAATCTGTACCGAGGTTCACCTCATGGGCAGTCTTAGACGTCCGGGTGTCTGCGGTGTCGTTTATGATTTTATGGGCGGGGCTTGTGATTCGTCCGCAGGGAACCGTTGGTTTATAATTCCTGTAAATGTTGTCATACTACTTATTATATTACTACTACTACTAATAATAATAATAGTGTGTGTGTTTCAGCACGGTGTGTTTAGAGTCGGTGGAGCGCACGTGTGTGGAAGCGGCGGCCTTAAAACTCCCCATCATCACAGCACAGCTGAGCGCGCACCAACTCCGACAGCTCTTCCAGGTCAGCCTGAGATCGTGACCTTTAACCTTTTTCCTGCTTGTGATTTTTGAGGATGAAGTTATATGGTGTGTGTGTGTGTGTGTGTGTGTGTGTGTGTTGTAGGACGACGATGTGAGACTGCAGTGTGCTGAGGAGGCTCTGAGGCTCGGGGACACAGTCAGCGTTTACAAGTGTGTATCTGTCGCGCACAAGCAGTACACATTAATCAGCTAATGAAGGACATTAAGATATTAAGACGCGATATTATCTGCACTCCTGGCTGCGTAAAGATATCTGGACAAATCGACACTTTTTAAAATAGCCCTATGTAAACATGAATCTCCGCCCACTTTTCCTTCTTCCATCAAGCATGTCTGACCCTTTTCATTTAAAAAAAAAAAAAAAAAAAACATATGCTTGACCCTACTCGACTCTGATTAATAGATGATGCACAAGAATATGAGATGATGAACAGCTGCAGCTGCAGTGCTGCGATCAGGCCACTAGGTGTCAGGATTGAGCTCTAAACATCCTTAACCTTTTATAAAAAGTTTTATAAAAACGGAGAGAAACAAGAATTTTTGATTTGACCTAACATCTTAAAACGGTGTGTGTGTGTGTTTGCTTGAGCACAGGTATGGAGTGTGTGTCGGCGTGTGTTCTGGTCCGCTCCTCCCTCACACGGGCTCCCTGCGCTCCTTTAAGATCTTACAGGTACGTCAGTGTTGAGATCCTCAGCGCCCTAAACTGATCCGTTTCTTGGTTTCTCGTCCATTTCTCACCCGTCTCGTTCTGCAGGTTTCACCCGTGACGTTATCGTCCAGTCCTGAGGCAGAGGGCTTGCAGAGGATTATGGGAGTTGCGTTTCCCAGCGATAGAGAGCGAGAGCGGTGGGAGGGCGAGCAGGAGGAGGCCAAGAAGCGAGACCACAGACGCATCGGCAGGGTTCGGTCACATAAACACAAATAAATAAATGCACGTTGTTATAGAACACATTGTGTGTGTGTGTGTGTGTGTGTGGTGCTAATTCTTTTTGCTGTTATATCAGGAGCAGGAGCTGTTCTTTTTTAACGACGTCAGTCCGGGAAGTTGCTTCTTCCTGCCCAAAGGAGCTCACATTTACAACACGCTGACCGACTTTATAAAGGTAACGACCCTCACTCCATCGCCTTGGGGCCAAGCACTGAGCTCTGTTATTTTATCTTATATAAAAAAAAAAATAATAATAAAAATATTTTAAAAGCTTAATTCTAAGTATTTTTAAATTTATTTTTGTTGAACTTTTCTTATGTAAAAAATGAATATAGTTAATAAAAATATTTATCTAATTATTCTTCCAAATTGTCTAGATTTTTTTTTATCATTTACCTATATTCAGTTTTTTTATTTTTAAATTGTAATGAATGTTTTTACGAAGGCAGTTCACTGATTATATTATATTATTTATATATATATATATTTTTTTTTCATTTAGTTTATATAACATTTATTCTCAGAAAAAATAAAAATGTTAAAAATTGAAATAAAAGAAAACAATGAAATTATATATTTTTAATCCTCTGTAATTATTGAAATAACATTTCTGATTATTTAAAATGTAATTGATGTCTTATCTAACAATTTTTAGGTTTAAGTAAAAAATATAAATAAATATATTTTAAGTGTTTTTTATAACCCGTCACACAGCGTGTGTTATATTCAAATCACTTTAATTCAATAGAAATATTTTATATTTTAAATCTACATTATATTTTTTACAAAACAGCTCAGATATATATATATATATATATATATATATATATATAAATATCTTGCTGTATTAAAAGAGGGAAAAAACGCAGGAAGAAACAGTGTGACTTTCTTTTCCTCTTTCTGTCAGAGCGAGTACAGGAGGCGGGGCTTCAGTGAGGTCGTGACCCCGACCCTGTACAGCACGTCGTTATGGCAACGCTCGGGGCACTGGGAGCACTACAGCGAGAACATGTTCACGGTGACGTGCGAGCCTCACACTTTCGCCCTCAAGCCTATGAACTGCCCCGCCCACTGGTGAGCAGGACACGCCCCCTTGACCATAACTAAAGATGCTGTGTATACACAATTAGTATAATTAATGACTTTTAGTTGTTTGTTTTATAAATTACAGAATGATGTCATAAAACTTTGTACAAAATAAAACAGTTAATTAAAAACCTTTACAGTGAGATTCAAAGTTTAAATAATTTTCTTATTGTCTTATTTACATTCATATTTTTTTTTTCTGCGCGTCATACAGAATGATGTGCTGTATGTAAATGTGTTAATGAGGTAATTGGTGTTGCCCCGCCCACTGCAGTGTGATGTACGAGCAGAGAGTGAGGTCATGGCGTGAGCTGCCGCTGCGCTGGGCCGACTTTGGGGCGCTGCACCGCAACGAGCACTCGGGGGCACTAGGGGGCCTAACCAGGGTGCGACGCTTCTGTCAGGATGATGCACACATCTTCTGCACACCCGAGCAGGTATTAAACACACACACACACACGCACGATAATCTGATATAGTCTGAAGTTTCTAAGTGTGTGCTCCAGTCGCATGTCTCTAAATTAGAGAATTAAATTACTCTATTGACCTCAAATAGACCAAAGTCAAAGGGGCGTGGCCTCTCCTTACGTGCCTCGGTCCAACTGAAAGATGCGTGGCCTCGAACACTGTGGCTTTCAAGTCAAAGTGAAGGTGTCTCTCAGGCAGTCCAGGGGTGTGGCATGGCTTTTATGTCAGGGGAGGGGGGTGTGGCTTTCAGTCTTAGTGGATGGGGTGTGACTAATGCGTCAGTCTCAGGGGAGGGGGTGTGGCTTTCATGTCAGTCTCAGTGTATTTGCATGTAATTTTCTCTGTGCAGTTAGAAGAGGAGATGACGGCGTGTTTGGACTTCGTACGGAGTGTGTATCGTGTGTTTGGTTTCACATTCCATTGCTTGCTCTCCACTCGCCCCGCCCAGTTTCTGGGAGACTCCGCCCTCTGGGACAACGCAGAACAGGTAACGCAGCGCTCGTAGACGACGGGCGAACATTAAACACACAAATACTCCAGCCTTAATGAATTTCTTTCTCTCTCTCTTGCGCTCCCCCACTTCACTCTGTCTCTCTCTCTCACTCTGTCTCTCTCTCACTCTGTCTCTCTGAGTAGCAGTTGGAGAAGAGTCTGCGGTGTTTTGGCGAGCACTGGGAGCTCAACCCTGGTGACGGTGCTTTTTATGGTCCAAAGGTGCCACATGTACACCCGCACACACACTTAAACACACACCCAGACTCCCTAGTCTCTCTCACTCTCGCACACACACAAACACACACATGGTTTCAATCATGAAAGATGGCCTCACTCAGCCTTGGAGATGAAATAAGAAAATGTTGCATTGTGTGCGTGTTTGCTTGTTTGTTTTTGTGTGTGTGTGTGTGTGTGTGTGTGTGTGTGTGTGTGTGTGTGTGTGTGTGCGCGTGCATCTTGCCTCGAGGTACACATTCCAGAAGACATTGTTGTCTGTAATCTCGTCCATGGTTAGGCATACACACACACAAACCTCCAGACAGTGTCATTGATCTGTCTACAGACTTTTTTTTTTTGTCTCAACCTGTGTGTGCGTGTGTGTGTGCGTGTGCCTTTTTACAAAGGCAGTTCACTGATATTTATTTTATCCAAAAAAAAGCATATTTTATATTTATTGAAATATTATATACAGTATATTATTTTTCATATTTTTCATTTAGTTTATATAACATTTATTATTAAAAATAAATCAAAATGTGTAAAAAAAAAAAAAAAAAATGTGTGTGTGTGTCAAGATTGATATCCAAATCCGAGATGCGATTGGTCGACAGCACCAGTGTGCCACCATCCAGCTGGACTTCCAGCTGCCAATCAGATTCAACCTGGAGTACGTCGGGTATGTGCACACACACACACACACACACTAAAACTTTTTTTCTCTGATAACTGTCTTTTTCTCTTTCTGTCTCTCTCTGTTCTTTTTCTCCGACAGTGATGCGAGTCTAACGCTCTCTCTCTCTCTCCCTCTCTCTCTCTCAGAGCGGATGGACAGATGCACAGGCCCGTGATGGTGCACCGGGCCGTTCTGGGCTCACTGGAGAGAATGATTGCAATCCTGGCTGAGAACTTTGGTGGCAAGTGGTGAGAAACGTTTAATAAACTTGCTGAAAGGTGTGTTGTGATTGGCTGACAGCAGGAGCTATTAACCCCGGTGTGTGTGTGTGTGTGTCTCTCTCTCTCTCTCTCTCTCAGGCCGTTCTGGCTTTCCCCGGCGCAGGTCATGGTTTTGCCAGTAGGGGACGAAAGCGAGCACTACGCCCGGGATGTAAGTGCACCCCCCACCCCCACCCCCACCTCCACCTCCACCCCCTTCCTGCTGCACAAACTGAAATGTTTAAATGACTTGATTAGTGAGTGTAATTAGTGATGAGTGAATCGCAGTACGTTTCCGTCTCCGGTCGATTTAAGGTGGTCCAGAGGTTGAAGGAGGCG